>CM055827.1:371658-387133 GCA_029582265.1 Zoroaster sp. YZ-2022 | reverse complement strand
TGACGGTGTTACAATCTTGTTCTGTCTTCGTGGACCCTGTGATACAAATCGCCGGATTCCAGCGACGGCCTTTTATTTGCGAGCGTCACACTAAAAGCATCGATTTTGATCGGACACGGGGTAAATTTGATAAAATCTATCCACGTGCACAAAAAGGCCGCCGATGAAATTCCCGTGATTCTCCGAAGAAACGTCAAAGACGCCATGACGCAACCCGGCATTACAAATTTACACTCAGTAACCTTATGCACAGTCTGAAAATTTAATCCAGAACTTCGAGTTTAACCATTAGATCCAACGACGGAGTACCAAAGTCAACGTTTTGTCGCCAAACTCAAAATTAGCAATCTGAGCGACACCACACCATTATTAAATTCAAACACGATCATTAACATAATTACAGAAATAAACTGTTTTAATCATCTGTACCCTAGGACAGATTTGAATACAATTCGAGAAAACATGTATAAAATAATATCAATGACAATGCTAATATGTTTACTTGAGGTGTAACCGGTATTAATAAAATAACAATAATAATAATAATAATAACAATAATGCCGATCTGCAATTTAAAACAAGTGATGGTGTGTATTGCTCAGAGACCAGCCTTTTCCATATATCTATATATACATTTATCTGTATATCTACCATCTACTCACACTGACTGCATAAGTTCGAGGTGTGATATATAATAACAACAAAAACAATGGATAAACAAGCGATTCGTACCCAAAAAAATAGACAGAGTAATTTTGTTTTCAGAAAAGACACAGATATAAAAATCTACGGGTGTAACAAACGAAGCTATTTACATTACGAACAAGAAAACGCCTATTTACAACAACGTGGTCAAATGTGTAGTGGTCGACGGAGGCACGTATACACATTGATCAATATTTGCCTATTGAGTATTTAAAAAAAAAAAATACTGCTAAGAATGTTCCAGTGGAACTTGAGATCCCGAGCTGCAAAAACGAACGGGAGTTTACCAACGTTTGAAACGAGAGAAATGTTCAAAATAACAGAGGAACGGAGGAGCATCGGCATTCAAAAGGTTAGCTCATTCTCAAACATAATTCCCGTTCGTCCACCGTGCTTATAAACAGTACCTGACTGCATAATTTCAGGGTGTAATATATAATAACAACAACAAATGGATAAACAGACGATTCGTACAACAAAAATAAAAATATACAGAGTAATTTCGTTTTCAGAAAAGACATAGATATAAAAAATCTACTGATGTAACAAACGAAGCTATTTACATGACGAACAAGAACACGCCTATTTACAACAACGTGGTCAAATGTGAAGTGGTAGAAAGAGGCACATTGATAAATATTTGCCTAAGTATTTAAAAATCCATACTGTTAAGAATGTTCCGGTAGAACTTGAGATTCCGAGCTGCAAAAACGAACGGAAGTTTACCAACGTTTGAAACGAGAGAAATGTTCAAAATAACAGAGGAGCGGAGGAGCATCGGCATTTAAAAGGTTAGCTCATTCTCAAACACAGTTCATGTTCGTCCACCGTGCGTGTAAAATGCGGGATATTTGAATATCTCGAATTTGGAAAAGTGGGCGATCGGGTGTTACCCCAGGGTCCAGAACGAGTTCTATAATGTGGGGCAAGATGAACAATTTAGTCGACGTTGTCCACATCGCAGGAAAGATGCATCCCAATAACGACACAGTAATCACAGGAAAGATGCGGCGGAGTTCATTTTACGACGTGGCGAACAGGCGAAGCTAACTATCGTTGTCTTGATTCTGACGACCGTACAAAGTCGTCGAAAATTTCGCTTCTGTGAAAGAGTACAAAAAAGAGTACGGTATTATACTAAATCAAAGGAATACAAGAACGTCCACAAATTTCCACCAAAAAAAAAAAGAAAGCAGAGATACAATTTTGCAAGGGGAAAATGAACAACCCATTTATTGTTTCACTCACACCGGTGCCCTTACCCGAATGTACACAACAGCTTATTTTAAGAGTCGGGAAATTTCAAAGAGCGTTAGAACCGAGACAAGTCCAGGCAAGTTTTGTTTCCCAAAGTCAAAATGGCGCGCTTTTGAGAAAACATCGGCAGAGCACCAAGTAAATCAAAGGAACACGCGAGCACGGAACCGACCGCAACATGTACACACAATTACGTGAAAGAATCTTCCAAACAGAGACAAGTCTGGAAGAGTTTTTTTTTCATAAAAAGAAAAACATGCTCGTTCTCTAAAGCTTCCACAGCAGTGTTGTACAATCGGTGCCTTTTGGGGGAAAAAAAGGCTGGACATGGACAAGAGCAAGATATCGGTTTGTTGTGTTATATAAATGGTGCTCTATAAAAAGTTAAATGAAACGGACGAAACTAACCTTTCACAATCGCTACTATCATCGTCAAGCGTCAGATCAACGTACTCCATGCAGTCCTCGTCGTCCCCTTCCGTCAAATCGACGATTTCCTCTTTGGTCAAATCGACGATTTCCTCTCTGGTCATATCGACAATTTCGTCGTGGACTACATCGTGTTCTTCTCCAGTCAGATCTATTATTTCTTGGACCTCGTCCACCTCGGAGATCCTAGCCATATCAGTCAACTCCATCCGGCACATAAGGTGCACGGCCGTGGAGTCGACGGTGAAGACGAAATCGTGAAAAGTTGTCCGGGTGTTCATTTTCGTGACCGATTACAAGGAAGGCTCACGGAGTAGTGTTTTAAAAGAAAACTCGATCGCCGAGCGTGTATATCTGCACCGCGAGGCTACATCACCGACCCGTGCTCGCGTTCTATTGGTCAGAATCGAGATTGGCATCTCGACGAGATCACCCCCATCTTTCCAGAACGATATCGATGAAAAAAACACGGAGTCTGGTTTTGCTCAGAGGGCCTCCCGAGGACTTTCAAAGAACGCCCGACCCGGTGATAGAATGCTTACGGACCGCTTGGGAACGGAAAGGCCATTAGCCCGAGTGTGATTTAATTATATCCGTCCGTACTTGTCGCCCCCGTGATTGTTTTTTCAATAACATCGGAGAGCATGCCGCAACAGTGAGAACTCCGACGCCAGGTCGTTCCCACGACCTGGTTAAGTCCGGATCCGTTTTCGGAAAGGTCGATTGCATCGTAAGCTGACCCCCGATGATAAAGCCATTACCCCCAACCCCTTTGAAGCGTTTACCGAGCCTACTCAAAAACAAGATGTGTCGGAGTCTGGTTTTGCTCAGAGGGCCTCCCGATGACTTTCAAAGAACGCCCGACCCGGTGATAGAATGCTTACGGATCGCTTGGGAACGGAAAGGCCATTAGCCCGAGTGTGATTTAATTATATCCGTCCGTACTTGTCGCCCCCGTGATTGTTTTTTCAATAACATCGGAGAGCATGCCGCAACAGTGAGAACTCCGACGCCAGGTCGTTCCCACGACCTGGTTAAGTCCGGATCCGTTTTCGGAAAGGTCGATTGCATCGTAAGCTGACCCCCGATGATAAAGCCATTACCCCCAACCCCTTTGAAGCGTTTACCGAGCCTACTCAAAAACAAGATGTGTCGGAGTCTGGTTTTGCTCAGAGGGCCTCCCGAGGACTTTCAAAGAACACCCGACCCGGTGATAGAATGCTTACGGATCGCTTGGGAACGGAAAGGCCATTAGCCCGAGTGTGATTTAATTATATCCGTCCGTACTTGTCGCCCCCGTGATTGTTTTTTCAATAACATCGGAGAGCATGTCGCAACAGTGAGAACTCCGACGCCGGGTCGTTCCCAAGCCTACTCAAAAACATGATGTATCGTTTATCCTCAAAATTCAAGCTCCCCCGTGTCCTCGTCAAGAAGGTTCACGAGGGCATCCACTGCAAACATCCCGTGGTGAACCATAAATGTATCGTCTTCGACGTGTCTGAGATTAACACACGGATCGTAAAACCAACCAGGAGCACCTCGTACGTCGATCATCTCACTGGGCAAAAAGGCCGTCTTTGCTATACTCGACTCGGGATGAAACATGTCCCCGGCGGCATTTTTATTTTGTCCGGACAAAGGTACCGACGCGAGGACGTCTATGTTTGTTGCAGTCGAAGCTATCGCTACATTTCGGGCCAGCAGGGAACAGGGCATACAGGTAAACGTAAAAAGGACAGGCTCCGAGGCCAGACGCTCGTCCCTGTCCCCTACCAGAAAATTATGAGTATGTGGCATTTGCGTTTTCGTCAGTAAGGACGAGATGTAGACTCCGGCGTCGAGTACCGTTTCCAGTCCCAGATACGTATCGAGAGACTCGTCCTCGTACATATTTGCCGGCAATCGTATGGGCCCTCTCTCTCCGCGAGCGTTGTAATAGATGCAATTTTCCGAGCGACACTTTGCCCCGGTAAACACCGTCAGGAGACATTTCCTTCGCGTTTCCGTGACCGGAACCTCTTTGTCCAAACACGCGCTGAGTATCTTCTCCACCCAGTCGACATTATTGCAATCCAACCATCGATTTTTGTATTTCCAGTCGTACGACCGGCTACCCTGCACATATTTTTCTCGCGCGAAATGCGTGGTGTCAAAAGGACTCCATTTTCTGAAGTGCTTTCGGTGAGCGCACTCCGTTTCGGCAGCGCAGTCCATTGGAAATTTTACGAAGGGCAGAGACGTGAGAGGCAGGTTTCTGCCGTCCGCTTTACGGGGGTTGATTACCCTGGGGACCAATCGCAGTTCGTTCTCCGGTCTCGCCTTGACATCCGCATACTGCGACACATCCATCCCCACGACACTCGATTCCGCCCGGCACAGGGACGAACGAATCGCACGATGCTGGGAAACGTATCTCGGGTTTGCGACAACGACGGCGCACCTGTCGTTCTTTTTCGTGAGATTGGGACAAACGACGGAAACCGGTTGGGCGAAATTGTACGATTGCATCAGGAGTGCAGTTTCGACCAGCGAGTCGGTCAAATCATCGCCGTCGGCTTCTGTGAGATACTCGTGCTTGGACAGTCCGGTTATGTCGTACTCACCGGCCTCCGTCTGCCTGATACCCGGGAAGACCGTCTTGAGCTGTTTTCCGTTCTCCATAATTTTATCGATAATCGTCGTCGCTCACAAACGAGACGAGAGTTTTATCGAAGCGGTGAATATTTGAAGCCCCGGGAGAAAACTAAACGCCTTTACCGATCGTACGTCTTTCTACCGAAACAAATGCGGGAAAATAACGATCACGTCGCAAATAACCGGTACGGGAGCTAAACGTAGTACGCGGCAATGAACGAAAAAAGGAGGGCGCCCCCAAGGGCAATCGAAAGCAGCGCGTCCGCCACGTGGATAACCGCCTTCGTCGAGACCGTAGAGCATATACAGAAATTGGAAATAGTCAAGGGTTTGGACCCCGAAATCGTCGCCGACGAGAGTCACGCGAGTCTGAAAAACAACCTGTCGACCCTTTCCCGACTCCACGAACTTGTTCGTCGGCAAACAGTCGTGGGCTCGAGATACATAGTCTTTCAGTTGGACGTGTTACTGACCGGTCACCTCGCCGAACTCGAAAGAGTTATCGAATGCCTGGGGAATTACATCTCGTCCAAATATGCAGATGCGGACAGAGGCGACAGGCGAGACGAATACTTCTCGGCCGTCTTTCACCTGAACGGTTGCGAAACATACCACCAGCAGTCGGCGGCACTGTCAACGGACCTGTGCAGTATACAGAGTGCCTGCGAATCCTGCGACATGACGGATTTTTTTTGGAATTGCACGACCGAGAGCAAAAGAATCGCGCGAATCGCCGACTTGAAAAGATACGCATCCGGCGTTTACGGGAGAGTCTGGATAGTGCCGCCCCACCTTCTCGATTCTTCGTTCAGATGTCACCTCTGCACGAAAGAGGAAATTTTTTCCCTGGCGCAACCCACTCCGAATCGGAAGACAAAGCGCTACTGTCATCACGTAGCCGACTACGGCGTGGACAGAATCGACGCGTACGACATGTCAAATATGGATGAAGACGACCGATACCGTCCCGCCCAATCCCCGTCCGCCGACGCGAACGCCCTGGACCTGACCATCCACGGAAAACACGGAAAGGAGGCGACGCTGCGACAAGAAGATTTGTTTTGGGAAATGCTACGCGGTAAGCAGGAGTTGGACGAAAATGCCCTGGCGAAACAGAGCCGGTTGATTTTCGACAAGGCGACTTCGACGTACGAAAGACTACGCGACGGCCTGCTATCGGTCGATCCCGAGTGGACTGATTTCGTCGACACCCTTCCCCTGCTCACGAGGAGCGACGAGAGAGAGTTCGTGGGAGGCACGTTCGGCATCGCCCCAAAAAAATTGGTCAACAACCGCAGGGCGGTGATGCAGCGGAAGATACACTCGCGGCACGAGAAGAGTCTGGGTCAGCTGAAACACCAATCCGACGCCGAGTCCGAAAGGGGCTGCCGCGAAACACCGGACCAAGGACGCGTCGACGTCGAGCAGCTGGCGTTGATGGCGAAGGACGAGGAGGACACCGAACTGACCGCGGTGATAACAGAAATGAAACACATGACGACGCAATCGTGCGTTCAGGAAGCGAGAGATCGCATCATCGACGTGAAGAAGCAAACTCTCAAAAATCAGTTGGAAAACATGGAGTCGAAGATGGACGAGACCCACCTCGTCATGGTGCAGAGTCTGTGTCCCCCGGCGATCGGCCCCCTCGTCATGGACTCGGTTTTTTCTCTACACAGAGCGCTGGTCGCGGACGATCTATTCGAAAAGGCGGTGGACGCGTATTGCAGCAGCGTCGTCGACTTGGATCGGTTGCCGCACTTCGGAAACAGCGCGTTACAAGTCGCGAATTCCATCGGCGAGGCCACCGTGGAAAAGGCCACCGTGAGCAAAATGTCGGAAGAGATCAAGTATCACGCGATGGGTCCGATCGCGTCCGGCCTGGGAAGTCACCCCCCGATAACGATTCGTCCGGGCATCAGGTTGAATTGCAGCTGGTCCGCGGCCGACGTTTCCCCGGAAACGAAATTGAAGATGAAGCTGTTCTGCGACTTTGAAGACCGCAAGGAGTTGTTACAGAACGCGAGTAACTTCAGCGATCTGTTCCGAATGTTACCCTGTTCCATTTCCGACGCGAGGAGCGCAGACCACCGCGACGACGCCCGCATCGGCGAAAGCGTAATTTTTCAGAAACGTCTCAACGATATACGCGAGGTCGTGTGCGCCGTACAGGCGTACAATGACATGTCTCGCCACCGGTCTATATCAATTTACAGATCCGACGATGCAGGACATTGCATGGCAAGTTTTCTCACGGAGAGGGAAACGTTCGAACTCAAACCGGGTCTGTATATGAGAAATTATTACAAACCCAACGTCCTCGTCAGCCACATCGTCGGCGAAAAAAACCAAGAGCGCCTCGTCGCTTATCAAAGCCGCAATATCTTCCGTCTCATAGCGGCGGTGCATCCCGCCACCAGGTTGCATTCGGATTGAACGCCGGTCGAAGGAATTGCACCGACTGAACAATTGGACGGATGAAGTCGGAAGCGTGTTTTTCTTTTAATTTATTTATTTGTTTTATTTATTATTATTAGTATTATTATTATTATTATTATTATTATTATTATTATTATTATTAGAAACGTTGTCGATATATCAGTCTGGTGATTTGTGAAGAAAATGAAATACAGGGCAACGTTCAAGAATACCGGATTATATTATTCACCCGGGCTCCCTCATCGATCGATACACATTATCGCTCTATCCTCTAAAGGTACGCCACGGCTTTGACAAATTTATTGTTTGTGTATACACGTTTTATATATAAAAGATCGTGCGTATAATTTCTTCGGATGATCGGTACCGAATATCGATTTTACAACAACAGCCTCTGACATTGAAGCCGATCGTGTGTTTTTTTTGTTATACAGTATATAATTTTTTTGGCAAAGCCGCGACACACATTGTAACAACCAGTGGCGTAAATCCGCGTGGACAAGCGGAGGATGATATTGAAATTTGGGGAGAAAATACCCCCTCCCCAAACGCAACGAAAAACATCACTTTACGTACCATTTCACTATCACTTTATGCACCGTTTCTCTCTTTTTTTGGCACAAATTATTCATTTTTGTTTCCGGTGGGGGAGTGGACGATCCTACGGACCGTCCCCGGTCCAACAAGTGGGGTATACCCCATCCCGCCGGGATTTACGCCCTCGATAGCAATCGTAGACGACACCGTGCATTTTATCAAAAACAGTTCGTCGGGTCTGATACAGCCCAAGCACGTGTATTGTGAACGTCGAGGCAACGGGACAAATGTAAATATTTTCACCATTAAACCCGACCCTAACCCACAGCCCCAAAACACCGTGTCGGGGTTTCTTTCCATATCTTTCTCCCCGGTAGAGAAGGAGTCGAGTCCAGCAAGTAACACGGTCAGTCCCAAAAGAGCGCGACCGGCTTACTTCAGCGACAATCTTTTTTCCGCAGAGAGTGTGTAAAATATGTTTAGAAACCGAGTCTTTATCTCCTTCAGATTATCCAGGCCAATTTCCCTTTGGACGGACGACTTGATTTCCACCGGGGTGTTCGTTTTCAAGGCGCCGATGTGAGCTTTTTTACACCCGAGAAAACGAGCGAATTGGTTTCTCACAAACGGCACCGTCAACATCATGACCCAAAAGTGTTGGATTAGATTTTTTCTCTTTGTTCCCGCCGGGTCTAGCGTTTGGTCCAACATAGTCAGCCCGAAGGCAAATTGGTAAACCAACTGCTGCGCGGCGTCTCTGTAAAGTTTAGATCTGTTCTGCTGCTTATTTGCACGTTGGTTTTTACTATCACTTTCGCTCAATGTGATATTTCTTTCGGACGAGGCGGATATTACATTTAGGTCGTCGTCGATTGTTTTCATGATCACGGAGAGCTCGTTTTTACCTTCCGGGGAACAGATATCCATCCCGTTATCCAACGCCGGGAAGCTGACTGCCCGGCTTTGTAAAACAGACTCCGGTTGTAAAATAGACGATCGATTGGTATTTAATAGTTCGAGGCAAACAAATTCCGTCCCAGGCAAATTTATATTTTCGTGTTCGGGAAACGCATCCTCCTCTACATCGATCATCAATCGCTCCATAGCGTCCCGACCGAAGGATTCGTCACCGGACAAAATCTCGTCCGGAAACGTCAAGGAGACGTCAATATCTACGTCGATCAGTTGCTTTAAAACGCCGCGACGGAATAATTCGTCAGCGGACAAACTCTCCTCGCATTCATCCCAATGTAAGTCGATGCCGTCAAGGTCCGTCGACAACAGACCGCATCGTAGCATGGCGTCTTCGAGGATGTCGTTCTTCGTCGATCTACGTTTTCTCCGTCTGCGGAATTTTCCGAGAGATTTCCGCCTGGCCTTATTTTCTCTGCGCCTCCTTTTCTTACCCAGTGCACGTACCATCTTCCCGCAGCAGAGGCACGCTGCAAAAAAATAAAAGGTAAACAAATAAAATAATAAGAGAGATGATATGACCCCGTCATAATCCGACGTTTTTATTCGTTAAGGTCGATAAAGTATTACACCGTAATCGCCGCGCCATAACGAACGGTTTATGAATCCCATCCGACATGCGCACTGGCGCGACGACGGCTGCTTATTCATATCAGCTGTGCGTGTCACGTGAAAATCACCGTTATCCAATCAAACGTCGATATGACCGGGCGCTCTGCCGCTGCTATTGATTTCACCCCCCCCCCCTCGCTTCGACAGAATATATAAACTCCAGCTTTCTCGCACCGTCGAGTCTATCCATCGCATTCATCGCTACGAACGCGGAAAATACAATGGCAGAGACTAGCGAAGCGACGCGTTCCACCGTGGCGGAATTTTCACTGAGGGTATTCGATAAGTTAAGCCTTGGAGAACGCACCTCTGCGGCCAACGTGTGCAGAGGACTGCCGATCGACAAACCACTGAACCTGTTCGTCACAGACATTATTTCCAAATACAGCGGTATTTGCAGAGACGTCAACAAAAGCACGGACCCCTTCGAGATAACACAATTTTACAAGTTGATCTTTGGCGAAACCGAACGATGCGAGGAGTTACTCTCTTCCGCCGTGGACGATTTTCACAACGGGAAACTGGACAGACTTTACAGATTGGATTCATTCGTGCATTTGCTGTCGGGGACGCATGCGACGACGGAGTGTATCCAAGCATGTGCGGCATTGATGATCGTCTTATGTTCGTCCGTCTCTGCGGGGATCGTGGCCGTTCAGGATATGGCTTTGCGATGCATCTCGTTGATCATCCTGACTAATAATCTGACCGCGTCAACCACGTCCGCGAGAACAACTCGACATCCGTCTACCGTCGCAATGATTGCCGACATCGTCAAGTACGCGGCAGCTTCGAGAGATGTGACTCCTCGCGGAGTTCATTCTTTGTTGGATATTCTGCTCGAGGCGGATGCATTTTTATCGCTCGTTCCCAAAAGCGAGTACGACACGCGGGTTTTCACCGGCCTGGAGCAGAGCAAAATAAAAAAAACCTGTCAAAGACTCGTCCGGTTCGATGCCGCCACCAGCTTGATCGAGACCATGTCAACTGCATACCAAAAAGTCATGAGGCGACACAAACAGCCGCACACGGTCACCGCGGACAAAATCGATCCTCGGGAAAGCGAGCCGGAAACATCCGGCACGCAGATCGGCGAACGCACCGAACATGACTTTGGCGGAGAGCCGACGGCCCGTTCCACAGACCCGGAGATCCCGCGCGAAGGAGACGTGCCGGCGGCCTTCCCCGCGATCCCGGAGACCCACGAGAGCCCCGGTGACACGAACACGTCCGACAGCGACGGAGAGCCGACTACCCCCTCTCCGATCCCGGAGACCCCCGAGAGCCCCGGTGACACGGACGCATCCGATTGCGAAGGAGAGCCGACGATCCCCTCCCCGATCCATGAGAGCCCCGATGACATAGTTCGCAGTTACGCCGCGAGCGACAGCTGTAGAGGGGATCCCGCAGCTCCCTCCCCCGTTTCGAAAAAACCGAAGGACGAAGACGTCAATATCACAGACGCGCACGTTCCGAGTTGCAGTTATCGTGAAATTAGCCCGGTCGGGGAGCAGGCAACCGCTACCCCGGATATCCACCAGGTCAACAAAAGAAAAACCACGGAGATGGACGACGGTGGACCGCCGCCTAAACGTCACTGCTCAGAGCCCCCGGTGCCATACGACGGCGAAATCGACTCTGGTTCAAAAACAATACCGTCGGAATTAGAGAACTTGCCCCTTTTGCAACTGGGTAAGTGTCGCCGCAAGCACGACATGAGATTCAACATGCTTTACGACGTCGAAACGCACAAGATAATCAAAGGACCCTACAGACGCGACATTACGCTGGGAGCAAACGGTAAACCATACGACGAGATACAACAATTGCTAGCGCTCCATTCTCTTTTCCGAGAAAAATTAAAGGACACTCTGTGCGGTTCTCAACCACGGCGGGCAGAAAACGAGAAATTTGTGTACTTCGACGCACCGGGTAGCAGAGCTATGTACGATACCAGCCGCATGGAGTTGTCCGGCAGAATGACAGCCGGGAGCAAAAATATCGTAAGGGGAAACAAACTTACGGCAGAGGCGCTTGTCACACTCGACAGAACGGTGTGGCTCCATTTCATATATCGTTATTGCACCGGTATCGGGGGCGACCTGAGCGACATCGAAATTACGATCGACACAGAGAACACAATCAGCCACGTATCGGCGACCCCCCTTGACTTTCACAGAAAACACAGTAAGAGATTCAGCGACTCCTCGAAGACCCAATTCGGCGAAGCGGCGGGTACGTTATTGAGCACGATCTTTTCGGCTACTCCGCCGCACAATCTGGCCAAGACCATCGTCGACAGGATCGGGTCGAACAAAAACTATTACACGGAAAGGCTCCACGATATATTACTTTTTGATTTTGTGAAGTCAAAGCACGTTATCGAAATACTAAAAGCCCTCGAGAGAATCTGAAGAACGACAGGACAAACGCATAGGGGCTTCTGTTTAAATTTCGCACGAAACGACGAACCGCTGGTCAACCTCAACCGCCCTTTGCACCGATTGAATTTGTAATATATATATATATATAACAGTCGCTTTATACCGGAGAGTTACCTATAGTTTTGCACGTGTATCGTATCAGGCAAAAAAAAAAAACGTCTCCGGATTCTGGTCAAAGATCGGCTTCAAAATCGTTGGAACCAGACCAAATTTCCCGTACATGAAGTATGGAGGCTGAAGAGAGGCCGCGCATCTCGGACAAATATGCGTACCCCCGTGTGAAAGAGTCGTCCGATAATTTTGACTGCAATTAGACGTCGTCAGACGCGCGCGGAGACCAGAAACTGGAGACTTTTTTTTTTTTTTTTTACATATGAGGCTGTATATTTAAGGTAGTTGACTCAAGCCAAGATTATACAAATTTTACACAAACAGACAGATTGTATAATTATTGTATAATTATTGTATAATTATTGTATAATTATTGTATAATTATTGTATAATTATTTTATTATTAAATTCGATACTTTGAAAATTATTGTAAAATTATTTTATTGTATATTTGAACGATTCGAGGGACGCACGCGATCCATCAATCCCCAATCTTAACCGAATACGCATCTTTTCAATATTTGCCTTCGACCGGTGACTTAACACCGAACGGCACATTTAAACGGGTTTCGGATCGAGTGCGTCTTACACGTTCGATGCTTTGATAAATGCGCGACACCGTACAAAGGCACGGGTGGGTAACTTTCATGCACTGTATATTTTTACGTTTTGATGTCTCGAGAAAATAAATGACTATGTGCACATACTGTATATTTACGTTTGATACTTTATTAAATGTGTAACATCGTACAAAGAACGTGTTCAAAAGTATTTTGACTTGATCACGAGTCCGCTTTTTCTAATTTCGATGAAATAAATTTTCATTTTAATGAAAAATTCTTAAATTTCATAATGTTTTATGACGGAAATTATAATTTTTAAGTTGCATTTTTTTCTAATTTAGACTTTATTTACCAAAATTTATTTCATAAAAATGAGGAAAAGTGGACTCACGATCAAGTCAAAATACTTTGAACGTGTCAAAGGCACAAATAGCGGTAGCCAAATTACACGTACTATCTATTAATACCGAAAGAAATAAAAGTCTCCGAGTTTAATAAATATTCGGGGAAGAAACAAATGCGCTATCGTCGTAAATCGTAGGCCTGTTAACTGTTTCTGCGTTGCATTTCGCCTACGCATTTTTCCCCGAGTCCTCCGTAAACAGTTCCACCACCGAAAGTGCCTTCTTGGAGTTTTTGAAACACTTTTCAAAGGTTTGTTTGTTCTCTATAGATTTCTGAAGAAAGTAGACGACCACGTCGACGGCCTTCTTCCGGGCATCGAACATGGACCCGGATGTCGCGTTTAACACTCCGACGTCGGGAGAGTGGCTAACCGGCGTACTCTTTGCTCGTGAATTTAGCCTCCTCTTCTTAACAGGACCGGTGGATTCTTCGCCGGTAGACTTGGACGTCTTACCCCGGGGAGTCACGGCGTTTGCTTCGGCGAAGCTGTTGACGTCGTCCCCGGGCAAACTGGACGCGGGGTTACTGTCCATATCGCTAGCCGACGTACGATCCGCTTGTCTGCTGCGCTTGGCGGGATCGACGACTTTGCTCTTGCGACACTTCTGATGTGTACCCCGGGAGGTATCGACGTCTTCTTCTTCCTCGATCAAAATGGTTTCCTCCACGGATGACATCGTAGCAAATCTGTCAAAGAATTAATCAACGATATGTGTTTTGTAAAACATAACCTTCAAAAGGGCCGAGGGTACCGCGACGATCATAGTACGCGCGTGGTGCGGCACTGGATATGCGCACGTTCGCGACAGAACCTACGGAGTCTGAGCAGTTTTCATAGTACGCATAATGTCCAATACGTTCTCGATCACCGAGACGTGACGCGGGTCCGACTTCATCAAAAAAAGCGACGCGGACGTAATATCCAAGTATCCGACGATGTTCCCCGCAAGGCTTTCCAGTTCTTCGCCGGAGGCCAAAGTCGAGTATCCGTTACTGAGATATTGGGCCGCGGCATAGTAGACTCCGATCACATCACTCAAAATCAAAGCATCCGCCGCCTTGCGAAAACACACGTTGCGAAATTCTCCGCTGGAATGCGATCCGGCAGGAAGAAACGTATAGACGTTTTGAAAGATCAGTTTGGTCACGACCGTGCGCATGAGAATTCTAATTTTTTCAGACCAATACGCGCACTTCAGTCTAAGCACCGGTTTTCGCGCCATACTTCGCAGAGGGTCCTTTTTGTCGTCTTTGTCGTCACCGGCAGATTCGGTTTTGGGGTTTCTTCTAAAAACTGCAGATCTTAATACAAAAGTCCCCGGAAGTTTGAGCGTCTGCGGTGTATGTTTACTTGCCATTTCGACGATCGATCGTTCAGGACGACCGTGCCAATTCACCAAATCAAATACCGGTCTGTTTTCCCCGAGTTGATATAAAATTCGGTGTAACTGGCTCGCCGGGTACACCGAATCTGAATAACGACCGTTCGATCGGACACTCTCTTTTATCATACCCATAAATGTAAGACTCCCGCAGATTCGGGGAAAGGAAACAAAAATATGCCCCGAGTTCTGTCAATAATGCGCCCGATATCAACGGTCTGCTAACTTTTAAAGAAACTCTAAAATTATCCGCAGAACATCGAGTAAACTGCGGAAGATGAGGTCAAACGTTTTGTTTAAATGTAGAAGTGTAATGAATAACATTAATCGGAAGGTCGAAGGGTTTTTCCGGTGTGGTGAATCGAATGTGTGCGTGTGTGTACGAGTTTGTTTGGGCATTCAAAACGGGGACCTATAACAGAAGGGACAACGTGTCCTCGTTTTCCAGGACAAAGAAATTGGACAAACGAAGTCCCCGTTTTCCAGGACAAAAAAATTGGACAAAGGAAGTCCCCGATTGCAGGCAAAAACAGGCCCCGATCGTAGTAAAGGACGGACCAACTCGGGGAAACAAATTTAATGGCAGGAATCGTACTCGCGGATACATCCCTCCTCGCCGGAATGTTACGCGCACAAAGTCACCTATATATATATATATTTATATTATATATATATATATTTTAAAAGGGGGGACGGCGTGACCCCCATTGAAACGTGCACAAACATCTCCGCCCGGACGGCGGATAGAGTTTTTTCAAATCAACCGTACGAGCCCTCATTCGCATCCAGCGCCTCTTTCCGCTCGCCTTTCCGCCGCCCGAGGTCCAGCGTATGCGGAAGATGAAGAATCGATCTTCTGGGACGTACGGTCCATTTCGCCACGGGGAAGTTGCCGCCGGTCGGGTCGGCAGCGGAACTTCCGGTCATAAACGACAAATCCGCCCCCTTCGGACCACCGGTCTCCGCTTAACAAAAATCTGAT
>CM055827.1:250145-371158 GCA_029582265.1 Zoroaster sp. YZ-2022 | reverse complement strand
AATTCCCGGGTGTGTATATCTTGGAGGGCAACCGAGATATACACACATAGATATACATATCTAGAGAGTGCTGGAGTTGAAGGTGTATCAGATTACATGTGAAATCTCACACAATATTCTGTTTGCATGCACTATACCGTGTGTGTGTGTGTGTGTGTGTGTGGGTAGGCACTGGCTCCGTTGTGAGGACATATAAGAAAAGGGAAAGGCAAGGACCGTAGTTCTGGGGACATTTTCATGTCCCCACAACGATGTTCGCCGATTATGGGGACATTTTTGTCCCCACAACGGTGTGTGTGAACATGTAACTGTCCCCACAACTACGGTGCGTGACTGTGTGTGTGTGCGTGGGTGTATCGAAGGCCACACACGAGTTTGCAAACACACACACACACACTGAACGATGATTGCTGCGCCACTGGTTGGTTGTAGAACAGCTTCTATGCTAACTAAAGTTGTGTGGATGTTATTGATGTAAGTGAGAGTTACATGTAAACGATGTAAATAAAGCATCTGTCACTAGAATAATTTGTACGGTATGTGTGCTGATATGAAGTCTCCACTCGCCCTTCCCCATCGTCCACCCCCACGCACAAAATCTTTTTTTTTGTAATATCAGGGTCCGAATATACTTGTAAATAGCGAAACAACCGTGAAAACGTCATGGGGCAAACCCTGCGTTATTTTTTAGTCGTTCTATGTAACAATTACAGTATGCGTGCAGCAATATATCCGGTACCGAGTTAGTGTAAATTCTACAAATTTTTGCCTACGAGGGTTAAGAAATGGTTTGAAAACGTAACCGTTGCATCGAATTCGAAATTCTTGCCGTGATGGTTTTAACGAGGCGGATTGTTCACGACCGATTAAATTTGTTTCCCGAGTTGGTCGATCGTTTACCTCGGAAGACGCCCGCCCGTCCGGTGGGCTCGTCCGGTGTGTTTTTTTTTTTAATTTATCGTGCAATGACCCCTTTTACCTCTTTACCCCGTGGACATTTTGAAATATCCGGTGGCGCCACCTATAACGATGACGTGCACAATACTCTCATTTTTTTCCCTTCTTCATCTCCCCGGTCTTCCGGACGTTTCTAAATTTAGAAGTCACGCACACGCGGTGAATTTCGATTGGCCCTCGTGGATCACGCGCTCCTCGGGTGATGCGCGAGACGGACCCTTTCGTTCTCGGAGTTTCTAAATTTCGCAATCGCGCCACCTGCATATATCGATGGCCTGCATCCGACCCTCTTTTTTCTTTTCTTTTTCATCTCCCCGGTCTTCCGGGGGTTTCTAAATTTCGAAGTCACGCACACGCGGTGAATTTCGATTGGCCCTCGTGGATCACGCGCTCATCGGGTGATGCGCGAGACGGACCATTTACGTTCCCGGAGTTTCCCGATGTATCACTTATCATTTTTCCTACCACCCCCTTATCGTTTGTTTTACAGTGTGTGCGCTATTTAAGGACCCGGCCGCTCCGATTTATATTATTTCCGTCGACTCTGCCGAACGAATACGACACGCCGGAAAACATTACGATGGCTATGTGGAAAACGGTCAAGTTTTTCGACGAAGAGGGAGCCGACGAAGAAGAGATATCCCCCGGCCGATCGCCCGCTCACTCCGACGGGCCGACGTGTTATGCGAGAGACGACGATGGGGATGCACCGGTCGACGAGAGGGATAATCCGGACCCGGACTCTTCGGGCGACGAGGCTTCGGAGAGAAACGATTCGGATTCTGATTCCTCGGTCTCGTCGATCGTGCCCCCTACCCAGAATGCGACGGCCGGTACCGGTGACAACGACTCGAAAAAAACACAGAAATCGAGGTACACTTACCCCACGTCCCGGAGACCCGATATCGTCGGGAGTGTGCAAACTTCCTTGAGCACCTTGATCTTTCAGGAGTACGGTAAGTCGATTTGCATTATTTTACTCTCGAGACCCCGTATAGAGAAACAAAATTAATAAATTGCGTAAATTCATCGGACGTTTGTCCGTAACCGTGTGTGTTACCGGAGGGCGATTGTTTCTGCAAACCGATTTTCTCAAACATTTAACAAATATTTTTTATATAGATTTCGAGGACGGGATGAAACAAATAAAAATAAAGATAGACGTATTTTGCGCGCAATGTCCTTATTAATTTATGTATCGGGTACATTTTAAGCGTCGGCCGAAATCTCTACGGTGATGATACACGCTGCACTCTCTTAATAATAATTTTAAAAAAAATAATAATAATAACAAACACCGTTTTCCTTTCGCATCTTTCAGACAGGATCGTGCGAGCACAGGGTGGCGGCAAGACGAGTAAGGAGACGGCGCAATTGTTACAGCTCGCCAAGCACGACCCTTCGCTGCCCGTCAAGTTCCTGATGGCGAGGGTGGCCGCGGTGACCGTGGACATGGGGGCCGTCACCGTCAAGTCGCTGCCGCTCTTTCTCCAGACCGTGGCGGACGACATGAGGAAGCCCTTGAAAACCAACAGCAAGACGTGGGGGCTCGTCAGTTGTTTCAAACGTTTGGACGAACTCTCGGAACGGGGACGCACCAGCGTGGAATATTTCATGCGAGAGTTGGGCGTCCCTATTCTGGAACAGTACATCAGAAAAAAGGGCGGCTCCATGGAACTGATCTCGGAGTTCAAATCCAAATATCTGAGAGACGGGAGCGTCCCGTCCTCTGCGGTCAAGGATGCGGTCGCTCCCCGATCGACTCCATCGGTGAAAAAAGCGTCCAAGAGACCCGTCGGTATGCCGTCGGAGAGAGACAAGAGCAACTCGGCGAAAAGAAGAAAATCCACCGTGACCGTGGAGACGTTGAGTAACACCGAACGTTTTGGGAAAACGACGCCGACGCCCGCGTCGGTTTGGAGGGCGAATGCCGGCCAGGCTGCCATTCTGCACGCTGCCGTATACTACCTGTCGACGGCAACGAATGCCGTCGACGGTGACGTATTTTACGGAGCGGCAGCCGACCTCAACAGAATGGCAGAGGCTCTGTTAAAAAGCCGGTAACATCTCGTTTGGAGGATCGGACGACGTGAAGAAGCCCCGGAAAGCGAACGGCGAGAATTGTCAACACTGACATTTAGTCTGTGGTTTCTGTTCCGGCTGCAGCCGAACAGAACTCGAGGTCGCTCAAGCCAAATGGAACTAACCGGCCGATACTCAGTTTTGTTTTCCAGATATTCAATTCTGAGCAACTTTCCGTTCTGAGCAACGTTATTATTTGTTTTAAGCACGGACTTTATATAATTATACGGGGAAGGGGAAAGTATTTTGTGAAGCCATTGTTTATATTCACGAGTTCTACTACAGTTTTACTCGCCGATGGTTATTGTATTTTTTTTTAATGGCGGTTGGTCTGTCGCGCCTAATGTTCGATTGAAAGTATACGCGAGATGCTACTTCGCATTGTAATCGTGTGAAATGGTTTCTCCCGAGATGTTTTTTTTTTTAATCGTTCTTTCTTGTTTTCTTTTCATTGAGTCGAGTCGGTAATAAAATAAAAGAATTGCATTTCTTCAAAATACACTGACCGGAAATTGATACTGTGCCGTATCTTCGAGAGATTTGTTTTCACGTTGTACATTATGCGACCATTCATAAGATATGAATCGTCGGGGTTAACCGCGACCGACCAATTTGCCAATCGAGTGTGAATTACCCGTAGACTAGATATTTCAACTTTTAAATCAATGTAACGGCATTGGGTTTTTTATCGACCCCCGTCGGCCGGGAAATCTCCGGGTTCTATGGGGCCGTGGGGTGGAATCTTTGTAAATAGCTTGTAAATAAACGTGTTTGCGAGAAGGGTCGTGGTCTGAAAGATGACTCTTCGCTCGATGGTAAAAAAAGAAAGAATAAATGACACGTGTACATTACTACCGGAACTGATTGTAGAAACCGATTGCTTATTCTGTCCTACATCGTGTGTGATTTTGTTTTTGTATGTCCTTTTTTTGTATGACTCGGGCCCGCCGGGCCCGACGGTTTGAGATAGATCCGAAATAGTTTGTGTTGACGGTACACCGTCGGGTAATCCGATTCGTTGAAGTTATCTCGGCGAGCGACTGAGATATTTAGATATAGATACAGATATAGATATGCATTTGGAGGGAGGGAATTTGTTTTTTGGGGAAATGCTTTTGCAAACGTACCCTTCGGATCCAATTCCAAATTCTGGCGTTGGTGGTTTTGACGAATCGGATTGCTCGATTGGTTCCCGGCGTGCAGTCCGGAAATGTTCATTATTTAGTTTATCCCAGATTATACAACGCGTGGGCCCATCGCTGATACCTTCTCCGTAAAACTTCAGAGGCGGGTGTGGGTCTTCCGAAGCGGGAGGTCGACTCTCGAAGATCAGATTATTTTTGTTAGCGGAGACCGGTATGTCCGAAGGGGACGTACGGTCCATTTCGCGACCGGAAGTTCCGCTGCCGACCCGACCGGCGTAACTTCCTGTCGCGAAACGGACCGTACGCCCCAGAAGACCGACTTCATCTTCCGCCGCTGGACCTCGGGCGGCGGAAAGGCGGCGGAAAGAGGCGCTGGATGCGAATGAGGGCTCGTACGGTTGATTTGAAAAAACTCTATCCGCCGTCCGGGCGGAGATGTTTGTGCACGTTTCAATGGGGGTCACGCCGTCCCCCCTTTTAAAATATATATATATATATAATATAAATATATATATATATAGGTGACTTTGTGCGCGTAACATTCCGGCGAGGAGGGATGTATCCGCGAGTACGATTCCTGCCATTAAATTTGTTTCCCCGAGTTGGTCCGTCCTTTACTACGATCGGGGCCTGTTTTTGCCTGCAATCGGGGACTTCCTTTGTCCAATTTTTTTGTCCTGGAAAACGGGGACTTCGTTTGTCCAATTTCTTTGTCCTGGAAAACGAGGACACGTTGTCCCTTCTGTTATAGGTCCCCGTTTTGAATGCCCAAACAAACTCGTACACACACGCACACACACACACATACACATTCTCATTTTTGCATCCTTGCGGAGACCTATATTGTTCTTTCCTTTGTCCCTGTACTTTAACTTTCTCATAGGGTTTGTACATAAAATTCCTTGTGGAGACATGGCTTCTTTAGAAATTCCTTGTTGAGACCAATTGTTCTTGCCTTTCCCTTTTCTTATAGGACTCCACAAGGCAGCGGAAGTGAGAGCACACACACACGCACACACAGTCGTGAATTTTAAGACGTGCGAGGACCTCCTGTTGTTCCTCTGTTGTTTGGACTCTAACTTTTTGAAGCAATCTCCGTTGGTTTTGTACACGCCGTTTTCCGAGGACATCGAAGAACAAACAACCGCCGTCCGAGGACCTATCATTCCCTTTGTTATATGTCCCCGGACAGTTTGCAGTGTAAGCCCACACACACGCACATTCGATTCACCACACCAAAAAAAAACTTCGACCTTCCGATTAATTTTATTCATTACACTTCTACATTTAAACAAAAACGTTTGACCTCATCTTCCGCAGTTTACTTGATGTTCTGCGGATAATTTTAGAGTTTCTTTAAAAGTTGGCAGACCGTTGATATCGGGCGCATTATTGACAGAACTCGGGGCATATTTTTTTTCCTTTCCCCGAATCCGCGGGAATCTTACATTTATGGGTATGGTAAAAGAGAGTGTCCGATCGAACGGTCGTTATTAAGATTCGGTGTACCCGACGAGCCGGTTAAACGTATTTATATCAACTCGGGAAAACAGACCGTCGAAATGGCAAGTAAACATACACCGCAGACGCTCAAACCTCCGGGGACTTTACCTGTTGCAGATGATGAAGAGCACGACATGGAGGGCGAGGAGAATGTGTTGATGTGCAAGAAACTCATCAGGACACTTGTGAAACAAGTGATGACAAAAATCATCACGGATCACATCATCAGAATAAGTTATGCAGTTCAACAGAGTCGACCATGCGAAGGGTGTGAGCTTGATTGGCCAGGGCAGTTGGATCACGAGTGTCTATTTTACGGCGAGACTCCCGAGTACTACCTTGAAGATTTCGTGTATGAGCACTTCGAAGAAGCAAAACAATACATTCAGTCGAGCCATGTTTGCGCTGTGTTTGACGCAGTAGCACATCATGTTGGTGTTGAAGCTTACGAGGGAATGGACGAGAAAATGGACTCTGTCATAACTGATATTCTGAATGAATGGAACTCCGAGCCTATGAAAATTGTTGACACTTTCTACGATAGAACCTCGCGAATTCTCCCGTTTCCTGTCATGAACGAGGTCATGGAATTAAATGGACTTGTTTAATCGAACACTTTGAACAGAAGACGATTATTTTAGTTCATTCATCTGCAATAAGTGTTATCAATTTGCCACATGTCGTTGTTGTATTTTTGAAGATAGTTCTTCTATTACAGATATTAAAGGACACCAAATAATTTGATTTGATTGTTAATTTGAAATCAAGTTTAGTATGAACGTGGACCCCCTTTGAATGAAAAATAGTTGTTTTATAAGTTACAATGTTGAGAAAAACATTTTGAGAAATTTCCATACTGCAAAAACAGATTGACGGGCCCAACTGAAGAGTCGTCTGTCGGATTCGTACCGTCGGCTTTGACCACTTTTGCTTTGATATATAGTTGTGTTTGGGAAAGATCAACGTAGTTTTCCCCGGATCCAGGCATGAAAAATTCAATGGGCCCTCCGTGAAAATATTTGACGGACTACACCTACGTTCCTGACAAAAAAATAGCGTAACCCTACCCCCTTTAATCGTATCAAATCATATCAACGTGCCTCCACCCATGCACGTGCTTTGACTTTACAAAAATCAAAAAGTAATATATCGCGAAGCCTTTCCGTGCAATAGATTTGTTCTACCCGATCCTGTCGACGATGGTCTTGGCCAGATTGTGCGGCGGAGTAGCCGAAAAGATCATGCTCAATAACGTACCCGCCGCTTCGCCGAATTGGGTCTTCGAGGAGTCGCCGAATCTCTTACCGTGTTGCGGGAGTCTTACATTTACGGGTACGATAAAAGAGAGTGTCCGATCGAACGTCGTTCAAAAACCGTTTTATCGTTTCGAGGTGTTAAAGGATCAATGGAAAATAGCTGCGAAATGTCAGATTGTTGGGATGATTGTACTGACCGTAATCAGAGCGTGGCGGCAAGTACGGAGGTGGGTGGTAACGTCTCCGCCGAAGATGTAGATTTCACCCCTTCTTCGTCGGACGCAGCCGATTCGTCGGAAGCGGACATTACGAAGCCCGCGAAGCAATCCTACTACTTCGACCGTATGCGGAAAGCGAGAGAGACGTTGAAACTGGACTTTTTGTCCATGACTTCCGGAGATCGTCATTCCGCTCACCTGGGCCCTGGCGACGCAGCACAGAACTACCCGGTGTCGAGCGTCGATGCTTGGAAATCGGATGTGTTCCGCCCCGGTCAGCTGTCGATCTTCAACACCAAAGAAAATGCAGACACGACTTCGGAAAACGCCGATGTCTGTGCACGTAGAGACACTGTCCGGGAAGTGGTGATCGTTCGCCTTTTGAAACTGATCGTGGCCACGGTAATCGCTGGCGGCGTCACAAAGCTTGCCTGCGAAGCATGTTTGTCCAGTCAAAGCCTCGTGCAAAATCGTTACGGGGAGTTGAGTCATACGTGTTTCCGTCCCGATCCGGCGAAACTCCAAACGTTGCTACGAAGGCACTACAAAGTGGCAATTGGCTGCGCGCGAGTGGAACGCGTCGTAGCAATATACAAGAGTATGTGGGTTCGTCAGAGGGCCGAATATCAATTTGAAAGAAAGGAAGAGGCCCTTGGCGAGTTCGTTGATGATATTTTCAGAAAGTGGGCAAGCGATTGGAAAGAGATGGTGGACGTATACCTCGAACACCCTTCCGATGTCGATGTAATTCACTTTCGTATGTCGACAATTGACAGTTGCTAAAACAGACCGGGAAAGACCGAACAGTAGCTCGTCGTAGAGATTTTTTTTTTTAGATATCGTGGCTTTTTCTATTAAACAGGTTCGTCTATCACACTGTTCGCACGTACATTCGACAATGAGTGGGAACACAGTCCATATATCAAAACAAAACGTGTCGAAGAGAAACAATTGTCTGCAATATTTTGTATTTTTATTTGTACACTCGTCGAACGCGAACGTGTTAAAACTATATACGAGTACTTATTGATAGCCCATCGTTGAAATAAACAGAGTGATATTATGCAGCTAAAAATGTGGTCGTCGTCGTAAATTATTCCTGATGTTTTATTTCACATGGAAGCATGTATATTTACGTTTTAAAAAATGCCTTTCCGTTCTTTGACTAAACTATATATCGTCTGCTCAGAGCAGTGAGGACTTGTACGCACTTGATGACAATTATTTTTATCTGTTTAATGACAAAAGGTCTTATAATAATAATAATAATAATAATAATAATAATAATAATAATAATAATAATAATAATAATAATAATAATAATAATAATAATAATAATAATAATAATAATAATAATAATAATAATAATAATAATAATAATAATAATAATAATAATAATAATAATAATAATAATAATAATAATAATAATAATGTGTGGACTTATATAGCGCACGTATCCACCAACTGAGTGGTGAATTAAATTTAATAACCTAATTACGTACAGGACAACGGGTCTTAAATGCTAAATATAAATTGCGAGTACATCCACTTTTAAATAAAACAAAAATCCAAATAATGGAATTTTCCGAACGTGATGGAATCGCACATAATTTGTAGGCCTCGCGAGTCCTTTCTGCTCGAACATTGCATGTGTAGATCTTCAAGTCCTTTCTGCTCTGACCCGACGACATGTATATATTTAAATCGTCGAAACGGTCAAATCTAAATCCATTTGGTGAATACTTTGTTTCGGTCTTTCGGGCTTATTTCCGAACTGAAATTTTCCATTACTCTTATCCCTCGCGAACGCAACGGGCACCCGCTCAGGACCGCTCGGTCGAGTCGGACTCCTTCTCGCCGATATCCCTGAAAAATTTTAACATCGTCATCTCCGGGCAGTAATTCGGTCTGAAATATTGGAACATGAATTCGTTTCCGAGAGTCGCAATCTCCTTGGCGCACGCGCTGCCGATAACGGCGTTGTTTTCCAGGGCTGCCCTTTTGCAAACGTTGTAAGACTGGAGGAAGATCTCGGACCGGTGGTGCTGCTTTGTCGACAGATAGCTTGCGGAAAACGTGCGGTGTTTGACCGTTCGGATGTTTTCTATCTCCATCGCGTAACCGACCGGGTCTGATTTTGAAAATATCTCCGGCGTGGGAAACAACTCCCGGCACGCTGAATGTACCTCGGAGAGAAGGATTTCTCTGTAATTGCGACTGTGCGTGTAAGCTTCCAGGACTGGCCCGTGTAACGAGCGGCTGCCGTAAAGCAGCAGTCTGGCGATTAGACGGATCAGGGTGAGCGAACACTCGGGGGTTTGCTGGCGGGCCAGTGGAACCGACTGAAATATACCGAAGGTCTTGCACTGAAATACGAGATACAGGGAAAGAATAACAATCAGCGGCGAAACCGAGATTCCCCTGTCCGGGTTCCAAATTATATCCGGTCGTCCTTCGGTACTGTGCATTATTCCGAGGAGTTCGGCCGCTCGCTCTCTCGTGTCGGTGTCTGGGACATCTCCCAGTTCGTCCATGCGGGGTGTTCCGAGTGCGATCTCGCAGAGACCGAGCACGAACCTCTTCGTGTTTATTTGGGTATATACGGTAACCCAGGGGGGACGCGCCGTCTCTTCCGGATCGTGTATGTCGAACGTACTCGCCGTGTACCTCGCACAGGCGATGCAGCAGAGGGCGGCATCGCTCAGATCCCGATTGTACTTTCCCGTCCTGACCATCTTCTCCGTGTTGTTTAACATCATGATCGTTGAGTAAACGTGTCGGCTCAACGAGGGGCATGCGACGCAGTGCATCCTTGTAATTGCCTTTATGCAATCTCTGCCGTTTCGGTCGTCGTCGGATACGATTCCCCGCGTTGCTTCTCGTGCGATCGTCGCGACGGCTGCACCGTAAGCGGCCTCGTCGAAATCGCCCGCACTGTTTTCCATGGTGCGTTCAATACAACAGTGATTTTGCCAGAATTACGCACGACGTTATGAATATCAAAAAGTAACACAGTAATGACGCGAGGCCGGTTACGCGGCTCCGGTCCGGCTCTTTGATCGCGTCGCTTCTTTCCTTTGAATCCCACTGAGCGGATTCCGGCGGAGACGCGATCTTTTGAACAAAAAACATTCGTGCCCCGTCGCAGACCAACTCCGTGACGTCCACGTCCTTTCGCAGACCGTCGGTGGAAATTTGCCAATTGTGATCCCAGTCGATGAATCGCGTGTGTTCGTCGACTTCGGTGAATTTTTCCGTTACCGGGGATTCTCGCGAGTTTTCATAATACGCGGCTTTTCGGTTTGCGTCCACTTTAAAATACCAGCGTCCCGTCGGGACGATATCCCGGAGAAGTGCGATGCACTGGGAGATCGTGTGTGTGCGGAAAGACCCCGCTACTCCGACTTTAATTCTGATGTCGCCGTTTTGGCCGTTGCGCGAGGCGAGGTCGATCGCTGTTTGCACGACCTGACGTCGTCTGTACCCGGTGAAACCCACGACGACCTTACTGAGGACGGTCAGGGTCTCCGCGTCGTCGTTTCGCATCGCCGTTCACGCGGATTTGTTCGTCTCCTTTACCCTTTCTCTTTTCGTGGCCGATGGAATTCAGGAGAGAATTCTGCTCTTTGATACACAGCGAGTATCTGTCCAGGTTGGCATTTAATAAGTCCTCGTGGTGGGTGCAGACGTTCGTGCGATTGAACGCGGCCGTCCTTTCGTTTAACGACACCACGTGGGCGAAGGCATTGGCCGTTTTCGACGGGCAGTGATGCAAGAACGATTTCGGAATTATTTCTTCCAGGTCCATTCTTTCTTTTGCGCTGCTGTAAAAAACAAAATCTTCTCTACCCACGCGACTTGGCAGCGTGCGCCTTTTAATACTCGACGGGTGCGCCGACCGATATACCGTCTCTTTTTGTCCGCTTGGAACGCCGATCGCTCTTGTCCGCGTCGAGGCAGTAATCGTCCTCCGGGTGACCGTCGATGTCTACCTTCGTGACGTGGAACCTGGATTCTAAGAGTTCTTTGTTTTCGACGCTGATCGTTCGTCTGCGTTTCCGTTGATCGTATGTGCTGTACACGTCCAACAGGTGGTGGTTGCTAAATACGATCAGTTGGACATCCGGACGAGGTTTGAAATCATCCCCGTAGACCTTTTTATTGCCGCTGAACGAGCTCGCGTTCCCGCTGGTGAGGGCCTTGAGTTGCCCGAGGGGCAACTTTTTGTCTGCCTCGTACTCGTCGATTATCAGAAATTGCGCGTAATTCGGAACGCCGCTCCAGTTGTTCACGGAATGTATTCTCGCCGCGTTACACGACGACAGGAGCATGTCCACGATTAAAGTTTTTCCCGTGTTCGGCCTCAGCGAGTAAAAATAATAGTGTTTTTTTTTAAAGTCGCGACCCGGGACGTCGCCGTTGCGCCTGTGCAGCTTAAGCGCTTCGTTGGCGTCTAGTCGTATCCTCTTCTTACCGGGAGACGCCGACGCGCTCGGCGTCGGTAACACTTGCACGTTCCGGACCGCGTGTATTTCGCAGCGAACCCCGGTTAAAAAAATTACTTCTACGGTCTGGTCTTTCGAAAGGTCCCTCTTTAGCATTTCTTCCTCGTCCTTGTTCGCGCGGACGTATCTCTCGTAGTCGGCTGCATATTTTATTGACGTGAACGGAATGATTCCGTCCCTCACCGCCGAGAGGGTCCCCGTGTTAGCTATAATAGCGTTTATTTCGACGTCTCTCAATCTGAACGAGTCGCGATAGCATCCGAAACGAAATATTTCCTTACCGGTGAAGCGGGACGCGTGATTGACGAGGAACTGTTCGACCGTCGTGTGTTTTTCTATTCCGATGCTGTGCGTCGCTTCGTCGTCTTCGCGAAGATGCAATATCTTGTACAGGGACCCCATTTTCCCGGGCGATAACCTCAGATCGAATTTCTTCTCGCCCGTGAAGAGCGAGTGTTCCGGGGTGACGATCGCACCCCGGATTCCGGACACCGCGTCGGTGCCGAGCAACGCTTGTAATCTGGAACTTAAAGTTTTGTTGTGCCCGATGACCAAATTGAGGCGATTGACCCTAGTCGACCCCCCCGCGTTCATGGTTGTTTTGTTTTTTAGTGCGCGAAGCTGACGGCGGTGCGTGCTTTTAATTAAATTGTTCGTGTAATCGGTCGGTCGGGTACGTCACCGTTCCCGCGGGTGACAGACGCGCAGACACTCTCCGACGAGATCATTTGGACATCTCTGATATTTTGTTCAGAAATGCATTCCTGACGGTCTTCGTGGGATCCGATTCGCAGCAATCGGTGGTTTCCGTCTTGCGGTCTTCTGCCGGCGCGGGCTCGCGTTCTGCGCACTCTTTTGTTCCCCCCTCTGCCGCTTCGGGAGATGCGGAGGCGCGTCTTTTGACGACGGCGGTAGTCACGGGCTCTGCCAGCGACGTGAGCGCGGCCGCCGTATTTTTGAGTTGATCGACGAGATTGTCGATCTCGACGTTTTTTTCGCCGACGGACTTTGCGGCCCCTTCGCCTACTGCTTTCGGGACGTTACTTTTCAGAAGACCGATCAACTCGCGGAGCTCCGTCTGGGCGTCGCCGCGCGCGTTTTTCTCGTCGTACCGATCCCTGAAATACTTGACGTGTTCGTCCGATTCCCATTCGCTCCGAGGAAAGGCCCGGTGAAAGAATCGTTTTTCGTTATCCGGGCGGTACGGGCGATCGTCGAACCGGTCGGTCCAGAACCTTTCGTGCGGATACCCCGTCCCCGTTCCGGCGTAACCGATTCGGTAATCTTGGTTGCCGATAAAGCGGTCTTCGTCCGCGGCCCCGTTTTCCATCGGCGCGATGTGGCCTCCCCGGTAGGGAAAATCTCTGAACGGAGCGGGCGGCGCGGCGTGCCAATAGTTTCCGGGGGTTTGTCGACCGTTTGGTTTGGCGCGGGTCTCGGTGGGCGCCCTGCCGTCGTCCCGGGTCGGCTGCGACGGATGGGACCGCTGAACGTTGACCGAGTCCAAGAAGTTCCTCAGATCGTCGGATCCGATCTGATATACGGGCTTCTGAAAACTTCGGCCCGCTTGCTGAGAATTGTTGCCTTGTGATCTGTCCGGGAAGGGAATCGCGGGTGCCGGGTGACCGCCGTCCATCCTGTCCCGTTCGATTCGACGGTCGCGGTCCGAGGTCGCGTGTATGAAATCGGTATCTAGCCCGACCTGTTTAAATTCTCTCGCGGTTTGCACGGACCTCCCGGGTGCACTCTCTCCCTTGAGTATGTCCGCGATTATCATGCCGGCTATGTCACGTTCCCCGTTTATAATAATCTGTGGATCGGTTGCGTGGCGCCGGGAGTTTTCCGCGGGATCCCCCAGATCGTCGTACATTTCGTTTCCGATGTCCAGTGCTCCGTATCCCTTCAAGAAACAATCCAGGAGTTGTTTTCTGTCTTCTCCGTAACCGACGCAGGCTAGACTTCGCGCCGGGATCCGCGTCAGGGAAACGTGATTTAAAAAGTTTGGCGAAGCTGCCCTCTCCGTGTTTTCCGAGTTTTCTACCGATCCGGTTATTCTAAGCGACGACAGACTTGCGTGCGGGTATATTTTCTTGAGAAAATCGACGATTGTGATTTGCCCGTCGGACTCGGCGTCGGCGTAATGGCGCATGGAGTTTTCCAGCAACGTCACGAACCAATCGTCCAGGATGCCGGCGGCGAACAAGCCCCTGTCCTCGCTGTACCTCAGTGACAGAACACGGCCGATTCGCGGCGGAACGCCGCCGGTACACGTCTTCCCGTGCGTGATCACCAGTGGCTTGGGATGCTGCAGGGGCCGCACGCGCCTCAAAATCTTGTCGTCCAGCTTGTATTCGTCGCCGTCGTTTACGTTATGCGGGAGACCCAGACAGGACACGAAATAAACACGAGCGGGCGACCGGGCTTGCATTTTCGGTTTCTGACGGAACGGTCGTTAACCGGGCGCCGGGCTTTTCGTTTTTATTATTGTTGTCCCCTTTGTCCGGATTCGTCGAAATCTCGTCTCGGTACTCAAATCCCGGGCGATCGGCTCGACGCGTAAATCCGCCAGGCGGTCCGTCGTGTCCTCCGAAATTAATACTGCCGAAGTCTTCCGGTACTTCCGGTCGGCCCCCTTTCCTTTGTTTTCTCACACCGTCGGATATGTCATACATGTCTGAGGTCGGGCGCGTGCAATAAAAAGATCGGCGCAACGTTCGACGTTTTATGTTCAACGCCGTGTTTCCCACCGTCGCGTCTCTGTCGCCATGGACTTCAACCCGCCGTGCAAACGTTGCTGCGAACAAATCTTCGGGAGAGAACCGGGGGAAATAATAATCGACTCCAAATCTCGTTACCAACGCTATGTCAGAGCCGCCAAATCTCGCGAAAGCTATTTCAGTCGGTACTGGAATGTTTTTGGAATGTCGCACAACGAAGGCTTGGCGGAGATAGCCGGATCTGCCGGTGAAGTGCGATTCGTGGAACTGCCGATGAGCAACGGGCGGCTCGGGTTTGAGAAAAAAATCAACGGCAAATCAGGTACGCCCCAAAAATGCACGCACGCTTCCATTTTTTGCCCGGTGGGAAACGTTCTCAGAGCTTGCCGTTCCTGTTCCGGGAAACTGAACAGACGCAGTGACAGGTTTGCACTTCCTAGAGAACTTTGCGTTCTGCTCAGATTAAAAGATTGGGAGCACACCATGCGTTTGCTTCTGGCGTTGTATCTCAAATCGTCGAAGATCTGGTGCATCATAACGGAGACCACGGAGAGAACACTGGACCTCGAACTATTCAGCTGTGCTGATTCGCACGACGCTATTTTCGCAAACAAGGGGGAGCGCGACAAACTCATGCAATCGGTGGCGGTGCTACCCATTAAACTTCTGGTGGATTGCGACGTCGTACACACGGATGTGAAATCGGACAATTACGTTATAGAATGCGAGAATACCTATCGGCCCGGCCGTCCACCCGGGAGATACGTACCGTACCTCGTGGACTTTGACAATGCAGCGTTCGCGGATGAAATCGGCCTGTCGCAATACTTCACGTCGGTTTCGGTGCCGAGGACAGAATTCAGGTCGGGATTGAATCCGGACTTTTATGGACCGGAGATGGCGGAGGGTTTCTTGATGAAGGTTCTTTCTGTGCCGGATACGGTAAATATCGACCCTGTGAGTGCGACGGTCTTTGCGTCATCGATAACCGCTTTGGCGATAATGGGCGCCGAAGTGAGGAGCATTACCGATCATTACAAGGAGGTTGTGAGAATTGCCATCGGAAAAAAGCGACTGGGACACCGCGGTGCTGTAAAGTACGCCGTGGATAAGTTCTTCGGTTTGGGAAAAGAAAAATACGGCCTCCGGGAGATGTACGCCAGTTTGTGTAATGAACACTCTGTCTCGAACCCGAAAAGGTGTTCGTGTGAAACATGTGTTCCCTGCGCACTTTGGTTCGACGGAATGGGCGCCGTTTGGTCGGGTGGAAAAGGCCGATTTGAATTCCCGCAAGAAGCGAGAGATATACAACGATGGATGACTGTCGTCGGTTGTGCTTTTTCGCCCACGGCCGATGGACTCCGATGACGATACCCTACCTTTGTTTCACCGTTTGGATAGCTCGATATATTGTTTTCACGAGGTGAGAATACTAATTTTCTCGCACGGACCTTTTCGATGCTTAAACATTTTGCATTCGCGCCTATGTGTTTTGAGGTAAAGGCCCGGAAATAGATTATCGGACTCGAGACCTTCCGGATGCTACGACGATGAGGATGCACCGGTCGACGAGAGAGATGATCTGGACCCGGACTTTTCGGGCGACGAAAGTAATGTCGTACGATGCCACCGCGCAGTGTGACTTTATTCGAATTTTACAAAACGCACACTTTTGTATATTACTGGGTTGTATGGGGCCGTTGGAGAGGTCGTTGTAAATAGCTTGTGAATTAACCTCTTTGTGAGAAGGATTGTGGTTTGAAACGAATAAAGTACGCAAAAGAAATATGAACTCTGATTATCCGAGAATATTTATTATTATTGTTGTGTCGTCCACAAGCTCTGTTATTTTTGATACAGGTAATATCCGACCCAAGTGTTATTACTCGCGTGCGTTGTTGTTACGCACGCGCGCGCACGTGCATTCTCATTTTCGCATCCTTGTGGAGACCTCTGTTGTTCTTTCCTTTGTCCCTGTACTTAACAATTTCCCGTAGAATTTGTACGCAAATTTCCTCGTGGAGCACGGAGTCCTTTGGAATTCTTGCCTTTCCCTTTTGTTATGGGATTCCACAAGGTAGCGAAAGTAAGAGCACCCACACACGCGTTTCAAACGGCGAGAGTATATCGTTGGATCAGAGGCAAACGGTCCTTATTCGGATTTTGATGTTTGTGATGGTCAAGAGGTCCTCTTTCGCAACGATCGTCCCCGAATCTTAATAATTACGCAAGATCGCAGACAGACGGTTGCCTCTTGACGACCGTTGCATTTTCGAACCGTGACGCACATTGAAAATAATAAACAGCCCGTGGTAATCCCGGCGATCAAAAATCCGAACGTTGCCTTTTTTTCCTTCATATTTCACTCAAAGTTCGTCGAGAACCATTTACCTCTGAACTGACCGTTTGGCCCTACATGATGTTTAAACGAGCTTGGCGTGGATACCGACGAATCTTCCCGGGCACGAAACAATCCGGGGTAGACACCGAAGCCTTCTGCTCGGCGTACGCGTCGCTCTCTGATAGCGAACGGCCACTTCTGTGCCGATCGATCACTGGACCTTCTCGTTTCGTGGTCATCGACTGCTCTACGAGTCGCCGGCCTTTCCGGATATATATCGGAGGGGGGACGGCTGGGGTTTTGAACACCGCCGGATTCTCCTTTCCATTTTTTGCGGATTCGGTCGGTCCCGTGTCCGCGAGGTTGACTTCCGGGTAAGTCGCCCTGGCTTTCTTTCTACGTGGTATTGTGCCGTAGCCGGGCTCCGACTCCGGCGAAGATTTTCCCTCGGCGTCCTCGAGATTGGGACACTGGCGACGGCGATCTCTCGGAGCTGGCTTTCCCGGGGTGACCCCACTTTTGTTGAATGGACGCCCGCGAAGTACGTGATTGTCCGCGAATCCATCGCGATCTACAACGTCTCCCCCCGAAGTCGAGTAATGATCTTCGGAGAATTCCATGTGTTCTTGCATGTCTGTTCGTTTGTTCGTTTGTATCGTTCCGATCGTCCGTTTGCACAGCCGCTCTTTTGTGCAGCCGCAGCGCAAACTCGTGTTTAATACAACGGTGCCGTATTACAATTGGACGTCGCGCTAATAAGTTCTGCGCAGCCGCACCGGATTCGGTACGCTATTGGTCGACAGTCACGGTTATTTCGGGAAGTATTACACAGGCTCGTTTTCTTCCGTGGTCATTACGGTCGGTAGATGGCTATGGCACACATTGTTTCTGCACGCGCATCGGAGGGTTATCGCCCGAGGCCGGCGGAGCCGCATCCGTGTTATTCTTTGTTCGGAAGCCGTTCGTCCGACGAGAGTTCTCTGGAGTCCGACGATCTATTCTCCGACGAGGGCTCCGTTTCTTTTTTTGCCGACCGAGACGACATCGAACAACTCGACTTCGAAGGGTGCACGCACTCGGACGACATCGGGGCAAGGGACGGTGTCGATGTCGAAGACAACGCTTCGCGTCCACGCGACGGCGATTCCGAAAGTGACGCTGACGCCGACGAAAACCCGGCCGGGACTCGGTCGTGTTACAGAAGACAGTTTTCGACGCCCGTCAAATTACGCGGTGAGGTCGCGGAGGTACTTGCGCGTTTCGAAACCTATCTACGGGGAATCGACGGTGGCAGTGTCAACGCCAAGACCAGTAAGCAGGCGGCGGTCGTCGTTACCAAGGTCTATCGACTTGTGAACAAAAGCGGCTCTCCTATATGCATATTGGAAAACAAAACGGAGGTTCGGGAGAGATGGCTGATGAAGTCCAAACATTTTTTATCCGCCCAGACAACCATTACCTGGCTGTCTTACCTGAAGAGGTTTTATCAGTACGCCCGTCTCGAGAACGTACCTGGTTTCACGAGAGAAGGTTCCTTTTTGATGGAGGAGACGATGTCAAAATGGAAATCGTCCCTCGGGAAGAGAAGGCAAATTGAGAAAATGAAACGGAGATTTGCGGATGAAAACAATCGTCTGACGGGCGATCACCTCAGAAGGTACGACAGCAGTGCTGCCGTCGAGAAGGTGCTTGGGATCGTGCGGGATATTAAAGGTAATCTATATTAAATTTATTGAAATGTCGAATTCTTTACGACTCGCCCGAATGTGACATTGGGTATACCCCGCCGGGGACGGGGTTGACGCAGTTGCGTCTTTCCTCCGTTGTTTCACCTGTGTAAAAAAAAAAAAACATCGCGCATCTTCTCTTCACACGAGGGCTCCCGATGAGCAGCTGCGCTGGACGATATAACCTCGGTAAAGTTGATTGAAAACAAATGAATTGTGTGTACCCTTACTTTTTTCCGAAATAAATAAAAAAAGGTGGAGCGGAAAAAGTCTTCATCGTGTATTCTTATTACGTCAACAGGTGGAAAGCGTGCGGTATCGGTCGGGGATTACTGTAAGGTCAGGAATCACTTGATCACTCGCCTGACTTTCGACAACGGTCAGCGGGCAGGTGCCGTTCGTCGTCTGAAGATGGGTAACTACAGAAAAGCTAAGAAGACGAGGGGTGGGGATCTCATCATGATATCTGCAGAACATAAGACCGGGACTTCGGGACAGACTGCAAAGATTGTAGTTCATGCTGACATCCGGTCGGTGCTCGCCACTTTCATCTCCAAAATGAGGTACGTCCAACTCGTTCGTTTTGTGTTTGTGTTGTCGTCTGCTTGTTTTTTTTTTATTGTTTTGTTTCGACGATTTTGGAGGGGGGGTTGACATTCTGCCGATTTGGGTATTCACAGATACTTTATTCGGTCGATCTGTTTCCCGTTATTCCCTCGTACAGGGCAGAGCTGGCCGGATTTAATTCGAAATTGGACAAGAACAACGCGAGGATTTTTCTGACGAAGGACTGTGAAAAAATGTCGCCGAGTATTGCGACAAAATGCATCAAGCGGACATTTGCGTGTGCCGGTGTTACTGCCAATGTCTCCGCAACCTCGTTTCGAAAGTCGATCGTCACTGCCTGTCGAATTGTTCAACCCGATTTCGCAAGAGGGCTGGCTAGTCACATGACGCACTCCGTGAACACCGCGGACAAGTACTACGACATGGGCCCTGGCAACATCGAGGAGGTCGTTAAAACGTCCACTGCTATAAGATCGATAGCGAGGTAAGAGCAGTTTTGATGTAATATTTAAAACCCCGTGGGTAGCACGTTTTACTGTTTGTTGAAGCGGAAACACATTTTTGAGCACGGTCCCCGCGTACGGGTGTACGCTCCGTGAGAGACTCGATCGACGTACGCCCGTGGGGTCAAACAATCATTTTTGCATCTTGTGAAAACAAAATATATATATATTCTCAGAAAATAAATTTCTGTCTTTCTTTTCATTTTTTTGTTAAAGAGACGATGCCAATAATACATTCCCCGGGGTGGACCCCGGTGAACAATCTGACGACGATTTATGCGACGCGGGAGCACTGCAAGAATCGGGATCCGCCCAATTAGCAGCGGGAGAGCCCGGACCAGACTCCGGCAGTGACGGATATGTGTCAAAACAAGAACCTTCGAGCAGCGCACGGAGGGAAAAACGAGTACGGAGGCACGGTCGTCGCACATTCGACGAAAACCAAATCCACTTGCTTAGAGACATTTTTGTCACCGAAATAACGCATCGGAATCTGACTATATTTTCTGTGCGGAAATTCTTGAGCGGTGATTCGAGTGCGATATACTTTTTCAAAGGCGTTTCCGAGAAGCAGATATACGATCGCGTGAGACACTTCTACAGACTCGACGAGAACTAGTGAGTCGGACCAGGTCTGTTAGCGTCGGGAGCTTTTACTCTGGAAAAGTAATGAATCTCGGTGGGAATTTCAACAAGTGACCATTTGCCAGTAGATAGCATTCGACTCTATTCATAGCGTCTGTGTAAATAATTCGGACTGGTTGTAAATGCGCGTGGATGTTTCTTTCGAGAAGGTTATTTCTTGTCGTACGTGACCGTGATTTGTGCAATGTAGTATTCGGTATTATAGTTTTCGTTTTTTGGGGGTCTTTTTCTGAAATATTGCTTTCGCCACACCTCCCGAAAGCCTTTTGACAATTTGAGGAGACGACCGTGTGTTTTGAAGGTACGGGGTTAAACACTGGAAAACTTCAATTCTCGACCGTCTTTACCCTGTATATTGGGCAAATGTAAATTCGTGTATAGGAACTGTTCTCGATTCACTAAATGACTCTTCCATTCGACTATGCCGGGTGCTTCGGGGGCTATTTCCTCTGGAAAATTAATGAATGTCAGTGTTAGAATTTCAATGAGTAGCTATTTGGTAGTAGATCGCAGTCAACTCTATTGGCGTCTTTGTAAATAATTCAGTGCTGTTTGTAAATGCACGTGGTTATTTCTGAAATATTGCTTTTACCTCATCTCGTTTGACTTTCTCGGCTTGCTTTTGTCAAGTTGCTTTATCTCGATTCATTCCTGTATTCACCTTCCTTGTTTTTAGAATAAAATTATGTCTTCTCTCCCGTCGATCACACCCACCACCACCCCTCCCCTTCCCCCCGATCGTCATCGTGTACCTACAGTGATGTTTGAGTGAAATAAATAAATCACAATTTAAACTCGAAGTGAACCGGTCTCGATTTTTACTTTCTTTTACTTTCTCGCTACCGTCATTTTTTGGGCAATGGCAAAAAGCCGATTGCTGTCATAGCCTTTGGGTCCAGGTTTTTCGTGGGCCGTGTAAACCACCTCTTCGTATAAGTCGATAGTGTCCGGGTGCCATGGCATCTCCCCCCGAAGCATCGCAATTTTTCTTCGCGATACCACGGCGGCAAATAGCGCGGCTACGTGGGGGTTTACCGAGGCCGTCTCCGAGCATCCTTTGTATTCAAATGCAGACGTTAGGAATGTGCCGTTTCTGCTCTTGTAATCGCGGCGACTGCCCGAAAACCGTCCGGGGTCTGCCGCGGTCGTTCTGGGATGGATCGGGTTTTCCCCCGAGCCCCGTTTGCCCTGCTCGTCCAACTTTCTCTTTCGTCGTGCTTTGCGACGGACGTAATCGCCCATGAACGGATGATCCGTCGTTATCGAGCCGAGGTTCGTGATGTTTTTCGAGCCCAGTATCCGAAGAGAGCACTGCTCGCCGGCGCCGGTGATTATTTTTTGCGAGTAGAACAAGCTCGTGTGGAAAAACGGGTCGGTCGCTATTCGTTCGATCGAACCGTTGTACCATTCGGACGTGCCTCTGCCGGCGCACCGAACCAGTTCCAGCAGCGTGTCGAGAAGCCGGGACTGCACGCAGGTTGTTTGCTGTAGGTTCGCGCGCTCGTTGGCGACCGCGATCTTTGCCTTCCCGCGGTCGACTTCGGACACTGCTAGGATGTCTTCCGCGGTCGTTTGGGCGGCCTGGTTCAGCGTGACCGGCGGGGACATTCGCGGACACGTGACGGACAGCGCCTTGTGTACGTGCGTGTGCATGACTATACCCACCTTCCCTTCGCCGTCCTGATGCGGCAAAATGTTTTTGATGTGCAGTTGCACGTTGCACCCCCCGTCTATTAAAACGCTGTGTTTTAAAGCGGGGAAGTTCGTGACTTTCTGCGAGCGGGGACACTGGTCCATGAGCTTCTCCATAACCGACTTTGTGTTCGTCACCCCGTGCACGTCGAAACAGTAGTTGGCGTTCGTTCTGAATACGTGGGGCACGATACGAGACCGGTATCTCGTCGAATGCGGTTGTTGCAATTGCCAGTACGTCTTGTGCGTTATGAGCGCCTCCACGAAGTCTGTCCCGTCTCCTTTGATGTTTATCATGTGCGGACAAAGGTCGGTCTTGCGGGACGAATACGTACTGAAAGTCGAGTGCGGTTGGGTCGTGGCGATTTTATTGATCACAAAACTCTTGCGGCTGTTGGTGTTGTTCAAGTGACAGTCGATCGCGCCGATAAATCCGACGTGGACGGAATTTGTGAGAAAACACGTCAGGTCGTCGTTGATCTTCACCAAGCTCTCGTTACCCTGGTCGTTGACGTCCCTCTTGGAAAACGTTTTCAGCCCGACGGCATTTCCGACCGAGTCGGACAGGGTGTGCATGTTTAGATAGATACTCAGGCGTTCGACTTTCCTGGTGTGCGGGTCGTTTTCTCTGACGTTCGCGGTCGATATCAGTCCTTCGCCGACTCCCCGGCGCGTCTCCAGCGAAGACAGTACCAGCAAGAGTCTTTTCAGAGCCGCGTCTGACACGCCGACGGATACTCTTTGATTTCTGGTCCTCTGAAAGCACAAGAGGCGCGTGCATTCTTTACACGACGCGTCGTGCGTCCGAAGTCTTGGGCAACTGATCCAACGAATGCCTCTCGGTTCGGGAATGCGCCGCCTGGAGAAACCGCTCTCGACGGTTCGGGGTCTGGTCTTGGGATCTCGGAACATGTAAAAATCGTGCCGGTAAACGTGAAAACCGTGCGTCTGAAACGGTCTCTCGTCGATTGCCGCGTCGTTCGCTTGGACGTAAATCGAGGAGTCCGATTCGGGTCGTGTGCTAACGCAGGCGTCTGCGAGATAGGCGTGACACGCGTGAACGCACGCAACGAGAGTTTTCGGGGAAACGTCGGTGTCGCTTTCGATCCCGGCGGCACTCGCCAGGGCGAGGTCCCTGTCCGTGTTCAAATCCAATGCCGCGGACACGATCGTTTGCATCTTCGAAATGCCCGTCGATTCGGTGAGCATTAGGTACGTCAATTGCATGCAAGAGCGAATGGCGGCACCCGCGGCGGATGCAGTTTCGTCGAATCGACCCGGTCTCCGAGAAACGGTGCGCAATACGAAAGGGGTGTCGTTCATGTACCCGTGGTGAACGTAAAGGTGTGCAAAGAGCTCCGCCGCCGGGACCAAGAAGGAAAAAAAAGCAAAAATGGAAGGAACGCTTATGTGTTCCAGGCACCGTCGCACGACGCCGTTCGGGATGAGGAATAAAACACCGAGTTCCAATGTGGATTTCGAATCCAACAGGGGCGAGACGTACGTTGAACCGGAGTGATCGTCTCTGCACGCCGCGAACGTCCTGGTCTTCGAGTCGCTCGATTCGGTGTGAACCCCCGGGTTTGTCCTGCTGTACCTTCCCCTGGCGAGATCGTATTTCCACGTCGACTCTTTCCCCGGGAGTGTGCGGAGCCCGTCGCCCGATCTGAACCACTCGTGCAAGACGCCGCTCCGAGCGGTCTGCGTCCGACGGGACTGGTGTCTACAGTCGAACGAGGTCGCTGCCCGCCCGAATGGTTCGGCGGTCGAACCGTCGCCGTGCGATGTGGAAACGTCCAGATCGAAAATATACAGGCCTTTTGATAAACACACTATAGCCGCTAACACGCATCGTTTGATTTCCGGCGAATTTTTCCGCGCGAGTCTTCTGAGACCGTACCAATTCCCCGACCTCGCCATTTCTGACATATTGCGGCGACGGCCGAGGTCGACGAAAGTCGGATCCAAAAAATGATCCACGAGTGTCCAGCAAATTTCACCCGCTCTCGCGGTCGACCATCGCGTGGATGTGAACTGACTCAGGTCCAAGCACCGGTGCCTGAGATGATTCGAGACTTCCGTCGTGGGTACGCTGAGTGTGCGCCTGTTGGTATGCCCTCCCATTGCAGGGTCCGCTCAATCTCCGAATGGTGTAGTATTTTGCGCGCGCGTGCAGATTACAGATACGTGTATTACGTCTGAACGGTGTCGTACATCCGAAAAGCGCACTTATCGACCGTCTCGGTCACCGATCGCGTCAGTGTGCTCGTTGGCGATTCCGACATGGACAGTGTGCTTTCCTCCGGAGACGTGGTATATTTTTCCAGCGGCTCGCCCCCTCTGAAAAGCAGGGATTTGCGTCTGCATCAGCGGCACGAAGCGGTACTCGAGTGCAAGATCGGGAGCGGGGTGGTGAGCGATGTCTGGAAAGTCGTGATCAGAGATCCGGCATCGAAAACGATCATTTTTGCCGCCATTAAATTTTACAAGTCGGGGACGGAGACGTTCGGCACGACTCTTCGGTCGACTCGGAGATTGGATGCCCTGTACGGCAAGTGCGACGGAATATCCCCCAGGCTGATTGGTTATCACGTCGGGAGAGGTGTAGCCCACGAAACGGCGAAACCCTGTAAAAGCGTCGATCTTGTACATCCCGTCATGGAATTAATTGCGTCGAATTGTCATCTCCTGGATCTTTATCAATCGATTCACCTGGAGTACGTCGATTGGCTTGGCGTGATGGAGAGCGTATCCAGGGCATTACAATTTCTGCACTCCCGGATGTACGTGGTGATGGACCTGCACAGTGCAAATATAATGATAGACACACTGGGTCCGGTAAACCCGTCTATACGGTTCATCGACGTCGATTGCTTCAGGTTCGTCGGGAAGCAGGGGTTTTGCAGGTCACCGTTTAGCTGCGTTACTTTCGGCCCCGAACACGCCCCGGAATTGCGTGGAAATTACAAGAGACTTGACAACAAGGTGGATATCTTTGCTTTCGGGAATATGCTTCGTTATTTCCGGTACAAAATACAAGAACGCTTTGGACGAGATGACGTTACATTTTTCGAAGATCTCGTGAACTCTATGGTGTCCTCCAAAACGAGGCATCGGCCCTCGGCAGAACACGTCACGCAGTGTCTCTCCTATTTGCATGCAAAATACCCTCAACCCGGATCTGTCTTCGAATTTTGGTGGTATAACTAGCTAGAGCCGTCGTATTGTGAAACGGATCCTGGACACTCTCTCCCGGTTGAATTTTTATCGGAAAGAGCTGACGTTATCACTTTTGGTAATAGACAGACTCCCACCTGTGGTTCCGAGGCATCGTTATTTAATGATTAGTTTGCTCTGTTTTCAGCAGTCCGTATCCACATTCGAAACGATCGAACGTCGTAGTTCAATCGTCGCCCCCTCCACTTCCGTCCTTGTCGGGCTCGGAGTCGGGAAACCACGGTTGTAATTAGCATATCAATAGTTTACTTGATAATTACTCGTCTCATGTGTTTTGGATTTGTATCTGTACGTTTTTATTATTATATATATATATAAATGTATTCTTAAAACGTGATAATTTACCCATCCTGTTATCGGCGCTTGCGCTGATGGATGTATATGTGACGGCTCAGAAACCGTCAACTTACTTTTTTAGTTTGCGTTGTTTTATGATTATCTAAGATGGCGGACGCTGCCTAGTTTTTTTGAAGGGAACCTCAGATGATCGATTATGTAATTGAGTAGTCCTATTATCGTTCTTTGTATTTCGATACTTTTAAGTAATTAGTTAGACATTCACAATGTTTCTGTCGAAGATCCGCTTGCGTGTCTTCGCCTTCATATCATTTCAAAATAAAACAACAGAACGTAGATTTTCCGCCGTTCCTTGTCTCCATCTGTCAACGGACTGACCGAATTATACTCGGGATCGCGTATAAATAAAATAAATAAATGAATACAAAAAAATGGGTCATAAAACAACTCGAAGTGGACGGTTGAATTTTTCACGGGTTCCTGTTTAATAAACTTTATATACCGATATATATATAAACCCTCTCGTTACTTGAGTATTCGACGCCAACAAAATGTACCCGTCTTAAATATGTTACGTCGATTTGTGCCCTTCGAAGTATCTACAATAAATTCAGTTCGATTCAATACAGTTCGATAGTTGGATGATTGATATTTGTTTTTATGCACATGCAAACGCACACACACCCACCCACCCACCCACACACACACACGCACAAATTTATTTCCGTGCGATAAATAAAGTGCGGGAATTCATCGGGTCGATGTCCAATAAAGATTCTTTCTCGAGGTCCTCGGTCTAACTTATTCGAGTCCCCAGAGCGCCCAGTGTTTCCCTCGGCAATGAACCGTCCGTTTCAAAGTACAGGAAAGCCTGGGTCATAAAGTCAAACAGCACGGTAGCGCGCGATCCTGCGTTCCGTGAAAATATGCCCCCGTAAGATTCGCCCCAGATTCGATTACTGACGTCTTCGCGCGTCTTCGCAAATCTGAATGTGGCGTTCAACGTCTTTTCGAATTCCTGTATGATGACGTTCTGGACCTCTCTCGTGTGCTGGCGTCTCTTGACCAGAGCTCTTGCGGTGGCTTGTTCGTTCGACATGCGTTTGAGCGAGGTCCTGCCTATGTGACTGTCCGTCTCGTTCTTTATCGAGTTCATGAGAACGACGAACCAGGCGAGGGTGTGCGGGACGTCGTTGACCGCCCTCTTGACGCCACGCCTGCACGCGTGTCCCCGATCCAACAGTTCGCTGGCAGTCGATATGTCCGCGCGGGGTCCCGTCGTTTTGTCCGACCGGATCTCCCGGGCCGTCGATAATAACAGACTGGCCCAGACGCCGGGAAGTGCGGCGGAAGTATTCAGCGTTTGCGGGTTGTCCAGGTTTGCTAGGTAAGGGACGACGTGTTTTTCGAAATGGTCGTCGAAGGGCATCATGCAGAATGCGGCGGAGAGTATCCCCATTCCCAGAACGGCCAGCCTCTGGATGTGCGCTTCGGTGAAGAGTGCGTGGAATAGGCGATGGGGTTCTTCGGATTCCGGTGTCGCGCGCGCCAGGGCGGGAGCCTGGCGATGATTCGCTATGGCCGCGATTACTCCCAGGGCCACGTCCGTATCTTTCTCGAAACTTTTGGGGTACGAGTTTGACTTTCCGAAACCGTGTTTTTTCAGGGCCGCGTCGAGGGCGCCGTCTCCGACGGCCGTTTCGTCTCGATCGCGTTCCGCGGCCCCGGTGAGTCTGGTGAAAAAGATGTTCGTCTTCTGCGACGCCGATTGTTTGATTTTATCCAACAGGGCCTGCGGGTCCTCCAATATGTCGGTGCTGTACATTGCGCTCGCGTCCAGACTCGGGGAGAATACGATGTTTTTCGCCGCCCTGGGATTGGCGAGCACAAGACTCACGTAAAGACGTAGCGCCGGTTCGAGAAACTCCGTGATCATCTTGTTGTACGGGGTACGGATCAAGTCGAGCACGTCCGCTTCGGGTTCGACGGCGATCAGTCGATACCACGTGGTCAACGTCCACGCCGCGTAATAGTAATCGGAGTAGCCGGGCGCGTTCAGGTACTCCGTTATCGTGCCGCACAGGGCCAATGCTTCGACGAAAGCCGTCGCGAAGGTCACCGTTGGTTCGCAGGCGATATTTTTAACCGGGGCCTGGAATGGCAGTTGACCGGCGTTCGCCGGCAGGTATTTCGAACGGGTGTAACCGCGTCCGATCGAGGCTCCTTGTTTTCTCAGGAGGTTCATGAGATTTTTCAAAGGCTCGTGGAAGGAAATCTCCTTGACGAGCGGGTCGGTTTTGGCCACGAGCGACCGCTGCTGGAGGTCCGTCAGCAGTCTGTAGGCGTGGGATCTCTTGTGGTCCAATCTGCGATCGCCGGTATTGCGGGTTTGCGGTCTGGGCGTCGGGTCGGCGACCAGCGTGCCCCCGGGGGGTCTGTGCGCGGGGAGAGGCGCATCCGTCGCTTCGCGGGCGTCGGTCTTATTGCGCAGACACGCGCCGATTCCTTCTTCGTAAGCGTGGACGATGTCGTCGAATGCTCCGGATATTCCGATCTCCCGAGTGGTCACGTCTTCCCTGAGTTTACGCACGAGGTGCTCCGCGACGTGTCTGTTTTTATCTATCGCGGTCGCTAGTTTTTCTTGTAGCTGTCGTTGATTTTCTCGGAGGACGGCAAAGATCCGCATCGTCTCTTTCTCTCTCTGATCAATCTCTCCGCGAGTCGGATCTTCTGTTTCTGGGTGAGCTTGTTCTTTTCCGGGAGACGGCTTCCGGTCGCGGCGGCCGATCCTTCTCCGCCATCCCGGGGGGTAATTCCGAAACAGCACCTCTTTTCCGTCCGCGTGTTTTTTTCGCTTCGCTGTCTCTTCCGGTCCGCGTTGTCCTTCTTCCTCCTTTTCTCGTGGAGTTCCAGACTCGCGGCCTGACGAGCCCGCTTTAGGATTGTACATGCTGCGTTGGCGCTTCTGTGACACTCCACCAACTTGGAATAAATAACCGATCGAAATGCCCCGGGACAGACTCGCGCGGTGAGACACAGTTTGTAATTCGTGTCGTCCCGGAGTGATTTCGCGTGAAAAAACAACGACGTTCGTCTTCTCTTCTTGAATACCGTCCACACGAACGAGTCGCACGACAACGTCGAGAGGTCGCGCGTGTGCTTCTCGAATTCGGCATTCCCGTTACTCAGGGCCGTGGTCATCTCGAGGCCTCTTTGGAGCTCGGTCATGGCGCAGGCCAGTGTATCGGATGCCTGAAAGGACGCGCAGCCGATGTGGGCCTGTGCTCTGTCGAGGGTCATGTCGTTCTCCCGGGCGGCTCGGCGCTGTAGCGCGGGTAACGAGCGCGACCGATGGTGTTTACTCCTCGGCGACTTCCAGCGGTCGCACTGCTTCAAGACGGAGGTGCAGGAACCGTGAGAGACCGCCGCGGTCGTTTTTATCTCGATCACGCAAACCCACGCGCGACCCTCGTAACAGGCGATCGCGAGTAGATCCGCTATTCGCAATTTTCCGCGTTCGGGTATCCGCACCGGACACTCGGACGCGACGATGCAGGGTATTCTGGCGAGTAGTCCGTCGATGGCGTCGTCGACCGGTGATATCCCGAGCGCGCTCGCGACCTTGTCGCGAATGACGACACGGTGTCGAACGGGCACGTATGAAACGAGATTCAGTAGCGAAACCGACGACCGTAAACGCTTCTGGAGAGTTTCGTGGGCGCGTTTGCCGTAACTGATGCTTTTCCGACAACACTTGCGTCTCGCGTTTTGTATTGCTGGCGTCACGGTCGACTCGACCGTGGAAACCGACGAAAAATCCATACGGCGTTTTTCGTTCTCCGTCAGGAAGGGATATAACTTCGAGAAACGCTTCTGGAGCTCATTCGGTCCGTAGTTCAATCCGCGGCGGCGCCTCTGATTGTAATCGTGCGCGATTTTACGGTTGACGTCGCCGCAGTAGTAATTGTGTAAGAAGGTTCGCTCCGCCATGATCGCATTTGCCAAAGACTGCGCTCATCGCTTTATCGCTTCAAACATGTGGGCGTATTGTTCGTTGTTGACTTGCAAAAGCATCGCGTACGCCATGACGGTCGCGATCGCCACGTCGTTCTGGGTCCCGTCCTTCGGCTTTCTGTCGTACCTCAACTTTCTGAGTTGCTCGTCCAGTATCTGGACCGGGTCTCTCTTGGATAACGTATACGAGGCGACGAAATACGACGCTATGATCCGATGCTCGTTAAAATCGTTCTTGAAAGATTCCACAAAGTCCCGTTTTTCTCGTCCGAGCAGGAACCCTATCCTTTTCGGACGCGGGTCCTTTTGGCTCCTTTGCGGTTTGTGCGAATCGTAATGGCAAAACTCGATTCTGAGGTCGCGGCAGACGAACTCCAGCAATTGATTTGTTTTTTTACTGATCGCTGCCGCTGCGTCGGCGCAGCTGTTCGCCTCGACGGCGACGATGGCCCGCTTGAATGCATTTCTGTGAGATTTTTGAATCTTCGAAACGAGCCAGGCGATCTTGAGTGCTATGAGAACGTTCGCGTTTCCGGATTGAGACGGTAAAAAGTATTCTTCGAGTCCCAGCAGAACGCACCCGTTGTTTTTCGAGTGTCTGCACACGACCGATATTCCGTTGGCCGATGCCGTCGGACCGCTCGAGGTGAAGGCCGGATCGCAGTAAACGACCATCACGTCTTGCAGGAGGTGGCGATGTGCTTTGACGGTGTCTAGTCTGTTTTCGCCGAAGTGTCGCAAGGCCGTCGTCGTGAATAGGGATTCGAAGTCTTCGTAGTTAGAACCCCGTCTGCCGTTTGAGGAATTCCAGCCCCGAACTCCCATCACTTCCTCCATGTACGAATTTTCGTTCAGGTTGTTCATTACATTTTTGTGCAGGGTGTCTATGGAAACGTGCGGGGGTACGGACAGCACGTAGTGGTGGCAGGCGACGGCTCCGTCGACCTCCGTGAGCATGTGGGCGTCTTTCTCGCAGGTGAAGGACAGGTGATACTTGTGGGAAAAGGAGAACAACGAAAAAAAAGAATTAGATTTTGGCGCGAGCGATTTGTATTCCGGGTGTCGTCGGGACTGCGAACGCACTTCGAACGGGTAACGCTCGGGGTTTGTTCTTACCATGGGGCACCCGTCCACTCTCTGTAGATTCAGCAGCACGCTCGTGTTTTCGGCGGAGGTGTTGGCCGACGACATCAGTATTACTTTCGACGTCTTCTTCACCATAAAAGACATGATGGTCGGAAGCGAAGATTTCATAAAGCAGGCCTCGTCCACCACGGTGAGGTCTATGGTCTGCCCCCTCACCGTCTGAAAGAAAGAAAAGAACAGATACCGCTGAATGGATCGACTGGTTGCCGAAGCTAATGAGATGTTGAGAGTTTGCAGCGACGGCGAGCCCGGGGATCTCATCGATATTTTATACGAGAATTGCTATCTGCTCGTCGAAGAGGCGAAAGGGAAAGTTTCGCCCGCCGCCAGAGTCGAAAAGATACAACAGTCTACCTCGATTTTTCTGAAAGATATACTTTGCGGTGTGATCGCCTCGTGTGCGGTAGACGGGAGACATGGATGTCCAAAATGAGTGGTCGCGGTACGTGGAGGCGAGTCGTTTCCCTTGGTTGCCCTCCGCCGTAATCAACGACGACACTTTTGTCTTGCGGAGATCGAACGATTCGTATTCCATTCACGTTTGCTCTCGCGTCGCCGGAAACTGCCCGTTGGCGGAGCACTCGGGAGAGTGCACGTGTATGATCACGGGGAGGGTGAAACGTCCGGTGGACCTTCCGACAGTGAGCCAGTCGCGGGGAGGGGGAGCGCGAGAGACGACCGTCGACGAAAATAATGCAATGGTACTCCTGAAAAATCCGAGCGACGAGAAATACGACGAGTTCAGAGCAAAGGTACTGTCCCGCATCGGGTACGATATCAAAAACGAGACCGCTCTCCGTCTGTACAACGGACTGGCCGCCGTGATGGACGTCGTTTGGTTCGAATCGAAGTGTCCGAAGTCGGTCATGTCGATCTCTTCTCTCGTCGATATCCTCCGACAGGCATTTGTCGACACCGATGTGAACAGATCCGGCACCTCCGTGTCCGTGAGAAAACACAGGTGGAAAGACGACATAAAGAAGCATGCGGTCAGTATACTGACGAACGCCAGGAAGCCGATCTCGGACAAATTAGGCGCCTTGAAAACGGACAGTCGGATTAAACGTTCGCTGTCCCGCCGGAAGTCGATTCTTTTGAAATCCTACGCCATGCCGGCGATCCCGCGACGAAGGTATTCTTGCCCGCGGAGAATCGTCGCCGGCGAGAAAATTTGATTCGGGGAGGGGGGCGGGGCGGGAGAGGGGGGAGATTATTGCGTTTGCGGCGGTTTCCACACAAATTCTGCGATGATTCTGTATATATTCGACACTCGGGCGGACAGGTTGGCGTCGGCCACGTACTTTCCGTTGTTATTGAGGCACAGCTGTATCGCTTCGGAGTACGGTCTGTACTCTTCGGGCTCTTTGACCCGGCGTTTTTTTAACGCGCTCACCACTTCTGACAGCTCCGCTTTATTGACCCCGGCGTCCGTTGCGACCAAACAAGAAACGAGGGCCGTGAACTTGCTCGCCGCGAACCGGAATACCCTTTCGCCGATCTCGGTGTCTCTGTCGGTTATCATTCGTATGCATCTCGTCATGCCTATTCGTGCGAGTACGTTATCGTAGAGGAGACCGACTTCGCTATCGCGGTCCGAGTCGGGGCCGGTTCTCCCGAAGAGGAACGTCTCCAGATTGTTCCCGCAGTTTAGGATGACGTCGACGGTGTAGTCCCCGATGCATTTTACGGGTACTTGAGAGATCGTCTTCACTACTTCGGACATACTGCGCCGTCCGTGGTCCAGAGCGGCATTTGACCACTTTTCTAGCTCGGGATCGGTATTCATGAGGTTCGTCGGTCGTCGCTCGATATAACCGATCGTCGCGGTCTCTCGGATCTTGTCAAATACGCCGCGCCCGCGTCCAGCCTTTCGGACTCCCCCGGAGATGGAAGACCCCTCGCCGTGTGGCGATCTTTCGCAAGCCGCGGCGATGCACGCTCTACGCGTTGGAAACATCATCGTGTCTCTGAAATTGAAAGACGGACGCAGACGTCCGACGGCGCCGTGGCCCCGTGCTTCTGCCGATGGAAGTGCCGACGTGGTAATTCGCACCCTCGTCGGCGGAAAGTACTCGTATTTGGACAAGCCTTGGTTCATTGGAAGAAACGACCGCCGACTGACCCTGGGCATTTGTATAAAAACCGATATGATTCCCGAGGGTGTTGGTACCCCACTTTCGTCCGAACCGGCCGACAGACTCGAAATTATCGTTGCCGACGGGGCATATTTGGATGCGGCGCATTGTAGCCTGTGGAGACTCAAACGCGAGAAAATAAAATGGTGGAACGAAGGCCTCGTTGAATTCGACGTCCAACGAGCGGGGAGGCGAAAAACGACTGTCGGTAAACAGGTTACCCGAGCGCGAAGCCGGAATGTGGCTCGCCCGGCCGGTGGCTCGTCCGTACCGTGCGTCGAAAAGATCAAGGCGATCTTGCTCGAAGACGACTCCGGAGACGCGGAGGATGAAGAGGCGACGGACCGTCCGTTCACTCCCGGGGAAGGATTCGATCGATCCGGACGGCGCGACGCCGGTGCCAAAGGCGACTGGTTAAAGGGAAGATCGTACGACTACGGATTGTTCGACCTCCAGCCGGGAGGAGGTTTGCAGATTGTTCTGATGGAGAGATATTGGATATTTTCGTCGCGTGATCTCAAGGATGTCGAAGCCGCGTTGGGTAAACGGGACGGAAAGGGCCCTTATTCCCTGCCGACCGGTTTGACGCACCGACCTGTGAGCGGTGCGGGAAAGTCGCCTTCGGTAAGCGATCTGATGCGATTCGCGGACGGTATTTCCGGATCGATTCACTGGATCGACCTGGTGGGGGAAGTGCTCTTCTCGGGACACGCTGGTATCGACGGAGACTGCGGTGCGTTCGCTCTGATCACGCGGGCGTTACAGGAGAGCCTTTCGACCGACGCTTTTTATCGCCAGAAAAACTGCGAATACATGTGCGGTTGGCACGGCGCACTCGTCGGGTTGAGCAGACCCAATTTTATCGGGCCGCCCGCTCTCTTGAAGCTGGCACTGCGATTGTCGAAAGGGCGATACCGCCGGTCGCCCGCCGTGTCCTGTGAAACGAACGTTATCCTGGAGGGTCTGGTCGAAGGCCGTGTGACCGAGAGCGACGTCTATCTGCTGGTCAACTTTTGCCCGGGCGGACCGTCTTACACCGCGATCGGGACGGGGGCGTCCGAATGGCCGGGACACGCCCACTACATAGCGTACGCGCTGGACGGATCTCACGTATTATTTAACGGACGCCGCGTGTTGACGTCGCCGTGGTTAGACGAGACGCTTAATACGGAGCCCGTTTACTGCGACCACCTGCTGCGAGCACTTGGTTGGTGAGCGCCGTTTTCTTCCGCCGCTGTCCTGTTACCGAGGGCGTTATGGAAGACCCCGTCGAAACCACCGCGGAGGACGTTCCGGAAGGCGCGGGGGGGTCGCCGGAGAAACCGGCGCTGCACGCTCTGATCGGCAGGAAAATCAACTGCCGCGACAAACGGTTCTGCTGTTACATCGCCAAGACCTCGATCTCCGGCGATTCAAGCGGTTTGGCGAAGAAAGTGCTGCTCTTCTGTCGCGAGAAGACGGATCCCGGCGCAACGTCGGAGGTCTCTCCCGAATACGTTCTGGAAACCGACGGAATCGCGGAGTATATTCTTCACACTGACGTCCGACTGGAAACGGAACCCATGCCCTTCGATTCGGTATACGACACGCACCTGGTCATGAGCTCGCGTTCTACGGATAACGGGAACGTAGACGGCTATCTCCCCGATCCCCGAACGATGGCCAGCGCTTACGCTTGCTTGAGAAAGTCCGAATGTGCCCGTTTCGGAAGGACGAAACTGTTCGATCTCACGGAATCGGACTACACTTACCCCGTGTCCCCGGCCGAATTGGGCCATCGCGCCGGTCGCCTGTATGCCTGCGGTCCATTTTGCTACGCTCAGAGAGCCCGGGGCGACGAACTACCGGCGCTCTTTGTATACGCAAAAGACACACCGGGGGCTGCGCAGACTCCGACGTTCCACCCCAACGTCGTGTTAAGAAACCCGGATTTCATGCCCGTCGCTAGACTTTTTCAGCCAAGAGAGGGTGCTCCCGGCCTTCGACTGAAACGCCATATCCAAGGTTCCCTCGTGGACGAGCAGTGCTGGTGTGCGTGCCTCCCCTCATCCGGTTCTTATAAAACGACGGCCCTGGGCCAAATAACCTTCCCCGCAAGCTCAAAAGACCGGAGGGTGCAATCGTGTGCGGTATTCGGAAGAGCCTCCGGTAAACAGGTCACGGTGCGCAGATACAAGTTGCGCCGCTGCAAGGATTCGTTCGTCACCTTTCTGAGAACTCGTTGTTACTTTTGGAGATTTCGCCTCGGCCCTACTCGACAGCGGTTGTGAATGACCCGTTCGTTACAAAGAAAGAAAAGCCACTCGGTCGAGGGTAATCGCTGCCTTTCTTCAGATCGTTTGTCAGAAGATTGCGAATCGCTATTTAAGGGACATCGTTATTATTATTATCATCGTTATTATTATTTCAATTATCTTACCAATTGCTCTAACGGGATGACACATTTTGTAATTTTTTTCTCATATCGGGGCCACACGCCGCATTAAGGTAACGGATAACTGTCGCCCTAATAGGTTTTCTACCCTTTCGAGACAGAATTTTACAGTGGCGAATAATCCAAATTCGCTTCGTTGGTCTCACAAGCTACTTCACAAATTTTGTGCACAAGCCTGCGGAAAGGTCGCCCCGATGTAGCAAAAAGAGTTTTTATTGTTATTATTATTATTATTATTATTATTATTATTATTATTATTATTATTATTATTATTATTATTATTATTATTATTATTATTATTATTATTATTATTATTATTATTATTATTATTATTATTATTATTATTATTATTATAAGAAGAGTCTTGTTGAAAATATAAATAAAATGTATTCGAATCGTTACGTTGATTTATCCGAGTGTTTTTTTTTTTCGGGGAGTGTGAGAATATCGTGGGGTTTTTTAAAACTTTTTTTAAAGACTTGTGAAACTTACCTCCTTGTTGTGGCCGCTGACTACCCTGGCCATATTTTCGGTCCCGTCTTTAAATTTGACGCATATTGTGCCGTTCGCTTGCTGTTGGTCGACGGACGCGGCTTTTTTGAACCGTTGCGCGTATACGTCCTCCCGACGGTCGATCGCGTTGACCAGTTCGTTCAGACGATCCTTCAACTCTCGCAGTATGGAGCTGCTCAGCAGGTGCACGTGAGCTATCACGGCGAAAGACATTCCCATCGTCAGCATGCCGGCCGCTATAAATATGACGACCGCGTACGTCTTGCCCTGTCTTCTCGGGACGACGAAGGCGGCGATCTGTTTTTTAAAATTTTCGGTTTTTTTTTTCAACTCGTCCCTCGGACCGCTCACCTCGAAGTAATGCGCCAGCACCCTTTCCATGAAATGCATGTGTTCTGGAATTCTGGTCGACGCGGCGAAGTAAACCATCTGCATGAATATCAGTCGCTGGAAGGGCTCCAGGTGCAAATCGTTCGATCGGATGTACAGACTCACCAGCGACAACCAGTTCAAAATCTCGACCGTCTTCGGCGATCGCAAAATTCCGGCCACGTCTTGCCGCAGAAGTTTATCGGCGGCGGAATCCGGAGAGGACGAGACGGGAATCATTACCCTGAGCGCGGTCGTGATCGATATCGTGTTTTTCATGGACTCGTGTTGATCGGGTAGTATCCTCTCGAGGAATTGGTCGCCCGTACCGTATCCCCTCACGTTGCATTTAAAGGACAGATAGTCGTTGAGTATTTCGTCCAGAGTGGACAGGACCAACGGATTCGATAAAACCATCGTAGACGCGGATCTCACCAGGGGATGGCTGACGGTCTCGAACATACGTCGGTCCGCGCCGGTCGAAGCTACGGCGTAGCCCGTGGGGTCTTCGTCCGAGTTCTCCGGCACTCCACCGGCGCCGTCGGCGTCATCGGATTTCGTTTTCGCGTGACACTCGGGGCTTACGTGACTGGCTTCGTTCAATTCCATGATGACGGTCGGTTACAAACGGTTATACGGACAGAATGTCGCGGGTTTAATGAGCGTTTTCCACGCTGCGAATGAATACATTTCGATCGCGCCGATAAAAGAGGGTCGTGCCGGTTGCTATATTTTTCCAATTATTTGACGGCAGTCGAGAGCCGAGTCGGGGTGTTCGGAACGGGGCCCTCGCTTTTCCAGTTCAAAACCCTCGATCGTGCAGTTTCGGCCGATTACTCGATTCGAGATGGAACGCGACATCGTCTACACGGATTGCGCTGAACATGAATTCGACGGCGGTTCGTTCTCCGGCGGATTCGTCACGGGCGTGGATCCCGAAACGGGATACGTACAGGCACTCACCACTTTCCATTCGGCGGTATTCAGGACGGACGGTCAATCCGGGAAGATATACTTCGCTCTCTACGAGTACCTCCTCGCGGGCGATATGGACCCTCTGAAAGACAACCCTTTCGCGGGACGGGATTCCCCACCGGTCGACGACGATCTTGGAAAATGCATAGAAATGCTGGCGATGGGCGACATCGAATACAAACTGACCGGGTTGTCGATTCTGCACAATGCGGGTCGCGGCGATGAAAACCCCGGGGGGCGGAAGAGGGAGGACCCGCCCCGCGCGCGCCTGCGGCCGCCGCACTCGCTCGGCGGCAAGAAGCCGTTATTTTACCTAGCGGGGAATTCTTCTTCTGCGATTTCCCATGTTGCGGAAAGGGTCGTCCTTCTGGATCGTAGAACGAGACGAAACAGGGACCTGCTCGGTGCCTTCTTCGGGTCGGTACTCGACGAGATCGAGGACGCGGTCACTCTGACCGTTTCCAAATACGACCCCGCGAGTAAGGCGTACGTGGTTTTCGAGCGACCGGTCGCGAAGGTCGCGGATCGGACCGAGCATCGCCTCGATAACTTCATTCGCGAGGAGACCGGCTGGCGTGTCCTGGACGAGTCCGTCGTCGTCTGTTCGAGTCTGGCACGAGTTTTGGGAAGAATGGTGGAAATCTCTCTTTTTCTGCAGACCGAGAGGCGATCTGCTGCTCGGCGAGGTGATCTGCTCCGGGGCGCCGACGCCACCTTGACCGCCGCGTTCGTCGAGAGAGTGCGCGACCTGGAAGAGAAACACCGAGCCGTTTCTTCGCCCGAAAAGTCAGAAGAGGCGCTGAGGGCCGCTCTCGTCTATGCCGCCGTGAATTCCGTGTATGCGAGTCGGCCGGCCTCGGTGGACGAAATGAAAGAAGACGGTTTTTACCTGGTCGAACTCCTGTGGCAGCAGTTCCACGACCGGGCCTCGTGGCTTCCTGCGTCGCATCTCATTTCGGACGCTCAGACGACCGCGAGTCACATCGTGATTAATTCTGTCGGAAAATTCGCAACGGCCGCCAAGGGTCCGACCGCGACGGAAGAATTGATCCGTTCGGTAATTCGGTCGTGGCCGATCTGCTTGCCCCGTTTTCCCGCGTATGCCGAAACCATGCTGCGATTCCTGAACGAATGGTACGAGCGCTCGCCGGAACAGGTGTCGGCGAGGCGAGATATGTTTTGGGAGATGCTGACCATTCACGCCGCGTTCTGCCTGTCGACTCACGTTCTCGTCAGGAGCGGGTTCGAAGCTCTGTCCCGCCTGTGTACCTCGCACTTCGCCGCCTCGATCAAACCCTGGGTGACCAGGGCGACGGAAGACCCGAACTTTGTGAAATACGCGGGCGGTCCCATCTTTGACATGTTCGTCAACTGCGCTGCCGAATACGCACCCTCTCTATCTCGCTACTGCGAAGTCCTGTCCGTCGAAGATCCCGACGTTCTGATACGGGTCGCTTCGTCGGTGTGGCTTAGCATCCTGATGAAAACGGTGAAGTATATATCCTGGATCGAATTCGACACCGCGGGCGGCGACAGACGGCGGATTTTTCAGACGGTGATCGGTGCTCTGCTGTGCAAGTGCATGGACGGGGAGGAACTCGGTCTGGACGAATTCCACGTCCTCCCCGAACATCCCGATTTCGTCAGGGGTTACGTCGACATGATCGGGAAGGAGTTCGAGGAGATCGTAACTTCGATATTCGCCCACGAACCGTGGGAGTGGCCCGTTTTCCCAGGCATTAAAACCGACGCCGTCGGAGAAGGTGGCGACGTGCTCGCCGCCTTCCAGTCATGGCAAATGACTCACTGGGGACTCTTCTAGGCAAAGACGGGTGCGTTTCCCCGGGTTGCCCGTTCGAACAACCCGGGGGAGGTCGCGCGACCTCCCGCCGAGGGGGCGGCGGCGAAGCGGACGAGCTCGACGATACGGTGCTGCGGGATCGTCTGAGAGCGGAGTGGACGGCCAGACAATTTCCGGGAATTCGCAACGTCTACGAAGATAGGACGAAACTTTTGATTTCGCGACTGAGAGAATTGTCGGCGGCCACGAAGGAAAAGTTCGTCCTCCTGCACCCGACTCACGCGAGCGAAGACTTGTTCGGGATCGTCAATTCCGCGGGGGCGCTGTCCGCATTCGGCATCCTCGAATCTGTAGATATCGGAAAATTTCTGTTGAGGGAGATACTGTCGCAGTGCATCATGAGAATCAAACCGAATGACATGTTGGAAGCGATGCGTCGTTCCAACGACGTTTTTCTTTCGTGCGTGAAAGAGGCGCCGCACGCCGACCGTCTGACGCCCACCTCCGTCGAGATCTGGGAGCAGATGTTCGTGAGCAGCCTGGCCCGAAATTCCCGACGCGCCTTTCGAGAGATCGAGAGCGACTTCCGGCTGGATAGGGAGTACTCGAATTTTCTGACTTGGTTTCTCGCTCTCGGTCTCGTCCCCTTCGAGGAGAGAGACGGTCGGGGACGCGAAGACGATTCCCGCGACCGCGCAAATATTTCGGAGGGGGTTGACGGCGACCGAGTTCCGATGGAGGGACGGGACCAAGTGGTGGCACGGGCGCTGGAGGAGACCTTGCGGCGCATGTTTCGCGGGCGCTCGGCCTCTCGCGTCTGCGACCCGAAAGACTGCGCCGTCGTGCTCCGTCTGAACCGTTGCGGCGGGAAAGTCGACGCGATCCGTCTGTCCGACGGCAAGTTTTTGAAATGCGAGACTTACGAGAGGGTGGACTTCGGTCGGGACGTCGGCCGCGAGCGGATGAGCGAAGGGGGGGAATCCGAGAGGCGAGCCGGTCAACTGGTGCCCGTGTTTTCTTCCGTGGCCTTCAAGGTGAAGGGCGTGCACGATCTGGCGAGACGTTCGGAGAGGCTATTTGCGCAGGCGATTGAGCACAACGCTTCCCCGTACAGAGTTCTGCTCGCCCGGAGATTTATGGAAGTCGACAAACTTTCGGAGAGAGAGATCGAGGTCGGAAAGCAGATGGAAAAGGACAGACGCGGGAGGGCCGAGGCGGACGAAGATCTCATCGTCGATCTGATGAAGGCGTGCGACGCTCAGAATCCGAAAGACGTCCAGGCTCTCAAGGGAATCATTCTATACAGAAAAATGTTAAAAGACGGCTCGCCGACGGATATCTTGACGCAGACCACCAAACTTCTGTCCGGCGAGGACACCGCGGACAATTCGTACGTCGATTCAGACGGCGTCCTGCGTTACGATTCCTCGTCCGTCGCCGGTAGGACCGCCGGCGGTCGGGGAGGGAGCGGACCGAATGCCGCGCAGCAGATTTACACGGGAGGGTCCGATCTGGGAAGCGGTCTTTCCAACACCGCGTCGTCGTACAACAGAGAGCGAGAAGAAGCAGTGCGCCGCGCTCGCATCGATCGCAGCGGCGGGTGGTTCGACGGGATCGACGGCGATCGGGTCGAGCGAAGCGGGGCGGCGGATAAGAAAATCATGGGCATAACGCGTCAGTTGATCACGGAGAGGGCAAAATCGACGCAGGTCGGCATGGGACTCCGCTGTACCGTTTCCCATCTTGCGGAAACGAAACGCGCTCTGAGAGATGCGGAGTGCAGACTGCTGGAATCGCACCGCCGCGAGGAGGTGCTGGGCGACCGTCTCGAGAAAAACGAAATGTACCTCTCTCGTTTAAAACATCGCGCGTACGGAGAGCGTCGCGGCTACAAGAGAAAGGCGAAATCGATCGAGGAAGACTCGGGTCTATTTGGTCAAATTTCACCCGTCGCGGTCTCGGGAAACGACCGCGGCCGGAATCGGACGTCGGTGTGTAACGTGAGTTACGCTCAGACAGGTCGAGAAGTCGTCAATCAATCCGTGCTGTCCGCCTCCGTTCCCGACGTAGATGCTCTGCGCAAGCGCGAGAAAGAAGCCTGGGACGTCGCGTTGCTCAGTAAATTTCAATTCAAGGCGGTGCGGACGTACTCCAACGAGGTCGTCAAGTACATTCCCACGTGTCAGACCTCGCGCGTTCTTTTCCGGCCTTTCTTCGAACTCGCTCTCCCCGGGATCTGTGTCGACGGAGATCCCGTGACCGTCACGAACCGGGAAGGTGTCGGCGAGTTACTGCTGCCGTCTCATCTGACAGCGGAGGTGCTCGCCCATTCTCTGTACGGACAACACGACTTGAAAAAATTCTTTTTGATGCTGAGGGACGTTCTGTCCGGAGTCGGTGTCGGCGAGCAGCGCGCTAACGACCCGGCCGAGTTCTCGGCCGGACCCGAACCCGCCGGAAACGGCTACGGTATCGCCGTCGACGGTCTGAATCTTTTCGACAATGGGAATATCGACGTCACTACTCTCCCGAATATTTAGAGAAGAAACCCGCGAGAGTCGGACCGCCAACAACCGACCGCGATTGGCGCACTGCCAGCGTCTTCGCGAACGGTCTGTCGATACCGCTCCGGGCGCGAGCGACACGTGGCTGTTGATCTTCGGCTACAAAACCGCATCGTTGGACGAAAGCATATCGCAGCTGGAATTCGAACTGATGTGTTTGTCCGGAGCGGTCGCGATCGGGGTTCGGCGCGGCGACGAAATGGACGCGGTCCTCGACGGTTTCGCGTCGATCGGACCGCGCGCGACTTTGAGAGAGAGACGCGGGTCGGCCGACGGCGATCCTAAATTGTACGATTTGGCTCTGGAGGAAATGAGCGATTTGATCGCAGAGGGCGACGGGGGTGCAGAGTGGCGGAAAAGATACGCCGGATCGACGAAATACGTTAGCTCTGTGTTTCGAAAGGCTTTCGATCTGCTGGGGACAGTCGATCTCGACGTTCGTCAATCACTGAAGATGCGATCGACGGGGGAGGGGGGACGGGAATGGAATTATAAAACCCGCCGTTGAATTTACGCATTTTGTATCATATTTTATTTCATTTGGTTTTTGATAAACATCACCCTCGACGACACCGAATCGACAATAAACCCAAATAAATTACAAGACCGCTGTGTTTCGGTTCAGATATGTTTTATTGGTAATGCGGGGGGTGTGACCGGGTAGTCCCGCTTGTTTTATTTTTCACGAGGCCGCTTTTGAACCGCGTGATATAAATTAACACGTTTATATAAATTAACTACTTTATATAAATTAACACGTTTGACCACTCGGTACAAATTAACACAATGGATGAAATTCATCGGAATAATCACACGCTTGCGAGTTGGCCGAGCCCGGTAGGGATCCCTGTAAAATGTGCAGAGACGATGAACGTGGAGACCGCGGAAGAAGTCAAAAGCCATCGGTTGGTTTACACGAAAAGGGTGCGAATTAAAACTTTTGACACCGTTCCCCCGCGGCTATCGAATCTCTCGATATTAAAATATGTCCTCTCCGAAGAGAAAGCGTGACGGAATTATTTCGTTTCACGGTCCGGTGACTGTAGTTGATCGCTCTTCTGTTTCGATGTCGTGTCGTCGATAAACAAGACCGGTGTGTTTTGGTTTAGATGTGTTCTTTTAGTGATGCGGGGGGTGTGACCGGGCAGTCCCGTGTTTTCCCGTGTCGCCATCGCGTTCACCGCCGATCGTCGCCGTGTCACTATCGAACGGACCGTCGACCTCCACGTCCGAGGGCAGTCGACTCCCGCAACTCGATTTATTTTCGTACGAAAGACCCGCGTCGTCTTCCCCGCTGAGTCCAGAGACGTCTGTGTTGATCTCTCGGATCTGAAAAAAAAATACGAATGGGGAAATGAGTGTCAAATTTCCTGCGCCGTTCCCGCTCGGTAGATGACGTTTCGCGTTTAAGAAACCTACCAGTGTTCTCAGAGACCTGTCGATTCTTCGATACTTTGTAAGCTGATGTTCTGCACCGCTTTTCCTTTTGCCGACGAACTGACTCTCTCTGCGCTCCTCCGTTAAATCTGCCGTCTCGAGCTGGAAAAAAAAACAATGTAACCTATGAACGTCACAAACGAAGTATGTGACATTTTTTCCCCGTTAAAAAAAAAAGTAGAAAAACGATAACGATTAAAGAAAACGAGGTTGAACGCACTCCTTTCTCTAATCGTACAATACTCACTCGGTGTTTGTATGTCCGCATCTTCTCCTCTGCGTGTGATTTATAAATCTGCAGTTCTCGATCGCGAGCGCGAGACCGCTCTTGTTCGTCTCGGATCCAATCGGTCAGTTGCTTGATCTTCGCATCCTTTTCTAAAAATAAACAGCGCAGTCTTTCTTCGCGCAAAGTGGAACGACGTTGTAACTCCACGTTCAACCACGCGATACAGTCCAGTCGCTCCTGGAATGCATTCCTCTCCCGAGTGAGTCTCTGTATCTCGTGATGCGGGTTTCCGGTGTCCGACATTGTCGCGATTGAACACCCTCGTCCTTGTCGCCGGTTATCAAATACCGTTTTAGAGTGTATTACAGAAATCTCAATTCGAGTCATAATACAGTTCCGTGCATGCGAGCCCGATAAGTGTCGCGGCCGATCACCTCTGTCGTTTGTCTTTCTGTCGCTTCACCCGAGGAAACAACACCGAGATGGTCGAGTTGTGTTTTCAGAATGCGACCTGCGTTTTTAATTACAGGAAGAATTGCTTCGACGTCGTGGGGCGCACCTGGGACGGGACGCTCTGCATCGTGCACGTGTACGGTTTCCGTCAGTACTTTTTCGTCGATCGGGGACCGTACGCGTCCGGACACCTGGGTCTGGGCGACGTCTCCAAGTTGATCGCCGCACTCAACGCGGCGGTTTCGAAGAAGCGCGGCGTGTCCGAGGAAACGCCCGTTGCCGCCGTCCGAAGAGAGATCAGAAAGAGCGTGTACGGTTATCGACCTTGCGAAGATCTCGACCTCCTCCTGGTCGAAATCGGGCATCCCAATCTGAGGAATGCCGTCCGAGAAGCTTGCGTCGATGTACTCCGTCGCAGAGGATGTTTGACGACGCCGAATTTTTACGACGTCGCGACACCTTCGTTTCAGACGAAATTTGTGGTGGCGGCGAATCTGGACACCGGCAGGTGGACGGTGATCAGTGACGTTAGACACACTAGAAATCGCTCGTGTTCGAACGACAGGGCCGTCGAGGTAGATTGCGACTACCGAAACGTAGTTTCGATAGGGGAAGGGGGGCACGAAACGCGCCTTAGGTACAGTCGAATGAAACCGCCGGACGGATGGGATTGTATAGCACCGCAGACGCTGATGGGGTTCGATATAGAATGTGCCGCGGTCGGGAATCCCGGGAAATTTCCGGATTGGGTTTACGATCCGGTTATTCAAATAAGCGTGTGTCACAAACGGGCGCTGGATCCGGGCGTCGGTGACAGAATTCTCATATCTCTCGGGGACTGTTCGCGCGACCTCGGCGGCGACGGTTTCGCGGGAGTGAGGGTGATCAATTGCGATACCGAATCGGACCTCGTGAGGACATTTGCGCGGTGCGTGGAGGACGTCGACCCGGACATTTTCACCGGCTATTACGCGAATCAATTCGATCTGAAGTACTTGTACGGAAGGGCGCTGATACTCGGCGTGTCCGAGTTCGCTTCCAAGATGTCGAGATTTCGCGACGTGCCCTTCAAACTGAAGACGTTTGCGTTCGCGTCCAAGCAGACCGGTAATCGGGAGGGGTTCTCTCCGGTCGCGGGCGGGCGTTACGTCATGGACATGTTCGACGTGATACAGGCGCAGGGTCACGCGCTCAGCAGCCGAAGCCTCAATGCGGCGGCGGAACATTTTCTCGGCGAAAAAAAGCTAGACGTGGCCTACGACGAAATACCGAAACTCTTCGCGAGCGGCGCCGATGGCAGATCGCAGATCGGCAGGTACTGCGTCAGAGATACCGAACTGTGCATGCGGCTCTTCGACGCTACGACGGCCCTCGTGGATTTCGTCGAAAAGAGCAGGGTGTTCGGGATCACGGTGGAAGAAGTGTTGAATCGCGGGCAGCAGATAAAGGTTTTCACGATCATCTGCAAGTTGATTCGGGACAACAACCTCACTTACGTGTTTCCGGAAACCGTCCCGGTCGAGGCGACTCTCGGGACCGCACGCCCGTCCGGACCGGACGCCGGGGCCAAGGCCGGTCCCGCGTACGAGGGAGCCTGCGTGTTGGAACCGATCGTCGGGTTTTATCCGGCGAGTGATAAAGTGGTCGTTAACGATTTTGCTTCGCTTTACCCGAGTATCATGATGGCCAATAACCTCTGTCCGACGACCCTCCTTTCTTCCGATACGCTGGCGGATCTCGGGAGAGACGGGTTCCGAGAGGGGGAGGATTTCTCGACGGTCCCCGGGCTCGGGGTGTGTTTTGCGACGGAAAAAATGCGCAAGGGACTTATCCCGCTGGCACTGGAGGTTTCCCTCGCGGCGAGGAAGAAAGCAAAGCTCGATTTGGCCGAAATAAAGAATCTGCTGGCCGATCCGCGGACGGTCGAAGCCGGCGAATCGCCCCGGCTCCGGACGGCTCTGGTTCTCCTCGATCAACGTCAGAAGGCTTATAAGATTACCTGTAATTCGATGTACGGTCTGTTCGGTGCCTCGAAGGGTCTACTGCCGTGCATGGTAATCGCGGCTTCCGTCACGGCTTACGGCAGACAGATGATCCACACGACGAGGGATGTCATACACGCATCCGCGCCGGGGGCGAGAGTGATCTACGGAGACACGGACAGCACGTTCACTCTCCTGAGAGATACGTCCTTTTCCGAAGCCGAGAAGTTCGGTCTCCGGATTTCTCGCCTCGTAAACGGAGAGGAGCGCACCGGAGATGAGAAACTGGACGGGCAGATTGCCCGCTACTTTAAAAAGCCCGTAAAGTTGGAATTTGAAAAAACGGTTGCGCCGCTTCTACTCCTCAAAAAGAAGAAGTACATCGGCAGAATGTTCGAGTCCGGGAAGAGCGTGCCCGCGCTGTTGACGAAGGGGATCGAGACCGTCCGCCGCGACAGTCCGTTGATCGTCAGAGAAACGGTCGGGGAGGCGCTGAGGACGGTCTTTATGGAAGAGGACGTCCAGGGGGGTAGTTTGATCATCAAGAAAGCCGTGGCCGCTCTGAAGCAAGACAGCGGCTCGTGTCTCATAGTTCCCCTGAGAAAATACGTTATCACGAAATCGCTCACGAAGTGGGATCCTAAAAATAAGATGCCACACGTAGAGGTTGCCAAGAAACTCTGCGCCAGAAGGCTCGGGGGCGGTGGTCCGAATATCGGCGACAGGATCGAGTTCGTCGTGAAGGCCGGATGCCCCAGGGCGTCCCTGACAGAGCGTGCCGTCCCGCCGGAGGACGTTCGCAAGTTGGGGATGCCCCTCGATACTCGGTACTATCTGGATAAGCTTCTGCGGGACACTGTGCTCAGGATATGGAAGTTCATCTACGCAGATTTTCGACGGGCCGACGAAGAACTGTTCAGGGGCGATCACGCGAGAAGAACGGGATCGTCGGGAACGACGGGCAATTCGTACGGGATACGCAAATACTTCGGAAAAAGTCGCGGTCCCGAGATCGATTACGATATGAAAGAAATCGACTGGGGTCGCGTGACGTTCGTCCGCGGCCGACTCGGGACCGCGAAGCGTTCCAGACCGACCGAAACGGCCGCGGTTCCCGGTAATGCATCTCCGCCGACACGGAGGACAAAAAAAACGTTTGTCCCTCCGCGGCAGGTGGAGAAGGGCGTCGGGAAACATCTGATCCCGGGTCAATGCGCGATCGAATCTTTCTTCGGGAAAGTGAAAAATACATAGTCCGGGGCCGACGTGTCGATATTTGAGCGACGCGGAATTTAAACCCGTCCCTTTCGATTGCGGTGCTGTGCATTTTTCTTCTTTGTACTGTCAACTATGTTTTTTCTGCGGGACGAGAACAACTTGTGGGTGAACGAAAACGGGCACTTCATAGCGAACGTCGATTGCGAGAGGGGTATCGTGACCCTTTCTAACGGGGCGCGCTACTCTCACGTTGACGAGAGAGAGAGGAGATTGGACGAGAAGACCCTGGGTATTGTCACTCTTGCCGAAAAATACCACCTGTCGCCCTCTCTCTCTTTATACATGGGTTACATCGACGAGACTCTGGACGCCTTTTTCGCGAGTTTAACGAGTCGAGAAATATCATCCGCGAGCCGCGCTACGCACGCGCACATATCATTCTGTATTGTGAATCTGGACGAGGGACGGTTGCGTTTCCTAAAAAACCCGAGGTTGGTCTGTGTAGGAATCGACGATGTAGAAACTCGAAGGAACGCCATACTGCTGCGGGACTTTTCGTGGCGTCGACTGTCGCATTAAATCAAACTCGCCTTTCGCCTCTGTCACCGCAACAAACACGAGATCGGACGTCGTCGATGATATAGCGCGGTAGCCAATCAGGCCCGATGTAACACAGGAATTATCGCACCGCCGCCTTATAAAAAAAAAGGCGAACGTCCCGATCGCTTTACTCGCACGCACGTACGCAGACATGGCCTCGCAGACAGTTCGCGTGTACCTCCAGTATGACGACTGGGAGAAATCCGAGCCCGTCGAAATTAAATTGGCGTATCCCAATCGGAACCCGCGCGTCAAAAGGCTGAGAATCCGCAATCTCAGCATTTCTTCAAAGTTTTTGGAAGAACGTCGTTCCGTCGTGCGGAAGCACGAACGGAAGAACGAAAAACTCACCGGGGAGATTTTCCGCGTGATGGTGGAAAGATGCCGGAGCCCGGATTCGGACGTAGTCTGGTTTTCCTCCAAGAGACCGCGTCTCCTGCAGGAGAAGGTGTTGGAAATATTGTTAGACGTTCCGAAACTGCCTACGGAGGACGCGATTGCACTTATGACGAGATCGCTCGATGAATACCGAGAATTTGGAAAACATGCCGATGACTATTCTCGCGCAAAGGACTTGTCGACTGTTTACAGCTTGTCGGCCAAGGACACGAGGGAAATCCTGGGTAAAAAAAAAGCTTCCGGACGCATGACTCAACGACCGAGTCGCCTCTCCGTCGACTGTTTCGGGAGAGCTCTCGACGGAATCGACCTCGTGGTCGAAAAGGCATATAACAAAATCCTCGGTGGAGCTCGTCCGAAGGTACGAAGAAACCTTTTTGCCGACAAAGCCGACGAAGGCAGTGAGGACGGTCGCCGCGGCAGAGTCAAGAGCAGATGTAAGCCCGTTTTCCCGATAACCGTCGACACGGTCGACGAACTCGAGCCGACATTTTCCGAGGTCCTCCGCGTTTCGCTGTCGGAATTGACCCATGAGATGTGCGTTGCCAAAGTGCGCAGCGGTCGTCCGAGGACTGCCATGCTCAGTGAAAAAGTCGCTTTTCGGGTCGGCGGCCCGAACGAGATGGGTTCGAATCGTCACGTGTGGATCGCCCTTGTAGTGAGCGTTGACGATTCGGACGCCTTCACGGCGGATATAAAGTGTCTCGACTCGTACTCCATGAAAATGTTAGACGGGGGTCCGGACTTCATCGCGACCCACAACGATTTCAACGTTTACAGACCGGAGTTCGAGGACGCGAGGTTTTGCACGCAGGAGCAGATGAGACAGCTCAGGGGAGAATGGAGCCGGATGAGGAAGGCGTCTTCTTCGAAAACCAAGCGCCGAGGGGGGACTCTTTCGCCGCGCACCGATACAACGACCGAATGCGTCCCTGGCTCCGACGACGGTAACAGCGATCGTGGCGAAGATACGGTCGAAGCCTTCGAATGCTCCGCAAACGAGACCTGCGAGAGTATCCGAGTGTCGATCGGAAGCGTGAGCTGCATATCGAGGGGGGTCGCTAAAAAACGTCGACGTAAAACGGACGGGAACGGCGAGCGAGAAGAGAGTGAAATTGCGTGTCCGCCGGAGAGAAAGAAAACGGAGAGAGAGGCGAAAGAAAAGACGGGGAAAAAAAGACGCAAAACGGAAGGTAAACAATCGAAGCGTCCCGCTCCGGCTTTTAGGAGGAAATCGGTGGTGGATTTGGACATGTTCCGAAAAGTGTGAAGGGTTTTTCAAAAGAGACGGGTCTGAGCAAGCGTCGTCAAGTGACCGACTGTTTGGAAATTATTATTATTTTATTGTTAATATTCGTTCGGAATTAACCACTCCGTATCTCATTCGTCCATATAAATCTCGCGATGGATTAATTATCTGTACAAATGGACTTTGTTTTTATAAACGGCATCCTTCCGTACAATGCTCGTAACTACAAACCGACATTCGAATTTGATATTGTGCATATTAAGATAATTATAAAGGTGTTTTGACTTTATTTGTAACGTTGTGGACCTCTCGTAAAGATTTTAATAAAATAGACATTAGACACGAAAAGCTTTGGGTTTGCGGTGTTTTAATGAGTTTGTGGAGGAGAGACTTTGGTAAACCTTCGATATGTATATTGCATTTCAATACTTCATTGTTGTACACGTTTAAACACAGCCGACACTCTTATAGAAATCGCAGTATCGTTGGACATCGACTGTTATTTCGGAAAGACTGTGCGATGATAAAAAAAAAATAACGAAAAAAACGAGACGGTGGGGATTACTTTATTTCATAGAACGTTTTAATCGTGAACACTCGCAGTTTACAAATTATTTGGTAATGGTATACGGGTCTGATATAATTGTAGAATTATCGCCACTGTGGTGAAACTGTCCAGTGAACTTTGGTAGTATTTTGTCGTTACGCACTCTTCGTTTAAAATATGTTTGCGAGACGAGCTGTTGAGAATGACGGCAGTTCCTTATTATGCCGAATTGTGTTATCATTGATATAACAAACTCCACGGAGTTTGGAACCGTACCGGCTCGTGGAAAAAGACGAGAAGGGTAAATTGACGTTTCGCCTCCATCCTCTGCCGAAGCACACTTTACTTCGGAAGTCGTAAATTTTGCAGATCTCTCTCCCCCCCGTCCAACTTTTGACGAGACCTTGAGTTTCTTGTTTGCTCGTATGAACAAGGAATTTGTCAAGATTTGTTTTCGTTCTCTTGTGGATCGGGATGTCTTGATTATCGAAAATTTTGATCTCGGAAACAAGGGATATCGGGTTGTTGTTTTTCTCAATTCGTCAAGCGGTTTGTCGATTTTGTCCGGATCTCTCCACGAACTCCTTCCGAACATACGAAGAGTGTCGAAGATTTATTTTGAAAATCCCGGCGTGTCTAAATGTGCACCATGGGCCACGTAAATCTGTACGATGTGTGAAACTTTCCGTCGAAGACGCACTCCTCGAACGAATATCTCTTTGTACATGTGGCCACGATCGCTACTGCGAATGCTACCAGTATCAGCGCCAGTATTATAAAACCAGTCGTAAAGACCAGACATCCTTCCCGGCACGGACCCATGACATGCGTATTTTACCGGGTAGATACTTTGCTCCGTGACCGCTGTGATGAAGCAATGTGTTTGGTAGTTTCCGCCGACCGATTGTAAGAAAATAATCGACTCGTCTAATACGCCGTGGTTCGGATCAGTGTACGTATTTTTCTTTGTATACTTTCGAGTAGTAAATAGTTCTGAAACTGGTTATTTTCAGAACCGTAATACTGCTGAAAAAAAGATCGTTCGCGCGGTGTCGACGAAAACACCCTTATTTATAAACACATTCGCTTTATAAAGATGACTCGATGCCACGCAATATTCGTAGATTTCAAGAAGTTAACTTCGTTTATTACACTTTCACATTTGTACATTTTACACACATATTAATGAAATCGAAAAGATACGATGTTTGCAATTTCTGCAGTAGCCTGTCGAGCAAATTTTAAAAGTCTCCCTACATTTAGAACAGTCCGATGTTTTTTTTTAAATCCAGACCGATTTAAATCATCGACCGCAATCGTAAAAAAATACCAGAGTCCTCAATCTCGAGTTACTCTATCGCCGTCTTCCAAAGAGGTTCGTGATCACGTATTTTAGATGTATTTATTTACTCCACGGGGCCCTGAGAATAACAGTAATTAAAAAGATACAGATATATCGAGAAATAAAAACTATACAAATGTAGATAAATGCATCTAAACAAAGCAAATAAAACAAATACACGAACCCATTCGGTTATAAATAAAGCCTATGAAGTACAAGTAAAAACAAATGGCACGAGTATGAACGAGCTAAGATAAAAATGAATCGTCGCTCGATATGCGCTCGAAAAGGTCACAGTACACTAAAACGGATAGAACATTTAAAAAATCAGATGCGACGTATACGTTACTGAACTGACTTAGCGAGTTACGCTAACCTAAAACAAAAATACACGAATACGCAGTCAATATTCAGTCGCAGAACATTTTCATTTGTAACCGGTATTTTGATTGTCGGCCGACACAAAGCCGTATTGATTCTGATTCGAATGTTGGTAGTATTTCTGTTCTTGGTAGTGCGGAGCATACGAATGGCCCCTGATTGCGTTAGACCTGTCTACAGTTTCTCTCAATCTGTCTATCGTATACTCGCACCAACCGATACGATTGAAGAGCGCCTGAATTTTCTGTTGAAACAGCCAGTTCCTTTCGTATTCTTCTCTCTCCGGGCAGCCGCGGCTGTAATCTTGAGCGAATTTTCGCGATGGCCGTCCGTCCGGTGTTCTGTTGCGGGATCGGTAGTTGATCCGCTGTCGCTTTCCCGAGCAGCTCCTCCGACGGCTCCTAGACCGCTTCTTCGAACGGCTCCTGGATCGTTTCGTCGAGCGGCTCCTGGATCTTTTCGTCGAGCGACTCCTGGATCGTCTCCCCGAGCGAGTCCGGCTCAACGACCGGCTCGTCGAGCGTGTCTCGTAGTCGGGAGGTACGGAGTCGCCGGATCTAGAGCGAGATCCGTTTGTATTTCTTCTCCGGTAGAGGTCGACGCAAGTTTCGCGTCTCGTTACAATCCGGGGAGGTCTCCCGGACTCTTCCGTTTCCCTGTTCAGGTCGGTCACGGACGTCGATGACGGTATCTGGATGACCGATTTTACCCGTCGGGTCCTCCTTGCATTTTTGACGTCTCCGTTTCCGCAAGACTCGAAGAGCTTATTAATCTCATCCCGTGAGTCGAGTGTAATTGCGTCAAACATGATTTAGAACCGCTCCGCGGGAAACGTAACTGTCCAATGACGGTGAACGGTGCGAGGTGGCTGGTTTCGGCACTGGTGTTATTGTATTACAGTCTCGTCGCTGCTATGGCCGTTGATCGTCTGTGGAATGTGCGATCGAAGGGCGCGTTCGTACATGCTCTGATGCTGCAGTACGCAGTTACGATGATGTTTGCCTTCGCCGGTTCTCTTCTGTCTTGGCTCGTTTCGGGACGAAAGCGCAGTTTTTATAGCCGTTCGAAGGTCGTGGCATGGATGCACCTCTGCGTCCTTCTGCCGTGGTTCGTGGGACACGTGATCAAATATGTATCACACGGTGACGAAAACGAGGGCGCGACGACCGCGGACTCGTTGTACCCCTTTCGAGCAGCGGCCCTGGGCGCCTCTTCGATCCAGGTAACCTTTGGAATACTCAGTCTGTGCGTGTAATCCGTCGCGCGCAAAATAACCGTTATTTAACCACGGCGTGCGAATGTCGCGAATTGCATCGGATCTGTCTTTCGGCAAGATGGCCTCCCTCGATCGCCTCGCTGTCTTCCCGCCGACCGCGGCGGCGAGCGATTCCGTGATCATACCCACAGATCCGCTCGTGTACCTGAATCAAACAACTCGAGATGTTCACAGAATGCTCACGGACGGTCTGGCTTCTGTCGGGATACAGCGAGAGCAGGTTCTGGATCTTTACACCCGAGTACTTGCGACGGTTTCGCTCCGTAGTTCCACGGATGCTATACTCTCGACACCCCTGGGTGCAGCCATAAGCGAGGCCTACGACCCGAGCATGCATTTCGCCAGAGAATCCGTGGTCGTCTTTTCGGTTTCCAAACCTTTCAAGTCGGAGGTCGTCGACCACAGCCGGGAGCCTCCTCGTCCGCAGACCAGCCGCGTCTGCAAGGTGTCCAAGTCGGTCGCGCACACGTCGTCTGTGCCGGTAGACCTCGCTCTCCTCCAGCTCGTCTACGACGTTATCGCGAGGCCGAACGGCGACGGTCCCATAGAAGCAGCGGAGTCCATCGCGGCCAGGTATTTTGCGCTGTTCCAGAGCAACGTCCGGCAGCTCGTGGATTCCTTCAAAGTCGGAAACATCGAACACGCCACCGACTTCATAAAGGACGTCGTGTCGGATATCAGTTTTCTGTCCCCGCTGTACGAGCTCCTGAAAAACATTCATTCCCGACACCAGATAAATCGCCAGCAGATACTCACGCTCGTGCAGAACACGCAAAAGAGATTCACCGAGGGCGTGTTCGGCTGCAACGTCAGTGCGCCGTCGGCCCTCGGGCTGTTCCTGAACGACGCGACCAAGATAGGAAGCGGTCAGGTACTGATATCCGAAATAGACAAAACCACCGGAGATGTCGCCGGGACGAGGTCGGCTTTGAAACGCAGCGTCGAAGCTGTCGGCGACGGTGCCGAACTGTCGCAGGACGACCTGACGTACCTGGAAACCGAGGGTGTACTCATCGTCGGCGCTGCGACCCGCAGGCTGCTCGGCGAAAGGATATACCGAAAAAATGTTCTGATGGATACGCGACGAGGGTTGTTGGCGTTCACGGACGGACACCTGAAGTCGGCGGTGAACACGGGTGTGGTCGTCAACGACGAGAGGTCGGAGAGGGTGCTGAGCATGATGAAGGCGATGGGCGCGGACCAGAAGAGAGGAACGTCTTCCGAAGATTTCCTCAACATATTCCGCGGTCCGTGGGATCGCGACGCCGACACCAGGGACTCCGTCGGTGGCAATAACGGGTTTATGAAAGTGGAATGCTCGCTGTTCGACGCCAGCGGACTGAAGCCGACGATAGTTTACAATAACTCCGAGGGGTTCGACAACATAGGCTACGGAAGGAGCGACATCTGCAAGGACCGCCTCGTGATCCTGGGGTCTACTCTGCTCGGCGGCAGTTCCATGATGTCCAGATCGGCGGTCGCTTGCCACCGCCACGCTCGGACGAGCGACTCGTCTTCGAAAATCTCGGCGGCGAGCGACGACGCGTTGCCCACGGAGATCCATTGGAAAAATAGCGTCGGGGGCTTGGTGACGGTCGGTCAGCGCGATATGTTGAGATCCGTACTCACCGCTCCCCAGGTTTTTAACGACGCTTACCTCACCAGGGAACTCGCCGGAAAGGCCGGTGGGAAGAGCGCCTATGATTTGGAAACGGTAGCCGGCGACCAGTGCAGGCTCGGCACGACGACGAATAAAGGGGCTGCCCTGCGAGGCCGCGGCGGAATAGAGTCGAGAAGCGTTTCGAGAAACACAAACTATTCGGGGAATAGAGCCGGGATGTCTACGTCCATCACGGCCTCCAATTACGGCGAAGGGTCGAATTCGTGGGCGTTGAAATACGAACTGAATCCGGTTATGGATGTCGTCGTGGCAAACTCGCAGGGGGATTGTCGCAAGCAGACCTGGGCAAAGTGCGTGGCGTCGCCCGGCGAAAAATTACCGAGCGACCAACTCTGCATCCGCGCGTTCCCGAGAATGTGTGCCGGCAACGTCCCCGAATTTCTACAGGAGAGCCTCGTACGCGTAGAAATGGGCAACAACTTCTTGGCGGGGTCCTGTAATTTAACCCGGGCGGAATTCGGAGACACGTTTGAGGTGCTCGCGCGATCTCTCAGACCGACGGGATACGATTACAATTTCTACTACCTGCAGCACCTCTTCATGACAAAATATCGATCTGCCAAGGAGATGATCTCGGAATTGAAAAACATGGGCGCGAGCGACAGCCTCGCCAACGACCCCTTGCCGCGTGCCATGAGGGGAGTCGTCAGGGTTTTCGAAAAACAGGGATACATACCGATGGTGACGAATCGCATGATCGTCGAAGCGTTGGCGAGCATGTCCATGAGCAGCCCGGTCGTCAGACATGCCGGCGCTCTGTGTCAGGCCGTGGACAGAATCCTGCAGACCCTCAAGAATTCGATCCGCAAAGGCCGCCTGATACTGGACAGAAACCACTCTGCGAAGGAGAGGGAGGTGACCTCGGAGGTGATGGCGAACATGAGCTGGATAACGGATCCCTACGCCCCGACCCCGGTGCCGATGCGGGGAGTCGCATCCAATCTGTGCACGTCCGCGTTTCGTATCAAGAACAAGGCGTCCCTGGAAGCGTTCATGCAAACGGACAAGGGAGACAACGCCGAACTGTTTGCCGGATCGGAGAAAACTAGCGGGGAAGACGCGTACTACAAGTGGAAGAAGGTGTTGAACCCCGAGGATGTCTTCGACGGCGGTCCGGAAGACGAATTTCTCAAAGATAAGATATATTTCGCCCTTCTGGTGCACGTGGCGGGCGGAGAGCTTTGCATAGGACATCTGGATCCCAAAGTCGCTTCGTCGTTGAGCGCGTATTCCGCATCCGTGCCTCTGCTCATCACGTGCAACGAATGCGGGGAAGACGAACAAAAAGACATCATAGAGAAAAAGACCAAACAGCTGGCCGAGAGTCTGTCGCGAGCGGGGGCTCCCGGTTGGAAGAATGTCGAAAAGAGCTCCGACGACGCCTCTATTTTCGCGACGGCCTCGAAGCTGGGCCGGAACGACAGGACTCCCGGGATGATCGACGTCGATCACGGCGTCATGCGACTAACCCGTCATCCGGGCGGCGCCTTCTCCAAGAACACCGGGTACACGCTCTCCAACACGTTTTCCGTGTCCGGTATCTTGGTGCTGAACGCCGCCGACACCTCGCTCTACCGACAGGAGATAGTGGACAAAGACAGACTTTTTCGATTTCCGTACGTTACTCCCATCTGCGCGGATCCCAGAATTCCGTTTTACCACTTCCACGCGTGGCGGGATGCGGCCAATGCCAGTAGTTCGCTCGACCTCTGTCCCGAGCCGGCAACCTACGTCGAATACCACGACACCCACAGGATGCACTTTGTGCTCGGATTGCAGCGACTCATGCGCTTCAGCCCGTTCGAGAGAGTCGCCGCCGCATTTCCCATGTCCTCGTACTTGAATCCGCTGGCGTTCGCGCTGAACATGGACCTCTTCAGACACTCGGGTTTTGCCTTTGTCCTCGTCAACCGAGACGTCGTCCAAACCGAGTCGGCGTATTTCGTTCGCCCGAAGGGCATTCTGATGCGGCGCGGGGACTCTTCCACGAGACAGTCCTACAACACGTCGGAGGTCAGCACCGTCGTAACCGAACACGTTCAGTTCAACGAGATCCTCGACGGGAACGTCGGGGCCGCTTATCCGCACTGCGCATTCGTGAGGCACGAGACCGACATGGCATTTCACCCCCGGGATTACGCCGAGGAAAACAGCATGGGTCTGGCGAACGAGGACAAGACCATATATCACAGGCTGCACAACTACGTCAAACGCACGTATCCGGGAGACAGGGGCGGGAAGTTCGGGACGTCGGCCGCACTGGCGGCGGAGACGGACGTCGCGTTTGCTCCCGTGACTCTCGCCGTGTCGCAGTTCGAGGAACCTTACAACATACGGGGTGACAGAGACCTGAGTGCCGCCATCGAGTCCGACGCGGACTTCTTCTCCGGAGCCGGGGGGATTTCCAATCCTTGGACCTACAACTGCCTCTCCGTCGGGTCCGTGCTTCACAAACACACTTCCGATAGATTCGGCAGCGCACTGTATCAGATGTACAAGACGCCCTCGGAACACCCCGATACGTTCGGTCCGGCGGACACGCTCAAAAAATTGGAAAGGTCCACCGCCGAGAAGATGACCGGGAAAACCGGCGGGACTAAGAGAAATTCGCAGGGCGCTGCCGTTGGCGGCGTCGGCTCCAACATTCCGAAGACCCACTTCAACGAGTACAGATTGTCGGACGGCCACCACGCGAACGGCGCGGTAATGACCAGGACGTGCATGCCAATGCGCAGTTGGACATCCCAGAGACTTCTGGCGAAAGTTCTGGAAACCCGTTTACCGCAGCAGAGAGACGCATTTTCTTACAGCGCCGGCGGAGGGTATTTTATCAAGGGACGCGGCCCTTACAGCAGAATGGGATTCAACGATGGAATCGATCTACCCTACATCGACTAATTCGCGGGTGCTGCACGAACTGCAGCGACTGGGGATAGCCTCGCGTCTGGTATACGGAAAATTCAGCCCCAGATACGTTCCGGGACCCACCTCCGCGATAGGCATTCCGCGCGGAAATTTTCTACGCACGCAGAGAGACGTTGTTTATTTTCTGAGATTCAACGACATGGTGCCGCACGGACCGGACGGGCACGTTCCCTTCGACGACGCTCGGGCGCTCGAAGGGGGGTCGTGTCGTCTGTTGAACACCGGACCTTACCCTATTCTCCCCGGCCAAGCGGTATCGCTCATGGCCAAGGAACGGGAGGAGGGCATTTTCCGCTTTCCCTGTACCGTCCCGTCGGACCGAGTCCGCGGAGAGGTACTCGACATGGTGACGAGGTTGGTCGCCGTGAAGGCCGGCGGAGTGCACAATCCCGCTTACGACCCGCCCGCGCCCTCTCCCCTCTACCCGGCCCACGAAAACTTAATCCTGGAGTGTCTGAGAGACGTGGTGCTCAATTATCCCGCATTCCAGATTGCCGTGTGGTGCGTTGCCGATGCGGTCTCCAAGGGGGAGGACGGCGGGCGTTTCATGTCATCCGTCCAAAACGGCAGTTTGGGTATTCTGGAATTCTTGAAGGATATTTCGACAGAGTCGAACGTCGTCTACGCTTACGCCGACGGTGCGGTCCCGGACGACGACGATCCGGACGAAGACGTCGACGAATCGTACCGGGGAGATCCTGCTGAGAACGGTCTGAAATTTAAAAAGGCACTGACCGCCTTCGTCGACGCGGTGGTGTGCCTGACGCACGTCGTCAAACCGCCCGTGGTGGCAATAGCGGAACGTTTGCCGGAGGGTCAAAAACTCGAGATTTCGGCGAACGAGATGTTCACGGCGCGAATCCCATTCAAAAACGGGCCTCCGAGTCTCAATTACAACACGTCCGGGCAAAACGGCGGGGGATTCGAGCCGGCCTTCGAAAAACGAGATCGACTTCACGAATGGGACAGTTACGGCGACGCTCTGGCGGACGTGCAGTCCAATAAATTCAAGGCCGTCTTCGAAGACAAGTGCGGTGCGGTCACGCCCGGTTCTTTTCGTACGGTCGAACTCGTCAATAACGGTCCGGATATATTAGACCTGGGTACCGACAGCCGCGTCGTCCTCACGCCCTCCACGCGCCGCGAGCCAAACCGACCGGTCCTTCGTTCGGCATCCGCATTTCTCCGAGACACGGTGGACTGTTTTGCGAGCAGAGCTCTCGTCGTCCTCTCGGAGAAGTGCGGAAATGTCTACGCGGCATCCGACGACGACGCCGTGTTGGCCGAGAGAGACGTCGATCTACTCCCGGTTAATTATTCGAGATCGGAGAGCATCAGATCTCTGGACGTCGCCGCCATGTTTCACCTGTGTCACGCAGCCAACCTTTTGAGGGATCAGATCGGGCCCTGTATTGCGGGAAAATGTGCGGACAAAGACGACGAAGCGGACTCGGACGCCGCAGTCAAGGACGTCCACGACGAGTTTCACGATTACTTCTGGAGCGAAGAGAACGAGCTCTGGCCGAGGACGCAACAGAGAATTTCGGTCGTCGTGGAAAACGTAAAGACGATTATTGCGTCCGCCGACCTGTGGTTCGGGCGACGCGAACCGCGTCCCGTCGCTGCTGTGCACAGAGCCGTAGAACACGAAGACATACTCTCGAATGAACCGACCGTCGTCCGTCCCGGTCGCAAATTCATCGCAAGAATATTTTGAACTGGACTCATGTACTGTACATGTACATATCGTCGTGTCAGTGCAACAACGTCGTATCTCCGAGTTGCGACGTTTTTGCGTAAAACCAGTTTGTGTCGGTGCAAAAAGGTCCTGCTGGACAAGTTCCCGGATGAATGCACAAAAAACAATGGCTGGGATACGACGTTGTTGCACTGACACGACGATATTATAAACAAATTCCATTGTCGTTGACGCAAAAGTCGCAACAACGGTCTGCGGGGGAAATATCGGATGTTTCGAGGGGGGATTTATTCAAGATACGGCGTTAATGATTTTATTGGCCGTTTATCTTTTTTTTGGGGGGGGGGTTATCGATTAATTGTAAAATGTAACGTGCGTTGGTTTAGTGTAGGCGTTTAGATGTATTACAATATCGGCACCGTAATCAAATTTAAGCTGGTGTTTTCCGCTCTTTAAATTAAACGGTGTGTACACCGACAGCACGAACCCGAGACAATAAAAATGGCAAGTCTTGAACAAATACACAACGGTTGTTATTTCGATAAAGATTTTAATTCATACATCGGATTGAAGTGGATGGATCTCTTTAACGATTTGAAGTGTCGTGCTCATGCTGTACAGCGCGAGATTATTCAGCTCGTGGCGACAATCGCCGTGACCGGTACGTCGTTTCCCCCCGCCGACAGGCTTTTCGAATGGACCTGGTTCAGTGATCCCGGAGACGTCCGGGTTATTCTCATCGGTCAACGGCCTCGCGCGCCCGTCGTCTCCGGAATGTCCGCCGACTTGAAATTCATATTCGGCGACTTGGTCAAAGCGGGAATGTTGTCTCGCGTTCCGCGTGACAACGGTAAGGCCGCCTTGAGTAAACTCGGCGTGGTTCACATCGATATCGAGCTGACGACCGAAAAGCAACAGGGTCCAAAAGGGGCGATTAACTGGTCGGCGTTGACAATGGCGCTGGTCATATCGATTTACAAAACGTACTCCGGCGGAACGGATTCGGGGAGGGAAATGCGAATCGTCGCCATGGGATATAACGTCGGCTCCCGCGTACAGGCAATGCTGGCTCTATTGAACGAAAAGAACGAACTGGTGCAATTTGTGCAAACGGGGGAACCGCGGTTATACGAAGGTAGGAAGGCGAACGTTTTCAGTGCGGGCGAGGCTTTCGGGGGATTGCGGATCGAATGGGACAGAATCCTCGAGTGACGTTACATTTACAAATCGACGGGCGATTACACGTCGAATAGACGAAACGGAAATGGAATTGGATCTGACCGATCGTTACGTGCGGACGTACGTCGATAATTACAGAGACGCCGGCGAGGATTTCGAAAACGTCCTCTTGACTCACAAGCAGTGCCTCGTATGCGTGGTAAACAGATGCGTGTCGGAACTCGGCGGCGAACGATTCGAGCGGTGGAGTAACGCCTTTGCCCGCAGGATGTTGTTTCTGCCGTTGTTCTGTCGCTCGACGATTGCGTTCGGCGGGGTTTATCTGAAAAAATGCTGCGAGGTTTGGAAAGCTTCGACGAAGTGGAATAACAAAGATACGCTGCGGCGACTGTTGCCGATGCTCGCACCTTCGCATTTTTTTTACCATTTTTGTATTCACGCGTGTCAGGTAAATAACGCGACGTACGCGGGCAACAGTCCCGTCAACCACCTGATCGAGGCCCTGGGCTCAGTGGTGCGTGCTACCCAAAAAATCTCGAGCGCGCAACTCGAAGAAGAGGCCGCCGTTACGGCAAACGACGCTCGACCACCAGTGGAGACGGTCGACGACATTCTTAACGCGGACGACGACACGCTCGGTAAGCTGGTCGATACCAGACCACTCGTGGACAGACAGGAAGCGAGGCAGTTACTGGTCGGTATGTGCAAATTCGCCAGCGCCTGTAAAAATACCAAGGCCTGTAAAAGAAAAGCGGGAGAGATGCTCTCGGCGGCAAAGCGTGATTTACAAAGTTATCTCGACGGAAACGTCGACGCCGGCGGGGGGCGCGGGAGAGCGCTGGTAAAATACGGCAACGTGAAATCGACCGACCGGGACGATGTCGTTTCCCGTCGGCAACCGCTCCAGGAAAGAATACACGCCAAACGTTTGGAAGCACTCGGAAATGCCCCGGATGCCCCGGAAAGCGGCGGCGCAGAGCATTCCGCGATTTTTGCCGATATCGACCTTCTTTGGAACATTGTACGATCGGACGACTACGGTGGCCTGTCCGTGATACACGATCCGAGGCGATCGGTCGATCCCAAAATAAGATCGGCGCAAGTGGACGAATTCCTCGATTTCGTCGAAGGCGTCCGCGGCGCCGCCTGCGGAAATGGCGATTACGTCGCGGAGAGACAGCACCTCGGCACGAGCGACGAGTGTTTTCTGTGCAACATGCTCTGCTTCGAACCGCTCAGGAATTACTTGGAACTGGATTATTGGGCAGCGGTGAACGAGAGACGCGAAAGGGAAGGGAAACTCGTGAACGCTCTTTGCGGGGAATTCAGAAAGCGGCACAGGAGCGGGGCTCGAAATGCCATGGAACGCCTGCTATTTTTCACTCTGAACGAGGATCATTTTTACAAACATTTCGTCAAGAATCCGCTGTGTGCGGTCAACAGGGCCAAGGTTTCGGCGTATTTTACTGACGAACCGAGCGCACCCTGCGGGGTGAGTGTTGTGTACGCCGTGCTGTACAAATTTCTGCAGAGGGCCGCGCATTCTTTGAAATTAAGCACGGTTTCTCAGTACGTGTCTCCGATTTTGAAGCACATGGTAGAACATGGTTTTTTCCACGATATACAGATGGATCAGATCCTCGACCTATACTGATCCGTCGGGGTCCCGTCTGGGAAAAACCATAACAGACCGCCGCGTTCGTTCGGGACAGTCTTCGGCTGCCCATCGACGGACGATACGAGGGTCGGTAACGCGCCGTGAGCTCCTGGAGTTTGCAGAAATGAAAATTTCCACCGGCTACCTTCCGGCATACGACACCTATTCTCCGAATGCAATGACGATATGTTCCTCGGGGCAGTCGGCGTTTCCGGTAAATATCAAACGCGACTGCGCGGAAAAGGGAAACTGTCTTTACGTGGACGCGTTCGGGGGTATAACCTGCCCGGCGTCCGAGTGCAAAATGTGTTCTTCCTGCAGTCGTTCTTGCGTGGTCGATTCGAAAACTATGTGTAACTCCTTCATTCGCATCATCGCGTCGCAGGAGCTACGTCATCTCGTACAGGCCATCGAACCCTTCAAACCCCTCCTCGTCCCGGCTTTTCTCGCGGCCGCCAGCGCCCTGGTGCAAAACACCGACGATCGGGAAAATCTGTACGACAGAACAGCTCAGCTCATCGAACAGTCTTTCCGGACCAGGCCCGATATGATGATCGCTCTCCTGTCGGTGTGTCAGTGCCTGTTTCATCACCAGGCGGCGGTGGCGACCGGGCCGACAAAGAGCGATGTGAATTACATCCTGGGTGGTAACGAGGAGGGGGCAGATTATATAACGGCGAGAGTCCGCATTGGAAAAACAACAACTCCGCCCAAATGTATATTTTTAGAAGAAATTGTATTGCTGTTCCGCGGGTGCACCGTTCATCTCTGCCGCCAGGCATGTGAAATAACGGGCGTCGACTTTTGTCACGCGGTTCGGATCGGATTGACCAAGATGGAGGGGGAGGATTTGGACCGCCGCGGTCATTTTCTGACAATCTCGACGGATCGACAAAACGAACAAATCCAACCCCTTCGACTTGACGATGGCTCGACGAGAGCGTCGGGATACAGCACGCTCGTAGATCAAGTTTCTTCGTGTTCCCAATTGAACATATGCATTAATACCCCCGGATGACAGACGCCTTTTCGAGACATTCCCACAGACTTGTGCACGGACAAACCCCTCCCCCCCCCCCCCCGGCCCTGCTTCTAACCCCACCTCTCCCCAAACTATGTGTAAATAATTATGTGTTTTGCGGCCCGGGAAATGATCGAATTACGCTCTTTCCGACGCTAAAGTGAGAAGACATTGTAACAATGCATGCCCGGCAGTGGATATTATTTCATATTTGTAACACGACTCCCGTATTTTATTATATTGAGTCGGGCGGGACAGGGGTTGAAATGTAAATAAAAGACCAGTGGAGAGAACGTGAAATCGTTAAAATGTAAAAAGCAATTTAATCTCATTTTATTTTTATTTCTCGTTTTTAATAAACTCCCGTCTGTTGACGCGTTAAAGCGTAAGAAGCCAGTTTTCCGGCCTTGACGAGATCGGAGACTGCTTCCGGCGGGAAGCACGACGACAGCAGATCCCCGACTAAAAAATCGGGTATTCTGTAACGCTTTTCCATCGGTACCTTCAGCGCCAGCGACAATGAGGACGATGGAAAGACGTACTTCTTTCCTCCCGACCACTGTCCCGCGAAGTCGAAAAAATGTTCTCCGTGGGTTGTTTTTGTCCGGTCGTTCGAGTCCTCGATTATCTTGATGAGTTCAGAAGGATCCACCGAGCTATCGCATACGTATCGCTCCCCCATGCGATGTTTTCCGCCGCTCCGATACAGAAGCGTGACCGTCACATTTTCAGAGGCGTCGCGATGGCGTGCGTTGTGCTGCTCGTCTCCGGGAAAAACCCCGTGCGTAAAACACATCGCCGACTCGCCCGTTTCGGAGTCGTAAAATATACCGCCGACCGGACCGTAATGGTGAGCATTCCGCATAATCGGCCCGTCCATGGTCGGTCTTTTGCCGCAGCCGCTGCGGGTTGCTATTGATAGATGGATCTGCCGCTCGCGATAACTTTGTTCATATATCCGAGGGTTCGGTCCAGTTCTTCCGGTTTGCGCGACCGCTCTTGTTTGACCGTGTCTTCGATTTCCGAGTCCGGGGAAGAGTGTTCGTTTACGAATTCGGACTGTGGCGATCTCCGCTGTCTCTCGGTTTTTCCCGACTGGAGCTTCGTTTCGCGCGAAGCTCTCTGTAGGTCTTTCACCGCAGTCGATTTACCGGCAGACATCGTCTCGTTTGAAACTTTCGAAAAAGTATCTCCTGCAATATTTAAATGCTACGTCCCGGTCGTGCTCTCTGCAGTAACAGTTAAAATAGATCGTACATCCGTGGCAAAGTTCCTCCGATGCGTTCTTCTTCAAGGCTATCACTCTTTCCTTCAGAGTTTTGTGCGTTTCGAAATTCCCGCGGAGGTCTCCCGCGTCCGAGAGGTATTTCTCGACGAAGTGGTCAGCACACGTGGTACGGTAAGTACGTGTCTGCCCCCCTTTACATCTAATACAGTTTGCGTCGACCAGTGTACGTTTGAGTGATTCGGTCTGTCCCCGCTTTGACAGATCCACTTTTGCAAAATTTAAGCACGCTCTGTTCGCCAGACACGCCATCGTAATCTCGGTCTTCCTTTCGCGCTCTGCGTAACCCCCCACCGACGACAAAAAGTCGGATAGTTCCGCCGCCTCTGAATGGACGGATGCGCGAAATATTGAACTCGAGACCAGCTCGTCTTCGCCGTTTCTGTACACTCGGCCGTGAACGAGGGAAGTGCTTCTCAGTACATCCCCGCCGCAATTGCAATAAGTCTTCAGGCTTTTTCCGTAGACCACCGCGTCGGATTTTTTCTTTTTCTTCGAACACGTCGATTCGTTTTTGTCGATGCACCTGGTGTCCAGTAGATTATCGACCATGGTGTTAACGTGCGATGGCGGAACGCACTTTGTGCGGCAAAGGGGGACTCCCGCGATCACCAAAAAATTCAATTTGGACAGAACGTTTCTGAGTCTCTTTTGGAACGGTTCCGTCAAGTCGATGTCGTTTAGTTTCGACGCGTATGTCCGTAGACACGATTTTACGTGTTCCGGGTGATCTCGAAAGCTTTGGTCGCTGACGATTCGGGGCAGCAACAATTTGTGAAATCCGACGATTTGTTTAGAGCCGGATTCCAGACGCATGGATTTTCCGGGCAGGAGAAAGGAGCGCTCTACGGCACTGAGGGTCTTCCTGAAGGTCATCAGCGGCCTCAAATCGACGTGCGTCGTTTGGTGTCTGAAAAGGTCCTCTTGGATAACCCGAAGACTCGTCAACTTGAAGAGCGAGGGCGACACCTGTTTTGTATTGCTGGCAACGATACCGCAAATCTCCGAGAAAGTCCCGGATCGGCTCGGCGGTAAATCCAGTTTGGCCGAGTGAATCATCCGGAGGGTTTCGACGTAAGGTTCTTCGAGATCCGGATATTTCGACAGGTACAGATCTCGCAGGGTTTCTGTCGATCGACGGTCCCCGGTGTCGGCGGCGCGACTTAAATTTTCGATCGCTTTCCAAGTCGGTTCTCCGTGTTTCCACACAAACTGCATCAGTATTGCAAAAATGCCATCGTCGTCGCCACAAACCGTTTTTAACAACGTTCTCCTGAAATCTCGACCGACGCTTATACTCGCGACGTTGTCCACGCTTCTGGCATCGGCGCTGGAAAAGTGGGGCCTCGATGGAGAACCGAGCGGTGACATCAAAGACATGTAAATTCGTCTCCCGAGCGCCTCGACGTCAACGGACATTATTTCGTTACGTTTCAGGGCAGAGCGTAACCATCGCTCGTCTCTGGGATTACCCAGCGAATCGTTGATTGAACGCAGCAATGTCTCTTCGACGGAAGCCAGACAAAAAGTTTCATCCTTCAGAAGGTTTGCGGCGTTCATCACTTCTCGCGTCGCGTCGAAAGCCGCACCCTGCTTAATTGTGTACACCGGTTCAATTATTTCCGGGTCTACGACGATTTGTTGGCAACATTTAAACGGGAAGCTCATTTCAAACATGTTGTGATTCTGATTCGAATACTGCGGATCGACCGGTTGTCTTCCGCGGGAAGTTTTCACGCAGATATGGCAAATAGTCATGATTGGTAAAAGAGCGAACCCGTTCCGTTGTGTGATTTCTTACGATTTTTGTTTTACTCTCATCGCAGGTCACCCGTCGTTCGTCTCAAATGGCCATTTGACCTCGTGCACACCGATTTAACATAAAGCCGTGTCGCCTTACAGATCCCAGGGGGCCAGGCCGCACCGAAGTAATACACTTGCACCGATTGTAATACACTTGTACGACGCGCATGCGTCGCACAACATCTGCGGGGGTATAAAGTGCCGGAAACGTATACCCGTCGCCAGTTATCTCTCGGACAGCCGCAGAAATGGTCAAGCGGTCGAATTTAAAAGTGCGTATCTCGGAATCGGACTATGGTCGGAGACTGGGACGTCGCGACAACGTTCGTTTGGAGGTGGATACCGCCAAGATGCCTCTCTATATACGTGGGAAGAGACAGCAGTCTACCAGGTGGGTTGGTTTAGAACATCTTTATTTTTTTTTTAATATTATCGGGACTTGATCCTCTGCTAATTGCATGACGGATTGTGTTCCCTGTAACATTTGCGTACACCGGCGTGTTTGACGCTTTCTTTCGGCTGTATTCTCAAAATTGCAACCGTGTCCTGACTCGTAGTGCGCTCCGATCCGATCCCGCGCTGTCGTTCCCTTCCGACTCAACGCACAGGTTTAGATCCTTCGCTGCATAAGTTCCGAGAGCTTTGGCAGAATCCCGAAGGATATCTGGGTTGTTGAATGACCGGGAGGCCTTCGGCTCACCGGGTTGACGACGGTTCCCGCACGCGAGTTTCTACACTCAGCGTCGAAATAGTTCAGGAATCGATACCGCGGTACGGCATCATTCTCTCCTATAGTTTCAGAGACATCTCGACTGCGTTGGCGTTGCTTTTGTTTGTCGCAAACGGAACTCGAACCGCAACGGCACATTGATTGTCCTAGACCGGTGTGCGGTCGTTCCTATGCGACTTGATCTATCCGGTGTTATCATGAAAGTGAGGCATGTGTAAAATGCCAGCGCCGACACCGGGTTGAGAAGTCTCTGACTCTAGAGGGATGGCAGGACAAATCGCGTGTATCACCAAAAAAAATTAACCAACCCCTTTTTTTTCTCTCGCGATGTTACAGGTACAGGCGGAGACAGGCTTGTGTAAATTGCAAGAGGATCTTCCAGGACGAGGGTTCCGTTTTGACGCGACATGCCGTGTCTTGTATTTGCTGTCCATGGGGTTGTGGCTACATGTTCAGAGTCACGGGTGAAAACGCCCATCGAAAAATAGACCTCGCCGTTCGGCACTTTGTGGTGGAGTGTCCCAGGCGCCCCAGGAAGTTGTGCTGCCCGTGGTGTACACGCAAACATTCGGGTGCGGAAACAGCCGAGGAACACATAAGGCGGTGCTACGTTCTTCTATCCAATCGAGAGGTTCACGAAAGGTTCTACCCGTCCAAGAAGACTTTATTCCTGGTCGACGAAGAACGGGTCTTCTGCTGTCCCGTCTGTGATTCGAATATCTCGGAAGATTCCAACTACTACTCGTCGACGTTGTATCTATCGAAGAGTGGGGTTTCGGTGGGATCTGCCCTCTCCGGGCAGAATAATGCCGACGGTTCCACCAAAAGACTTCGTGCGGAATGTTTGGACAAGAATGAGATATATGGCCTGAGATTGAGATCCGTGATGAACGTCAAAAAGGTGGCCCGGCACATGTTATCCGGGGACTGCTCTCCGACGAAAGCATCGACTGTCAAAGTCAGGTGTCCGTTCTGCGCCAAGACAATCGGCGAGAAATATTTCGCGGATGTCGTCGAGAGAAGCAAAGATAAAAGGCGGGGCGCGAGCAGAAAGTCGATGGACGCTAAGTGGATAGAACATTACGAGTCGTCTCTCGGAGATCATCTGCGGAGTGACCGGTGCTGCATCGACAGCTTGGAATACGTCGGTCAGAAAGCGGTTGCTCATCTGTTCTCGTTTAAAAAGAAACGGTTTCCGTACGGAAGCTTCTACGAGGACGTGAACGCCCAAACCCGAGAGTGGTCTCCGCGAGGCTCGAAAGACGTACCGGTGACGTATTTCGTCAGAAAATTGGCCGCGTTGCCAATTCCTGTATGTTCCGATCTCGCCGACGTTAGGTCCATGATAGAGAAAACCAGAGGGGTCACCGGCGACGGCATTTTGACTCCCATGGACGTACAGAGATTTGGATACCGCACCATGCTCGTGGGGGGATTGCTTCGAGAACCGGGCTCTCAACCCATCGGGAGTTCCGCGTCCCGTCAAAAACCGACTGCTGTGATTACCCCGGAGTGTACCGCCGATGCTTCGTGGAGGTCTGACATAACCTTGCGGGAGGCAAAAAACATGGTCCGTTCGAGGGAATCGAACGACGAAAAGAACTGTGCAAAGGTGAAAAGGCGCTTGCTGCCGCGAAGTGTTCGCCGAAAATCATTTATGTGCAACGGAATACCTCACGTTTCGGCGCGAGATGTGGCGAACTGGTTAATATCTCGTGGGTTAGCTTTACAGAATAGAGAATTGCAACAAATGGGAATAATTGCCAGATGTTTTGGAAAGGTACCGCGAGTCTGACATCAAGGGGATGGGTTTTGTTTTCTCGACATCTCGCCCAACTGGTTCAGGACGGTCTCGAAGTCGTTCTGCACATTCTGTTTGAAAAAAAAGTAGAATCGGGGTATTTAAATTAGTAATACTAATAATAACAATAATAATAACAATTATTATTATAACAATAAAGACTTGTAGCGCGCACATATCCACCCTGCTGGGCGCTCAAGGCGCGGAAACAAAGAAAAGACATGAATACAAACAATATACCATATGACAGCATATACAAAAAATATGTACCGAGATACACGTACCTACAATGCAATTACAAATATACATCATCTTTGAAGAGTTGTGACACAAGGTGAGTGTCTGTCGATAATAAATTGTACAGTATCTGAATATTTTCAGTGATGTTCAACCAATGTTTTTGTATGCGTGTGTGTATATTTGTGTTTGTTTATGGTGTAAAAACGAGGACCTTTGACAAAACGACGAGTAAGTTATTTGGGTTACGCATAGAGTTTTCACGAATTGGGAACATCTCGTTTTCTAAAATTGAAGTATAAATTATTATTTAAGGCATCGCCTGTAAAATAAAAATCGGTTTTTGTCACAGGAATGTCCGCGGGGGTATGTAACGTAAACGCGCGCGTGTGTGCCTACCTTTGGTTCGACTGCTTCGGCGTTATTTGACGCTCCCGGATCGCAGCGGCGTTGATCGGAGTCGTTGGTGTACTTCCCTATCCGTCCCCATCTGGCTACGTCCCGTGTCCCGTGTGATACGTCAATCTTCACAACCGCCGTGTGACTCTCGAAGCGATCTAACCTGACTCTTGTTCTGTTATCATTTTCGAACGGCGTTATCAGATCTACGTGGAATTTACCATTGAAATATTTTCCGCATCTGGCACCGATAACGATCGTAGCACACTCTGAAGAATCGGAAGCTTTACAATCCTTATCGATCTGTCCCATAAATTTTCTGTCGTCCAAAACTGTTTTGGGTTTTACAATCACCGCGATTTTGATCGGTCTTCTGCATTCGTGCTCTACCACCGCGGCCCTTTTATTTTTCAGCGGCTGTGTTTTTCCGAGCTCGGTCGCGCAGTCTGGAAGACAGAAACACGAATGTTCGGGCGGATTCCAGCTAAGCGTTGTAGACGGCGCGCCGCATCTCGAATGAACGTAACCGCCCGGTTCCGATCCTTTCGTGATCCCGTCCGGTTGGACTTCGCTGTCGACGAATTCCCCGTTGGTGAGATCTACGATGCAATCTTCAACGTTGTGAATATTTTTTTCCGAGCCGTATCGAAACCCTATGGTGAATGTCAATTCGATCATTTTCGCAGTGGGTGTGTCCAACGGTGTGCTTTTCGATAAAACCGAACAACGATCGGTCGCACGCTTACAATGTCCGTCTTAAATAGTTCGTTTTCCGGTAACGAAGTCACTTCGTTACCGGCACTCGATCGGTATGGATCGGCGGATCAAATCCCTCGGTGCTTCGGAAGACTCCGCTTGCTCGCCTCCGACGTCGGCGGCTTCCGTCGACCGATGTATGACCTTACAGGAGTTTATCGTGGCAGTCCAATACGGAGACGAAACAGCTTTCGCTATTGCGCGCGACCTATTCGCCGCTGTGAGACAGCTTGGCAAAGAGGGCGCCGTGCACGGCAATCTCGCGGCGAGTAACATCGTGTTGCATTTACGATTGCGGCAGAATGACTTCGAGGGATGCGTTTGGCTAAATTCCGTCGTATACAACAGGCTGGACATCACCGGGCTGGATCCGATCGTGGTCGGCGGGGGCTGTCCCATTCTTCCGTCCACCGAAACTATCCGCTACATTTACAATCCACCCGAATTCGCATCGTATCCGACAATTGTCGAAAACACCTTTCCGCACCTTTCCAAAATCGACACATGGTCCCTCGGCGTGCTGTGTGTTCTGCTGACCGAAAATTCATTCGACAACTGCGGCAATCGACCGAAATGGCGCTTGTGGTACGAAGACAAAAATTCGGATTTCTACAATGGGGACGACCTGATCGACTTTGCCAAACTCGATGCACATGCGGCGCGGCTTTATTACGGCGACGCAAAAGACGGCGCGGGGTGGATGCGAGAGGTGACGAGATCGTGTTTACAAGTGGACCGGGAGATCCGTCTGGCCTCGTTCGAATTACCCGAGCTGATCCTTTGAGTACATTACAGAAGCCCGGAATACCAAACGCAGACGATCTCTCTGTGAAATGCGAATACATTTTTTTCTTTCTCATACATAAACGTTCTCTCGACCCGGTCATCTCCACAACGATCGAGATACAGACAGGAACGATGGATGACACGCGCGTTATAACACAGATCGAAGAGGCCTATCGTTCTTTGTGTGCAGGCGGTGCTGACGAATCCCGCGTCGACGATCGGTGGGAAAACAAAATCGTCGAAGCGTTGAAGCGTGCTTTCGACAGGGACTACAATTTACTCGAAGTCCAAACGCGCGAACAAAGTCGGAGTCTGACTTGGTTTGCCGAGAGAGTGGGTCGGATAACAGCCACCTCGTTTCGCCAGTGTTATAACTTATCGAATTTGGCGCTCGCCAGATGGCTGCAAAAATCTTTCGAACCTGCCGTGCCCGCGAGGGATCGTGTGTTTGTTTCCGGCCGTGTCCACGCCACAAACGACAACCCGATGGCATACGGAACGGAACACGAGAGTGTCGTGCTTTCCCTCCTGGTCGATGACGGGAGACAAAACCTACAGAAGGTGGGTCTCATTGTTTTACCGGGAGACGGCAGAAACATGTTCGGCGCGTCGTTGGATGCGTGGGAAGTCGAGAGGGATCCCAAAACCGGTCGCATCGTGAAATCCGTCGGCGATTTCTTCGAGATCAAATGTCCTTACAGGTTCCGCTTGCCGAGCGACTTGCTGAGCGGCGAGGTCACGTGCCCCGACGCGATCCTCGAGAGACTGTACGAAGGCGGTCTGTTGGCGAGGAAGGCAAGCGAAAAGGTACTTTCGAAGCACGTTTTCCGAAAGGGAACTCTTCACAGGAAAGACCCGGGTCCCTCCGTGTCCGGGGCGAATGATTACAATTTCAAAAGGAGCATTGCGTCGATCTGCGTGTATGACTACGACGAGAGACAAACCGGGAAAGGTACTCGCGAAATCCGGGTTTCGATTCAGCGGAAATTAAAAGTGCCCGAAAAGTCGCTTGCGCTGAACATGGAACACGCGTACGGCTTTCAGATGATGATGCAGTATGCTGCGACCAAAAGGTATCCCCCGGATATCGACGGTGATCGAGGGGGATTCCTGTGTCTCGCTATGTGCTGTCACGTACCGGAACGTTGGAGGAATCGGGGAATCGACGTGGTGTCTGACACCTCCGGAAAAAAATTGTTCTCGATAGGGAAGTACACTTGTCTTCCCCGTTTTCTCGTTATGTCATCCGTGCATTTCGAGGCGGAATCGATAGATAGAATGTTGACCGATCTATCCCGGATGTATTTCCGCGCGATGAGAAACATCATCGAAGATAAACAGGATCGGTGCGGTTCTCGCGAAAAGAATTTACCCGAACCGAAGGAGGTCGGGATAACCGTCGTTCGACCGATAGTATCGAAGAAAAGAAAATATGATGAAATGTAATTCGCCGGCAGTAATCGTGAAAGAGGAAACTCCGAAAGTATTTGGTTCTTTTCGGGTTTACCCCCACCCCGCCGCCCGGTCATTGTGTAAATTGTGAACATTTAAAGTAACGCCCAAGTCGTTTTTTTTTCTTCAATTGTACACACGAACCCAGTACTCTGTTTAATACATTACTTTGTATTCTGTGAATGTGTTTAAGTAACGGGCGTCATCGATCAAAACAGAGTAAATTTTATATATTATATTAAACGCTCACACCGCGTCAATCAATAAAGACGATATTTGACAATTACGTCGTGAGATCGCCCTATCTATCTCAGGCGTCCGGTCCTTATGGGTTAAACTATTAAAAGACGATTCGGCGGTCGAACGATCGAGATGATTTTGTTCAATGCTTGAATGCACTCGGTCAAACCGGTCCTCCTGCTGCGTCGGACAAAGCGGCTATTTGGGAATCATTGTCTGTTGTATTGGGAATGTCAATTACCATTTCTCTCGTCTGCTTTCGGAAGCTGATCTGCGTAGAAGGACTGTTTTTTTTCAATCTATTTTTTTCTTTTTAAAGAATAATAAAAGCAAGCCCAATGAATGGTTTTGGCAAATAGTTCAGCGATTGCCCGACGGGGCCTATAATGGCCGGATGCCTCACAGTACCAGTCTGGTGTTAGCAGAAGCGGCTAAATCGTAAAGAGTGGTTTGTGGTTCGAATCTGAGTTCGGGGGAAAGTAGAAAATTGGACGTGAACACGATGTCCTCGGACGCGCGAGACATCAACACGTACAGGGAGCGCATGTATTTTTTGATGGGACCTTCCGTTATCCCGGCCACGCGACTGATCGTCAGTCCCTGGCTCTTGGCCACCGTCATTGCCAAAACGTTGCTGACCGGCAGGGAGAATAGACAGAGCAGCGAATAGACCGTTTTGTTGTCTTCGTCGTACTCCTCGTACTTATTCTCAACCGGTAAAATCACCCCGACGAACCCGTCCTCCGTACAAACGGCCACGGAAGACAGATGGATGGCGTCGGCTCCGAATACCTTTTCTGCGACTTGGTAATACCTGAAGTTGGGATCGTCCTGCATCAAATGTTTCGGCGTTGACTGCACGCCGAGGGTGACGAGATTCTCTCCCTCCCGGAGATAAGTCTGTGCCACGTCCGAACGCTCCAATTTCGACCCTTCGTCCTTGTCTTTTTTCCAAACGTCGCGCGAGTAAAAGTAGACGATTTGCTCGTCCAGGGTGGGATACTTGTTTATCAGATTCTTGTACAGACGAGATATGCAGTTTCCGAGCGAAGACAACGCGTCCGCCGTCTGCGAGCGTGATAACCGACTCGGTTTGACGCCCATCCACTCCGAATAGGTCGATGCAGTGTCCAAAAGACTGGACATCAGCAGATCGTCTTTCTCGTCTTCCGCCGGCCAGAGGGACTCCGCGTCCGGTGCCTTGGTCGCGTCGTCGTCCTCTCCGTTTCCGGCGGCCCGCTTATCCGGAGACGCCGCGGCCGCGGCGCCTTGTACGTCGGAAGCCGGGTACAACGACGCACAGTTCATCATCGCTCGGAAATTGTGGAGAAAGGATAGCGCTTGCTGCATCAGGTTTATCAACAGAGATCCGTTGATGTCCAGCACGGGGTCGTCCATCGCGCAGACGAACTGCCGGAACAGACCGGAGAACCCGGTTATCAACAGGGTACAGCGTCTCTGGACGACGGCCGGTTTTCCCGTCATTATTCCCGTGGTGCCCTTGAAGAGAAGGAATCGTTCGCTCTCGGGAATTTGAGAGGCGCTGGCTCCGCGGAGCTGATCGGCTGCAATTTTCGATTTGTCTTCGAGAGGAAAGAGAAACGGGTCCGGTCGGGACACCATGTTGATCGGCGGACAGAATCTATCCGGGCATTCCACCGTCTTACCGACGGGTGTGAACGGCGAATGGATTAAATTCTTAAAGTCGGAATAACTGGCGTACTCGCCGTTTTTTGCCAGCCAGGTTTGAACGGTGTACTCCACGTTGTAGGAATTGCCGGCGTGAGCGAATTTTTTGTCCGCGTCGTTCATCAATACGATAACGTACGCGGAGGCTTTCTCCGAGGGAAGCGTCTCCACGCACGCGTTCACGTATTTTTTCACGTCCTCGCCGCTCAGTGCGATTCTGACGTGTCCCGATAGGTCGACGCTCGAGGTCGGAGCGCCGTCCTTTGCCGTGGCAGACCGCGTGGGACCGGAAGGGGGACGTTCTGCGACCGCCTTGGATTCCATACTCGGATCGAGGACTAGCTCGGCGGGCACGACCATGGAATCTATCACATGCGCTTCGGACCGCATGTTCCTCCCGAAATTCATTCCGTCCAAAATCGGCAGCAGGCGCTCCATCGAACAGCGCTTATTTTCCATCAGCATGACGACCCTATCGGGTCGGTCCATGCCCAGGTAGTTTCGCACGGCCCTGTATCGGAATATGTAATCGAATACATTTCTGTCCTCCATTACTTTTCGCTGTGACATGGGGTCGCACGACTGCACGCTCGTCACCGCGTACGACTGCGACGGGGATCCGATCACCACGAAGACGGGGAACGTGTCGAGTTTGACCTGCAGGATCACGCGCACATACCATATGACGGTTGCCAAGGTGCAGGTCGTCGTCCACGACGACTGGCCGGCTTCGTCTATCACAACGACGTCGGCCAGGGCAATCTGCGGAATCTTGGAATATCTCACGTTTTTCATGAACAGGGGAGTCGTCAACCAGAGCGCCCTCTCCGTGTTCTCGAAGGTGCTGAACAATGCTCCGAGCGAATCGGGTGCGGGTCCCGATAGTTCCCTGTTCAGAACGCGCAGCTCTTCGGAGCAGTGTCCGAACACGCTCTCCGCGGCTGTGTTCTTCGACCGAGCGGATATCGTGGCCAGATCACTACCGATGGAGTCCAGCATTTCGTACAGGTTGTAAAAATCCACAGCTTGCGCCCTCAACTGCGCCTCTTTAAAATGGCGGGGCGGCATTTTTGTGTCCAGTTTTAAAAACTGATTGCGCGGAACGCGCATGCGTTTGTTGGCGGCGAGAGTGCCGAAATTCCGAGTGGGTTCGGTGACTATCCTGGCATTTATGTTGTTTGTCCCGACGTTGGTGTAAGATGTAAATACCGCATGCGGGAGGTACGCGGATAGCATTTCCATGGCGGACGTCTTACCGGAGCCCGCGCTTCCAAGCACGGCGATGACGTGATAGGGCATCACGGGCGTGTTACCGTCGGCCAGTAGTCTTTCCATCTCCGCTTTCACTTTGTCGAGTTCGAGAAACCCGTGGTCTCCCACGCAGGCCGAAAAGAGATCAAAGTCCGCCGTCGTGAACTCGGTCGGTAAACGCGGATATTCCGTTACGACAGGCCAAGTTTTTCCGAGGTGGCTGATGAGTCGAGCCGTCTGTCTCATGTGGTAATCGAAACTCAGATCGTAACACGTTCTGTTTACCGGATGTCCCATTATGTCCGCGTCTGTATAAAATCGAGCGGGGACGGCGCGCATTTATTGTAAACGTCCACGACATCGCGGGCAATTGTTTTTATACTCGATGGGAAGCAGCCTACTCCGTATTACAATATGACGCTCGTCGATGGGTCTACTCATCGCCTGAGTATACCGCTGTTCGTCACCTTGATTTTCGCACTGTCCTGCAGCGTCAGGGGCGATTTGCGGATATGCGACGAGAAAAAAGTGGCAAAGCTGATCAGGTTCAAACCCAGGCCGGTCTGTCCCAGGAGTACGTCCGATCTGCAAGACAAGCAAGACGGCACGGTCCTTCTGTTCAAACCGAACATCGAAGTAGTCGAAACGCCCGGCACCATGTGTCAATTCAGACATTCGTACAGGCGGACGTACAAGACTTTCTTCGGAGTGGAACAACTCAAGGAGTCCAGAGAGTATACGACCGCGCCGAGTATAAGCGAGTGCAGGGAGTGGAGCAAGACCCTGAGATGTCGGATCGACGGCGAGTCGTCGAAATTGACACGGCTCAACGCGGAGAGCGATTCCGTCTTGGGGTACGACACGGGAATCCCGGCAAAGGAACAATACTGGTGGCTTTCGGACAGCGTGTACACGACCGTCAACTGTATGCTCCAGCGTTCGTGGGTGCGGTCGGTCAGTCCGTACAAAAAAGTGGTGAGCGAATGGGGACTGATACACAGTACTGATTCGGGAGGCCTGGAGGACAGAGACTCGGCCGTCGTCGAGGGGGATAAGACGATCCTGTGGGATCCCATCGACGTCCCGCAATTGTGTTCGTTCGTACTCTGGGAAGGTCACAGGAACGCTTTCAAGACCAACGTGGCGAATACGAACGTTGTGCACTATTCCCTGCCGAGTGCCCATCGATCGCTTGCCATCGATCCCTCGAAAGACAGGATTGATATTCGAGACGTGGATTACGCTCACTGCCTACTGGAGACCATGCGCTCGCACAAGAACATTTCGATTTTCAAGACGAGCGGCGGGGGTGTCATGCTGTGGTGGTCTCACTCACACGTAAACGACACGGTCGTAAACGACCTGACCGAAAACGCCTCGGGAGGCTTGCCCGTCCCCGAGACTCGGCAGAGACGTGCGACGCCGGTATCGCGCGAGGGCGAACTGTTGCGCATACAGGCGCTGGAGAGTTCCGTCCGCTGGTTCGAAGACCAGATTCAGAATTATAACCTCAAAACCTCGCTGCAGCGAACGAAAGAATGGTGCGATCGGAACAGCCACAATTACGACCTGACGGTGGCTCAGGCGGAAATGAACCCGAGTGCAGTCATATCGACATTCATCGGCGAAGACATAGTGGCTAAAAAACACGGTCACATCTACGCCATAATGCAGTGTCAGAGGATCGACTCCTACGTCATTCTACCGAGTCTGAAACTGGGCGGATCGTGCTTTTCGGCACCCCTGATAAATTTTACCAATGAGTTGGACGGCAGGGTACTGACGGGACAGGTCAATCGCAGGGGCGTCATAATCTATCCCCCCGCGTATTACGAGACTTGCTTGTCGCACGCATTTCACCATTTTACGATAGACGATACCTGGTATCGATTCAGAGACTACGAGCTGGACGCTAGTCTCACGGAAGACGATTTTGACATTCTCAGTGTAGATCCCTACACCAAATACGACAACAGTATTCACCTCCCCTCTCTCGAAGTGTCTCACGTGGACGTATATGACGACGAACAGGGCATACTCGACGTCGAAGACATCATGCAGATCATGAACCGAGAAAAGGCGCTGGACAAAGCGCTGAAGCGCCTAGTTTATCAGAACGAAGAACAGCTCGGAAGAACAGAGGCGTCTGCCTTAGGACTTGAGAGAACGGGAAAAGGAGTTACCGAACACTTTAACAACGCGGTCCTCTGGATGAAATCTGTCTTTCTCGACCCGATCACGTACTTTATCTACGGGCTCGTGATTACCGTCGGTGGGGTCTACGGCTTTGTATTGTTCGGTACGAGACTGTTCAGGGGAGCCAAAGAAGGGGTTGGGCTTATTGTACATAAAACGGCGTCTCTTTCGAGATCGTCGCAAGGATATAAGGGATTGTCAGTGGAATACGAGGAGAGTATTGCCGAAAAGTTCTAGACAAAAACAAAATTAGACGCGTGTTATTATCCTTTTTTTTGCACTCGTCGGTCGTCATAAATACCGACGCTTTATTGAACGGCGACCATTCGCCGATTCGTCATCGTTAGTCATACAATCGAAGTTTGGTTAGAATAATATTATTTTATATTTAGTTTCGCATCACTAGATCGAAGATTGGAATATCCGAAACATTGTCTGCGCAGAGCAGTCTCTGCTCGAACAACGTGTACCATATCCCCATCGGATCACGGACCCGTATTCTTTGTAAATATAACGTTGATTATAAACTTTGCGGTAAAAGCAATATTCACTGTTTTTTTTATATCGATCTGGTTTATTACCGTTTATTCGCCATTTGTGGATAGCGGTTCGTTTGGTTATTCCGGCCGTATAGGTATAGAAAGTATCTTGCTCGTGTTTGTTTGTTTTGTTTCGTTTTTGAAATAAATATCGGAATCTGTCAGAATGCAATTTCGTCTTTTTCCCGTTGTCCTTTATTCGCTCCCGACAAGTCTGACGGTTGACATTGCGTCGACGGCGTCCTTTGCATATTTGCTCTGTCCGGTCAATATACCGCAGTTGATGATCTCGTGCAGCCGTGCACCTTCGCCGAGGTGAACGGACGTGTAGACTGGGCGCGCATAACCGTAAAATGCATCAAAGTCGTTCTTCAGTTTTTCGATGGGACGACTCGTCGCGTCGTCTATCACGAAGTAGCGACCGGTGTCGTTGGTCTTCACTATCCCCGTCGACATCGCGAACGCGAGTGCGCAATCCTGATAAAAGGAAGGCGGGAGCAGATCGCCGTTTGTATTTACGATCCGCGTCAACAGAAAGGGCAGGAAGTCGTAGCAACACGCGAGGGAAAGATCGGCGTTCGAAAAATCCCTCAGCATCTTCGGAAACTCGATCCCTTCGGTGCATTCGGTGCATGCCGCGTAGGCAACGTTTGCCGCGGAAACGTTAGTCTCGCCTATGTTGTGTCTCGTGTCCGTGGCTTCGCCGCCGTTTTTCAGAAGACTGTCCAAGATGACGCGGGATCCCTCTCTCGAAAGCATCGTCAGTATGATGTCGTTATCCGTGAGCTGTATGAGCTGGAGACACTCTTCGATTGTCCAGGCCAGGCACGTCATGTGCAGGAATGTGAAGGCCACGGTCTTTATTCCCGCCAGGATTCCCGCATCTTCCAAATTCGCGGCCAGCAGTTTCACCACGACTTTTTTTAAGTCCTTTCTCACGAGAAATGACTTTCCGAGGTTGACGTAGGCCCGTTTATCTTCCTCTCCCGACATAATAATAATAATAATAATAATAATAATAATAATAATGTGTGGATTTATATATTATTTTATTCTAAACGCAGTTCCCGCATCCCAGGCAGAACGAATAATAACCGTTGCCGGACACATTTTGCGGATCTTGAAAAAAAATACGTATTACGGTAGAGTCCCGTCATGGTGCAGGGGGATCTGTAATACGCCGAGGACGTAGTTTTTATTTTCATTATTATTATTATTATTAATTTTTTTTTTCAAAAAGGGCGGTCTCCGAGTAAACGCTCCGTGAAAAAAAACCTTCAATTTATCGTCTGAGAGTTCAGCAAATTGCGAAGCTCGGTCACTCTGCGGGGAGTGCACGCTGCCCCGGGAGACTGCCACAGACTGCACCTGGCCAACAGCGCGCCGACTCCCGACTCTCCTATGGTCACTGCCACGATTGGCTTCAGGGCGCGAAACGCTTCCTGTACGTAATAACAATAGTCGATCCTCGTACCTTCCAACAGGCGGTCGGCGGCAACGAAATTGGCCTTGAAATCACCGTCGAGTACCCTCAGCGTCGAATCCGTCAGTGCCGTCGGACCTGTCGTCGAGAGGCAACCCCTTTTAAACGGGCTGTAACACCAACTGTTTACAGTCTTGGTGTCGTCGTCGCTGTCGTGCGTACGGACTCTGACGTAATTGCGTCTGTTGTAACAAATGGGGATGAGGTCGTTTTGGTCGTACGGGTAATCCCGGCACGAAGAGAGATAAGAGTAGGTGTATCGCGCGGGGACACTCGGCAGCACGAAATCGTCCGGGAAGCAGGCATCCAGTAAAAGCCTTTCGTGAATCCGACCGATTTCGTTGTACGCGGCAGCACCTGCGTCGCAGCGGAGTTCCTCCCCTCCGAGCAGATCCAGAATAACGACAATTACCGCGTCTATGCACTTCGTCGTTACGGGAGCGTGCAGAGACGAGTGAATACCGCAGGTCTTTACGGTGGAATTTTCCCCTGCTAAGACGTGGCAGTTCAGAGAACCCACGATCGCCAGGTCAAATCTCCCCTCGTCCCTGACGATCATGTCCGTCTCCTCGAGGGAACTTCTCACTTCTTCCAGCTGCACGGAATCTTTTCCCCGTTCCACAAACACGACGCCGTCTTTCATCACCCGGAGGCACTGACCGCCGCCTCTCGAAATGGCGTTTACCATTCTGGTTGTGATCGCGTTTGCAGAACGAACGACGGCCCCGAACAGTTCGGGTCTGCTCTTTGATGTGAGACCGTATCTCACGACGATGGCTCTCTTGACGACTCTCTTCACCCTGTCGTCCGTCGCGGTGTTTCTCAACTGAATCAGATGACTCAAGAACACGTCTTGGGGATCGCGGTTGGCCTGGATGCGTCCGACAAAATTAGAGCAGTCCATACTGCGAATCGTGCCTCTGTATACACCCGGTTCCGCGCTCCAAGTCAAACCAGCCTTTTCGTCTTTGTGGGCGTTGGCGGAGCACAGTTTCACAACCATGTCGTTGCTCTGCATATTATATCTTTCTCGCGCGATCGGATCGAAGGTGCCCTCGAGTTTCGAGCTCGGCGAATCCTCGCTCCGGGCAGAACCGCGGTCCGAGAGGAGGTTGCACGTTTCAAAATACAGATGCGCCGGGAGACTTTCGATGCAAAGACCGTTGAATGCGTTCACGACGTTAACGGCGGATTCGTCCGGCCAACAGGGAATTAACTGATTGATAAATTGTCCGGAAACGAGATCAAACGACATGAGAGCGTCCTCGCCCGGTCCAAGGTCGTAGGCGAGCATGTAGGAGGCGCAGGCTCCGGTCGTCACGTTTTTCATGTGATCCGGTAAGCAGACGCAGTCGTATTCATCGCCCAGAGCGAATCGTGGCGAAAACGCCATCGAGTCCCGGCGCAAATAATGCCGGCATGCGTCCGCGTACGTTTTCTGCGATCGAATGCGGCCGGGTAACGGCGGAGGGTCTTCGCCCGTCCTCTCCAAAGACGCCGCGCAACGGGTATATTTTCGCAATAGCGAAACGTCCGCCATTTTTTGACAGACGGTTTGTCCAGACGGACCTCCGTCCGTCTTTCCCGGGATGACCGATCCCCGACCTTTTTTTCTCTTTTCCGGGGGGCCGCAACACGAACTTTGATAAATCGCGTGACTCCCCCCGTCGAGCTCTCTGTGCCGGCTCGTGACGATCTCGTTCTTGCCAATTTTCACCTTTGTTATTTCACCGGTCGCTTTCCTGTCGTTCAAGAAACCCATGACGACGGCGCCCATGTGATCAAGTCCCCTCTTCGTCATGTTCAGTTGGTGCCCTTCTCTGGAATTTCCAAACTGTTCCAGACATTGCGTCATGACGGGTACAAAGTCAAACTCGTCCGATCGAGGTTTACTTCGGTCGTTACAGTCCACCGATACCCTCGCGCTTATTCCCGACACGACGAGGGGGTTTCTCTCTACGCGCACGAGGTCTGCGTCCCGCCATTCGAAATGAGACACGAACTTACCGTCTGCAAACAAGACGGCCCTCACCCCTTTCGAGTAGAACGGTGGAAAACATCTATAGACGGGGCGACCGGAGTTCAGACTAAGACGGTGTGCGGTCAGCGCGTGCCCCCGTGCCACGGAGTCGAACACAAATTTATTGCTAGCGACACCGATGGAATCGGTGTGGTTCCAGGGATATCGCACGCTCCTGTGCGAGGGCCTGGTCGAAGGAATCTGCAAGTTGACATAACGGTCGCAGTCGAACGGACAGAGGAGAAACCCATTTCTGTTTCTTTCACCGACTCTATCGGTCTCGAACACCACGGAAAAAACTCCCAATCCACCGGATATCTTCTGGTTCCTACCGGTGCCCTTTGTCTCCAAGCGAAGGAGAGTCCAGTTTGTGACAATCACACCGGCGGTTGATTCCATCGCGAACCGTCAACGCCGTTTGTGAATCACAGGCCGTATTTGGAATGAGTATTTATAACGAATGCGAGAGACGAATTGTAAGCCAACGTGACAAGACGCGTCTATCACTATACGTTTCCTTGTATTTATTATTAAGAACACCCATTCCAATCAGAAAAATTACCATCTTCAAAGTCGGTACCAATACCGACCATCTTCTTTTTTCAAAGGGATATTTTGCATACATGTGTCTTAATCTTTATAACACGGGGATGTACAAACAAACTATTTTTCAAAACTGTGTGGTAACTTTAAATGCGATAATGACAATAACAATATTACAACTACTGATAACAATAATAATAAGAAGAATAAGAAGAAGAAAAGGAATAAACGACCAATCGGCCCACCGGTGCGATAGGTCGTTTCTTTAAAAAAAAATAAGAAGCAACATGGTGGTTGTGCAATAATGTGCATACATTAAAACAATTGAGTGAAACAACGTCGTATATTCTTCCACGTGTTTTGTGTGTTCATCCTGGAACTTTGTAAAAAAAGATACGACCTTGTTGAACTGACGCGTCGCGTAATGGTAATGTAAAGCGACGATTTCGAAACAAAAATAACGAGAATTATTATCGTATTCGTTCTCGCAAATACGTGTGTTTGTGTGTGTGTCCTCGGTTGAAACCGTGTACAAATCTAATGGGAGAAGCCTCAAAAAGTTTAAGTCTAACAGCATAGAGAGCAAAAGAGGGGAGCGACAGGAGGTACTCAGTTTACACCTCGGACAAGATTGTGTGTGTGCGTGTGTGTGTGCTTGTGCGTGCGTGTGATATCACCATCAGAACACGCATCGCTGTAAGGTAGTTTTCCGCCGTTCGCTACATCATCAAGGGCCGGACCTCTTCTTGACTTTCACACTTTATATTTTTGCCTGCTTTCGCGCCCTTTTCTTTTCGGGGGATTCGCACTCCTCTCTCCGGACGTCGTCCCTGCGCGTTTTCGGCCGTTTGGAATGTGGCTCGGAATCGTCCGTCGAGACCCGGCCGTTGCTGTCATCGCTCTCTCCGCTCGAGTCAGAGTCATGATCGTTTTCGCGAAAGACCACTTTTATGAGGTCGGCGGCCGACACATTCCCGAAGCGTCCGCAGCAGTACTCGTTAAATGCGAATACCATCTGTCTGAAGTCGTCGGCGCCTCTCTCTTTGTCGGTTGCGTCAAAACAATCCCTGAAGATTTTAACGACTTCGTCAAAAGTGACGGCGGCTTCCAGGGCATCCCCGAGTTCCTGATCGATGTGCCGTTTTCTGCCGGCCTCGTGAGCAGCCTCGAACGGTTTCGTGAAGTTACCAGTGGATGGTACCACGACGAGTTTTTGGTGGGACCTCGAACTATGGGGCTTGAACCGAGGCAGGTTCATGACCCCGTGGTCCGCGCTCGCGATCTTTTTCAGCCCGTACATCGTAGATCGTGTGATGGTCCCGATAGAGCACTTGAACGGAAACGACGAAATGTCGCCCACCACGAACGGTTTCAGTCCGAGTAGATAGTCGCTCGAGAGCGGCACGTAGAATTTGCTGGAAATCTCCCTGCCGTTAGTGAAAGGAGCCGGGACGTAGCACACGGGCCGGATGATCATTTCCGGTTTGTACTGGTCGCCCTTGAGCGGCAAATTCGAAGCTACCAGTGCCTCGAAAATGGCGTGTCCGAAATCCTCGATGTCCACCGGCTGGAAACCGACGGAAAACTGTCCCGTCGGTTCGTCGAAGATATACGCGAGCTTTGCCAGGAGCTGCATTCCCTCGCAGTCTATCGCAAAATCACTGTGGCTCTTGTTTATCAACTGCTCCATCTTGGTCGATACGCCGATTTTGGATTTGACGATATTCACGACATCGCGAGACAGGTCGGTTTCGAACAACTTCGACAGAATGTGGTCAAAGAATGTTCCGCTGCGAAGTGTCCTGAACGCCGGTAGGAAATCTCTGCGGTGTCCTCTCTCGATCTCCAGAGAACCGTCGATCAGTTGGGACGGCATCAGAAACCTCTGGAGACTCATGCCGCCCAGGTCCTCGTTGCTGGGATAATTGCTCGGTTCCGCTATGTAATGACCGAGGACAATGCCGCCGGGGCTACCGACCGTGATGAGCGGCGTCGGTTTTCGGTAGCCATGGGCACTGTTCCGAATCGGTTTACGGAACATAGTCTGTTTCAGGGAATACGGCTTCGTGGCAAGGACGCCTTTGGCGGACACGTGAGTCTGTTCGTTGTGAAGACCGTCGCCCGCCGGTTTTAGGACGACCACCGACTCGTCCAGCTCGACCTGGCGCGTCTGCACCGCGGTGTTTTTGTCTTTGACGATGTTCGTCATCTTCGCATTGAACAGATCCCGACAATCGCCGACAAACGAATTTTTCTGCTGAAACAAAATGTCCTCGCTGATGTAGACTGCGCATGCAACGTACACCTGCTTCAGCAGCGTTCGTTGGGAGCACAGCACCCCCAGCGGTCCCATAGGCGAGTAATTTATCGGAAGCGTGCTCACCTGGATGTTGTATTTCGGGTCCAGGCTCTTGGCTTCCCCGGCATGTTTCGAAATCTGTTTTTGGAAGTAGTCCGCCTGCTTCGCCACCGCGTTGTAAAATTTCACTATCGCGCTCAGACACTTGGACCAGTGAAAGCGAACCGTCGGTTTGAAATCGTATCTCATCGCGGATATAACTTTCTCCGTGCGGGCTTCCATGTCGACCGGATTTCCGCCCGGCATCGACAGCAAGGGTTTTAGGATCTCCAGCTCCTCGGGGCTCAGGCTCTTCACCGCTTCCGAGACGAGGTGACGCGGTCTTTGCTGCGCGTGCTCTATCGTCTCGTCCCTCGTTACCTTCTGGCCGACCTTGAACGCCGGCTGCTCCAGGTCGCTAAAAATGGAGCACGTGTTCGCGAAGAGCATCAGACCGGGTGATGATCTGCCGGGCGACTGGTCGATGTTAGCCATGTTCCTGACGTTCCTCGACAGAGCCAAGCAGCTGCAATTCCGCCCGGTCGTCTTGGAGCAGCTTCTGCATCTCCGGTCGTTTTCTTCGTCCGCCACCGTTTTCTTGGCGACGTTCTTCTGAAAGTCCATCGTGGCGAAAGACCACTCCGCGACGTGAGGATTGAAACCGCAGCACGCGGCCACTCGTTCCGCCATACCCATCTTCGAGCTCAAGCTCTCAGCCTGTTTGAACTGCATGGTGTACTTTGACGCTCGGTGGTCTTCCTCCAAATCTTTGACTTCGTCCTCCATTTCCTTCTGCGTCTTCAATGTGTATTTTGTGCTTACAGCGGTGGATTGACCACTCGTGAACATGTTAATGAGCGGCAGTGATATCATGGCCCTGTGGGCGATCGCCGAAATTTCATAATGTCCCTCTTCTCTGTCGCGATCTCGGTCGCTGGTGGTTTCATCGCGGATTTCCGCGCCTTTCCAATTTCTGTAATGTGCGGTCTGCTCGGTATCCTGCAGCGATTCGCAAACGCCGATGAAGACACTCAGCGCGTGCCTGTCCAGCATGTCCGAAGCTATCGTTTCGGCGTTGTCGGCCACCGTGCTCCTGTCCACCAATCTGTCGATCGGGCACCGTCTCCCGTCGTAAGTCGAGGACGCACCACACGAAACCAGGAGTCTTCGGCACTCGTCCAAGTCCGACGTCATGTTTGTAGCGGTCGCCGTTCCGAGAAGATGCAACTGGTGGACGTTGTCGCTGACGACGTTGGACCTGAACCAGTATTCCTCCCCGTCACTACCGCCGGACGCCGGGCAATTTTTTTCCAGCAAGAGCAGCGGGTCGGCCTTTTCGGAGAAATCGGGAAAGTCCAGCAGAGCGTTTCTGAGATCGACCGTCAAGACATCGGTACCGCAGGTGAGCAACTTCACGGAGGTTACGGATTTTGGCACTATCCGCATCGCACCGTGATACAGGTACATCAGATTTTTCATTGTCGTCACGACGTACATTACAACTTCGTCGGCATCTACACCGAGGAGACTGCAGATGGTCTCTATCAGTCTGTCGTGTTCGCGTTCAGTGACGGATTCCAGACAGGCCTCTGTTTTCGAAATGCCCATGGAAGCCGCTGTCGATCGACATATCACCGCACTGTCTCGGCCCGGGACTACGGAATCGCAAGCACGAGTGGAATCCAGATGTCGCTCTCCGTGAAACCAATACGCAAACGGATGAAGCGACGAGTACGTACCTCTCCCGGGCAAACCGTCGTCGACGGCAGCAAAGCACGGCGCTTCCGTTTCGACATTTCCACCCAGCACCACCGACGAAACGGCTCCGTCTGCGGTCTTGCACCGACCCGTGTTCACGATGTGAAAAGGATGCCCCGCAAACGCCTTGTCGGCGACGTACACTTTCGCCGCCGGAAACACACCTCGTGAGATTTTCGAACTGAGACTGTTACTCGGGAGGGATTCCATCGTGCCAGTGCAAGACGTCGTCTGTCTGTCCGATCTGACGGATTTCCAAATCTCGAGTCCCTTGTATACTCCGGAATGTAATACCCCTGGAAGCGGATTGCATCATCGGAATACCGCTCGTCGGCCTTTTTCCCGATCACGCCGGTGTTAACGAAAGACACTGTTCCATTTCGTCGATCAGTTTTAGAATATCTCCCGAAGTGGGCGACACCGACGCGATGCGATCGATCGTCAAGCACCTGAAGGCTTCGCAGAGCTTCTCGCGCTCGGCGTCACGGGACTCTTCGACAACCGCGTCTTCGGCGGACCCGGGGCGTTTTTCTGACGCGACGCCCGAAGTCGCTTGCAATCCACACAGTTCTTTTAGACGTACTCGCTCGTCCGTCTTCTCGGCACAGGGTCTATTCAAGGCAAGGAATTCGCAAACACGCGCCCGCGGCGGTGGGACTGTCGACGGAGTGCCGCGGTCGCCAAAATCGTCGCACGCGGGCGAGTTTTCGGCCGCGTGCGACGATTTTGGCGACGGCGTGAACGGCTCAAGCACATTACCAATTCGCACTCTCTCGGACTCCGCCAGACCGGCTGCGTCGGCGGGTGGTTCGACGATATCGCCTGCCTCCTGGCATTCGTCGCTTTCCGGCGCCTCTCGAGATGACGATCCGGTCCGGAGCGACTCTCGTTTTTCTCTCAAAAAATTACCCGGGAGTATAGCCGAGGCGTCGTCGCGCAGATAGGTGACGATATCGGACTGAAGAGGCGATTCGTTAAAAAAAATATCACGTGCGCTTCCGGCGATCTTTTCACGCGCGTATTCGAGATCAATTATACATTTGTCGACATGACTGCGCTGGGCCTTGGAATATTTCGCGTAGCCGTAAACGTCGAATTCGTTTTGAACCAGTAAGAACAAAACTTGTCTGTCCTCTCCGTCCCGTTGGGTTTCTGCATTCGCCCGCGGTCTCGAGACGGTATTCGGCGACGTGGACTTCAGCAAGTGAGTGAACATTCGATTTGTCGAGGGGAGAAGGCGCACTATGTCGTCGTTGAGTTTTCCGAGGATCGGATGCGTCGAGACGGGCCCTTCGCCGGAAATAAGCTTCCGGACGTCCGGTCGATAGGTGGTATTCAGCCTCTCCTTCCAGATCGTGGGCTCTCCGTCGCTGTTACAAATCCGGTGCAAAACGACAAAGTCCACGTCCAGTAGGATTGACAAGAATAATACGTCAAAGAGACAAAAGCCGCCCGCCGCCGCATCGGTGTTGCCTTTAGACACAAAGTTCGCCCCTCCCGTGAATTGCGCCTCTCTGACGGAAACGATGTCATTCCCAGCGAGACCCCTGTCGAAATTCTTAGCGCGGGAGGAGATTTCGCTCCGTTCGAGAACGCGATAGCCGTCGACTCGTTCGTTTTCCCACGTCGTCTTGTAGGTCCTTCTGAAATGATCGTCGAGGCTGCGACCGAGCAATCCATACTGCTGCCATAGCAGTTCCAGTTTGGATCTGTCCAGAATTATCCGATTGGCAAGGCAGAAGGCGGCGTACGCACAGAGGGCGCGCCCGCAAGATTTGGCGTCGGCCGGCGAAACGTACAGCCTGTTCAGGCCCGAATGTCGAAACGTTTCGGACAGGGATAGTTTCGAAACGTCCCTTAACATCTCGTATACGGTTGTCCACGGCACAAGGGCGCGATCTATTCCTGTGGTTTTGCTCCGGACGATTGAGAATATTTTTCTGTCGTCCAAGTTTACAGCCGGTTCTACGAAATCGTCTATTTCGGCGAACTCCAGACCCCAGGGATGATAGACTCCATCTCGACGGTTTCGAGCATTGAAATCGACGCAGGAGTTATAACCGATCCAGGCCTTTAAGAACCAGCCCAGCGTCGACACCAATTCGGGTATCGTTCTGGTCCTGTCCGTTAACCGAGACCGCAACGAGGATAGGATCCCCGGAAAGACCTGTACACCGACATCACACATTTTAAAAAAGGTTTCCAAGGAGTCGACAGACGTCGCCGGAGTAAACGTGAATCCGGTGAGATCGGAGAGGTTTGTATCGTCGCAGGACGTGTCCAGCGTAGTGAGCTGTTTCGAGATGTTGTTCCCCAGCCCCCGCTGCCACTCGCGTAAGACGCCAAAGAGCCCGGTCGCGAGGAACCGAAACATGGATTCGTCGGGGTAAGAGACGGGGTCCAAACGGTCGTTGCCACCACCGATGTTCAGGAATTCTAGAACGATGCTCGTCTGTAACATTTGGTGGTTTTCACTGGTCGACGGGGCGAGTCTCCGATCGGGCGGTGAGTAGTCCATTGTTCCGATCGAGTTTTTTCCCAGAGACATGATTCTTCGCCATTCCGGCATAAGCAATTCGTGAAAACTCACAAACTCCGGAGGTTTATCGACCATAACTATCTCCCCGCTCTCGGACCGTTTGTGGAAATAAGTGTCTTTGGGCAGACGGACGACGGACTTCCTCGACGATCTCTCGGTTACGACAAAGACCGTCGTGCGTTCCCGAGAGGCTGACAGACTCTTGTCAAAAATATTGTCGTAAAAATCCGTAATTACAACATCGTCGACGATTTTCGTCTGGTCCGCGCGATCGTAGCTTGATCGGAGCGCAGTCAGTACGTCATCCTCGGAAGACGGGACCGAAGAATTGCCGATATCCACGCAGTGGCCACTTTTGACCGCGGCCGCCACCGCTCTTGCCCGATCGATGCATTTTTCCAAGTTGTCTGAGAAGCCGCGCTTTATTTCATCGCGAACCCTATCCAGGCGGCTATTGCAGTGCTCTACGAATCCGCCGAGCGGCACGGCCGCCCGTTCGATCTTCTCCAGCAGGCCCCTTGTCCAATCGCACTCGCCGCTCTTGTGTTTGAGGCGGAGCGACGTGGGAAAATCGTACTTGCTCGCGTTTCCGCCCAGCTGTTTTGCAAGCGCCGTCAAATCCTTCGAGAGTATTTTTTTACTCGTCTCCAACGCGTACTGGCACGTTTCAAGACTGTCGAAGAACAGATCTGCCCGGAGCTGTTCTTTGAGTTCGGTGATGTTCAGCGCTGCTGTGCGAATGCTTTGCAGAAACCCCATTTTATCACGCAGGGTCTGCGATAAAACCCGGAACGGGTCGGACGTGAAAAACGAAACGGGCAGCTCGGTGTAGTTTGCGTTGATCTGCGCGATTCGTCTGGTGGAAACATCCAGCTCACTCTGTTTCGCCACGGTCGATTCGAGACTTCTCACCACGGGGTAAAATCCGTCACTTGTGTTTACGGCAGACTCGTGGTGGGGATACGCGAAGGCGGAGGCGAGTGACTCCACGACACTTTCGATTTCTTCCGTCTCCCGACCGACTTCTTTCAATTCGTCCCGGCCCCCTTTTCTCGCGGTTGGGATGTCAAGTGCCGCGCGGATATCGCGAGAAAATGTATTAACCGCTCGTTTTGTAAGAGGCGTTTTCTGACAAAACCTTTGGAGATCCTCTGACAATTCTATAAATGTTACGAGTGCTCTACCTGCGTACTCCGAGGCGTCCTTTTTCGGCTCGGTGGTCCGGTAGTTGCATTCCGCCTTCTCTATGCTGGCGTAGAGTGCTTTCGTGATACCGGGAGGAATTTTTGCTTTCCCCGCATGCAGTTTGATCTTTTCAACGGTTGCCGACAGGGCAGAGACCCACAGGTTTTTTCTCGCTTTCTGAATATTGTCTCTTATCGTTTCTGTTAGTTTTTGCCACTGCGCATCCACCTCTTTGAGAGCGGCTTCTCCTTCCTCGTGCACACGCTTTTTGTATATCTCTATCGTAGCCGTCATTTGTTTTTCAAGAGCCGGTGGCTCCAGTGCCGATACTCTTGTCGCGATGGACTCGACCTCACTCTCGAAACGGCGTATTATTTTTTTTACCGATTCCCGTGAAACATTCGCGTCGTAATTAACCATTCGATCGGAAGCCGTTTTCAAGTTCTCTCCGGCCGCCTCGACGGTTCCGAACGTCTCTATCATCTCGTCCTGTTGACAGCGTGAGTCGCGGACTTCGGATTGTACAGAGTCCAGCGTGTTTTTCAACACTGCGGAAATGCGTTCCTCTATCTGACGCGCGGTTTCTTTGTCCGCTTTGTATTTGACAGATCTCGTGTACGCCGAAAGCAGCGACTCGACGGATTCGCTCAATTTACCACTGAATTTATCCCACCGAAATTTAACATCGAACGAAATCTCCGAAAAACTGTGAACCGCCGCGAAAACGCGAATCATCGTGAGCGTGTCCTGTTGAACGTTCTTTGCGTCCGAAATATATTTCTCGACGCTACTCGAAAATACGCCGAAGTAATTTTGAAACACCGGGTGAGAGTATGTCTCCGCGAACGCGCGGAGTTGTTCGTTGAAACGACCTGTGCCGATCAGAGTCCGTTCGGTGATTATTCTCGATTGTTCCATTTCGTCGATATGAAACGACAAACCGAGGCTCTTCGTTTTGAGTTTTTCGAAATTTTCCGGCCTTCCCTCCATTCCCCGGGCGAGAACAGCCGAATCGAGAAGTCGTCTGGCGTGCTTGTCCAGGGCGTTGAGGGTCCGTTTGGATTCCAACAGTTTGGATTGAAACGCCGACGATCGGTTTTCTAGATTGGGCTGCCAATCCGTCCGGACCCCAGAATCGAGAAATCCGGGGTCGATCGTCAAACCGTCGATGTCCCGCACGGCCTTCTCGCAGTTTCCCAGAGCGCATAGTTCGGCCTCCCAATTCGATGTAGATCTGCCGGCGTCGATCAGTAGATTCAGAAGCGACGTAAAAGCGTCGGTGAGTCTCCGTTCCAAATCTTCACACTTGGTCCTGTAGTGATTCCGCAATATTATCCTACATTTGGAGTACATGAGCGAATGCGCCGCCGCGAGTGTGTCTTTCAGATATGTATCCAGCGAATCGGAGGACTGGATCCAAACTCGTTCCAGCCCTTTCAATCGCGACTCCAGAGAATCGGACTCTGCCCGGACGCTGCCGCGGGTGGACTTTTCAACTTCGATCTTGACCGAGGCAATATCTTCAGAGAGGGATCGATGTTCGGACACCACCTCTTCCACCGCGGCGTTGATGGAAATCAGGCTTTGCTCGATCTGTTCGGTATACGGAGTATCTTCCCTGATCTCGACGCACCTTTTTTCTAGCGCTTTCGCCGTTGTCCATAGACCGTTCACTTTCGAATCGAAATATTTTACCTTTCCGTCGAGGGATGTCAAGAGAGCGTGTTCGAAATGTTTCTGTTGTCGCCTCCTGATTTGCGCCTCTCGTAATATTTTCAGATTTGAACAGAATGCGCTTTGCAGTCGGGCGGCTTCGTTGTCCGGTACATTCGTTCCTATTATTTCCGACATCTTGTCCGAAAGCTCATCGAAGACGCGGTCGTCGACGGGAGGAGCATCGATCGCAAATGCGTCGGAGACGACACCCAGCATCACTTCTTTCGCGAGGCGATGGCATCGATCGCCGAGGACGACGTGAATTCCGCAGAGGGCCCGCTCTGCGTCGTCGCCGAATTCCATTTCGCCGCGGGTCTTCTCCGGGTGACGATTCGCAGTCGATCGCAGGGCTTCGACGAGAGCCGTCAGACAAATCGATCGTATCCGACGGCCTCGTGCCTCGGCCAAACCGATAGCCAATTCCGTCTTCTCTCGCTCTCTCAAAAGCAGTTCTGTGCTCTCGTCGTCCAGTTTTTTTCCGTCCTGTAATTTTTCCGCGAATTCGCACAGAGCGGAGATGTCGGATTCTCTCCGCTCTTTCAGTTTACGCAGGTGTGTTTCGAGAGCATCGGCAATTTCCCGTTTGCCCTTTTCTATCAACATTTCGTTGCTTTGATACAACTGCAAAATTCCATTGGCCCGTTTCAGCAATTCCTCGAGACATTCGGTTCTGTGCGAGACGCAACTCAACACTGCGGCGTCGTATGTTTTTGCGATGTTCTCCAGAACACTGGTCACGTTATCCACGGTAGACCGAATGTCCGGTAAAAGTTTTGCGTGGACGAGAGCAACGTCTTCTTCGTACGCGCGTAACGTTGCATCGTGATCTTCGTCCGACGAGTCACTGTTCTGGAAATTCGCGTATTTCTCCCACTGTACTCGCATTTCCCAATCGGAACCGCTGTATTCTTCCCTCAGTATATTCTCGAAACCGTCGGCCAGTTTTCCCAGAGTTGAGTCGAGAGCCTCTATGTCGTCAGCCCTCCGATGTTCGGTTTGCCACCTCGAGCCGTTGATTTCGACGAGGACGCGCCATGCTTCGTAAACTTCCGCCTCCTTCAAGAAGACGACGCTCGAACTATTCAGACGTCTCTCGACGCCGGTGAGATCGAGGAACTCTTCTTGGTGGTTCGGAGAGTCGTCCTGTCTCAACTCATCGTCCGGAGAAACGGCAGCTCGGAAGCTGTAGATTTCCGATTTATCAGAAGCGGAAATTTTTTCGATCACCTTCGTCGCGGCTTGGAAGCAGCGGGCCTTCGGGTGGTTTAATAAAAACAACAGGTAAAGCGATCCGGGGATCTCCCGATAAAAAGCGTCCTGTGTCTCCGCGCCATTTTCGAAATGCGAATTCAACCCCGAAAGGGATTCTTTTATTCGTTTCAGCATATCCCTTTCTCCCCTATCCCTGAGATTCTTCATAAAACTGTCGCTTATGACCCCCGTGTCGATTTCCGATTTCAGCTTGTCGCGCTGGACTTCCAGCGCTTCCGCACTTAGAGACCAGTTACCCAATCTTAAAAAACTATCGTATTGATTTTCCAGAATAGCGGTTTTCAACTCCCTTATCTGAATTTCGACCTTTCCCATAAACAGACTGTGTTCTTTGACGATTTTACCCCATTCCGGCTCTTCGTCTCCGAATGCTTCCGTCGTTCTTTGTTTCGAATTTACGCCGACACTCATCGACAGAGACCTGAAGGTGCCGCGGCTGAGTTCGTAGTCTCTCTTATTTTCCCGCGCGGTGTTTAGCCAACGTTCCATTTCCGTCAGCTTTTCCGTTTGCCCCCGTCGACCGAGCAGACTCGTGACGATCTGGATGTCAAGTTGAATTTTTGCGACTGCCCCTTTGCAAATCGCTCGTTCGCTTTCGACACGCGCCATCCGGGAGCACATCTCATCGTCCCGCCTCTGTTGCGAAACTATACCTTCGAACTCTCCGATGGCTGCTCCCGCGGTTGTCAGGAGGCTCTCGCCCAGTCCCGACGTACCCTCCAGAATACCGTATAGATCACGAGCACTCGCCAGAGCCGTTTCCAGACAGTCGGCCTCCAGGAGAGAGACGACTGCGGCGTGTACACTTTCCGTCTCTTCCGCCAATCTCCTGACATCGGGATCTTCGAAAAACGGCTCCGGTCTTGAACGCCAGGGTCGTACGTACGGAAGACACCCTATCGTGTCGGCAAGGACCAGACAAATCTGCTCTCGTCTTCGTTCGTCGTGATATGCCGACAGGAGCTCGATCGCGGTCCCCGTCACTGCGGCGTGCACGGCATCGAGGGAAGCGACCATCTCTTTTCGAACGGTGTCCAAAAGTAACTGCCTCTCCGCTGCTGCGCCCTCGGCGTTCTCGTCCGAGACCGGCAGGGGATACGTGTCGCCGGACTGCGATGTACCGATTTCCGTACCGACGGGGTCGTCCGCGCGGCTCCGGGCTGCCCCCTTTCCCTTCCGCGGCAATTCCTCGTCCGGCAGCGCGTACATTTTTGTCCTCTTGACCGGCAGGTACACGTTGGTTGACCGCGAGACATTGTTGATTTTCAGAACCTCCGATGCATCAAACGAAACCGTTGCTTCGAAACGGGAATCCGTCTGCCTCTCCCGATAGGTCTTGTATCGACCCGGATCGTCGCCCCACGGCGCAACGACCGTCTTGATGTGGCGAACCAGGTCGTTGAGTTTTTTTCCGAACTTGCTATCGCGGCTCCTAAGCTCTGTGGAAAACGTTCTGAAATACGCCGTGTTGTGGGGAGGCTCGAGATCGCCGGGTTGAATCAGGACGGAAAGAAGTTTGTCGCCCACGAGACCCCACATCGTGTCGACACAAGTCATGCACAGTCCGACCACCGTGCACTGATAGTTGCGGGTAAAGCCCCGGACCGCCTTTGGTAATTTGGGGCGGGTTGAACAAGACTTGGTCCATCGGGTCCTCAGTTCCTGCCTTCGCCGGGCGAAGGCTTTTAAGCTCGCGACTAACTCGCCGGGTCTACCCGGGTAGACGCTGAGGTCGACCGTTCGCATGGCCATATCCCACGTGCGGTCTAAATCGGGAACCACGACCTTCCCGACGTACTCCGAGAAGGCGCGCGTTTCTCTCTCGGCCGTTTCGGTCTCGTCTTGGATCGGAAGCACGGACCGGTACCGTGCAGACAGCGCGCGAGCAAGGTCCAAAATCCAGTCGCGACTCAAAAGCACTTCGATCACCTCGTGCGGCTTAACCTGCATCCAAATCGGTAAGCCGGGTTGATGCATCAGCGTGAGACCCCCCAATATCAGATCCACGGGTCTCTGGAACTCTCCGAGGTCATTTTTCCGAACAAGCCCTTTGTCTATAAGATCGTGTAAAAAATCTCCTTCCCCGGAGAGTAAACTCGCCGCGTTATGCAAACCCTCCGGCGTCACTTTAACCTCGAGGCATCTGCCGACACGACTGCGCACTTCGTGCAGCCTCGCGGCGGCCTCGTCGATCTCTCTTTCGTTGATCATCCCACGCCCGGACCGTCCGGTTTCGAATGCAAGAGCCGCCGATTTGATTGTCCGGCGAAACTTAAGTTTATCGTCCGTCTGCCTATTCGCGATTATAATATTTACCGAACCGAGGGTAGAGAAAATGGATTTCCGAACAGGTCCGATGCCGCAGAAGCGGCCGCGATTACGGGATGCACTCACGCCGGTCATCGAAAATGAAAGATGTAACGGTCGTTTTAATATGACGGATCGATCGTGTAGACCGGGCCACCTTCCCCGGGGCGTACAGGCGGGCGCAACGGACAGCTTCGCATATCAGCGGTCAGATCGCGGCCCTCGCTCCAGAAGAACCGATATTCTCTATCGACACCGGACCTGCCTCGACGACATGAGCGACTTCCTGATGCCTCTCTACGGGGGTCGGAAATCAACCGCGGAAGCTCCGCGGTTCCTGCAGATAGACGACTCTTTCGTCTCTCCGCGGCTGAGTGAAGGATCTGTGACGCAGGGATGGACCAACGCACATTTCGTGAAACGCGGCGCGTTTACCGGAGAGATCGTCTTCAGGCGCAAACGCGCTCGGAGCTCGAACCACAGCGAAAATATAAACGGTCGGGATCACGCGAGACACGTGAAGGTGGACGCAAATCAAGTCGGCGACTGCATCAGCGAATGGATGGAAAGGGATCCGATAATGTTCGGCGCCTTCGTTCAGTTTTCGCTCTTGGTCGGGGTGGACGACGAACAGCGCAAGGCTTTTGTGGAGGAGAGATTCAAGGAGAGCGGAGTGAAAAAGGACATCGACATCCTGAAGAGGATTGCCACGGGATACCCCGAAATCGTAAGAAATCCCGATCCGGTCGGTAGTTTTATCGAGAATTTCGACCCGTGCGGAATACTTCTTGACAGCAGAGTGGTCGGGACGCCCCCGCCGTTGTGCGAGCAGATAAAATTCTGCAATTGGGGAAGTGTAAAGACGGCAGCGATGGAGGCGAGCGACGCACTGTGTAACATGGGAGAGACCGACGACATCCGCGGCGACGTTTTGGTGCCTGCTTCCAGTTTTGTCGATCTCGACGATCCCGCACGCGGAGAGCAGGGAAAAGAGTTCTTCACTTACCTGGTGGTTTTGAAGAATGGCCCGGACAATCTCAAGCTTAAAGTCGTCAAGAGTCGGTGCACTGTCTACGGGGTGTGCGACAAGATGTCCGCGATACAGTTCGAGGAGGATTCCAAGAACGGTGTCTCGCCTGTCGTGACCCGCATGGACGCGCTCGTACCGAAGACGGAGGACGGAGCCGGAGACTATCTATCGGGGATCAGCATTTACTGCGCTTGCAAGAAGATCGGTTATTCCCACAAGGGTTGCGCGAACGAAGACGACTGGACAAGAATCGGAGACCTTGTCCGAATCGAGAGAATGTACATCGACATAGACACCGAGTGGTGTATCTTGTAGAAGAGACCCGCGGTGTCGATTTTACCCGGGCACGGACGAATCGACCACACTTTATACCGAGACTGCGGCAGACCCTTTATTCGAACCTTACACATCCCTTTATTTGTTATCGTTTCTTTTTGTATATTGTCGAAATGTTCACAGAGACTAAAATGGCACAACAACACCGCCGAGTCATTAAAATATGCCAGAGACCAGAGACACGGTGGTGAAAGGCAAATGGTATCTGCGTGATAATCTACGTGATAACCGCTTTGGGTTATATTGATAATACACAACAAAACTATTGCGTTACCGCAGATAACAATGATAAACACGGTGGTGAAATTTACACGGTGTCTGCGTATTTTTATTTAACATTCGTGTCCGCGGTGGGTAAAAATTTAAAGTTCGGAAAATCAGACGAAGGAGGTCTACAGTACTATACATATAAATAAACCAAACGATATATGAAATGAAATAATAATATAATGGGGTTTATGTTGTACTTTGTCAAAGCCTCTGCTGAAGGTCCGGTTTGGATCGAAAGCTAAGGCCGCCCTCCCGATTTAATTTATATATACTGTATATATATAATATAGACGCTCTACATATTAAATCGTCGCCGTTTTCACGAAGGGACTATTGAGCCACACATCTTCAAGCTTTGGGTAGTATATATATTTTAAACGTACCGTTTCACACCAAAGACGCAAAATACTAATAAATGTTGTGCCTTGTGTACGGATTTCAAACTTTCCAAATGTCTCAACTTTTCAACAACGGGACGATCAACCGCAACGTAATAAATACAACACAGCTTGCTGTCGTTGAATAACTTGTACATTCTAGAAGTTTGTATAATCTGTGCTTTCGCGGTGCACATAATCTGGCGATATTCTGCGTTAACGATGGCGAAACTTCAATTTCAAAAAGTGAGCAACTTAAAAACTAGATTATCTCGAAACTTGTGTTTTGTGGCGTGTGACCCAATAAGACCTTCGCGAAAATGGTGATGAAATTTACAACTGAACTTTAAAAAAAAATTTAAAGATGGTTACAAGGAAAACATTACTGTGACGAGCCTGTGATATAAATCGTCGAAATTTAAAATCCGCGTAAATTCATATAGATATTGACCGATTTCTACAAGCCGACTCGCTAAAGTAGAATGTCCTGGTCGAGAAGGGATTTTCGCAACTTTTGCATATCGTAACTGCGTTGCAGAACTCTCGTGCTAAACTCGGCGCAATGTTCGGATATTTCCGAAAGGCGTCTTCCGTCATTGACGTATATCATCGCGTCGGACTGAAACACCAGAGTTCCTAATTTTACCATTTGCGTTTCCAGAACTTCTTTGCTGTTGACGGAGCGGGTGTCCTCGTCCAACAATAAAGCTTTTGTAGCCTTCAATAAAGCCTCGACGCGATCGAAAAAGTCCACGTGGTGTCTCGTGCGAGTCTGGGCTCGACTCGGAATGAATCTGGTGCAGTATGAAGACATGGTGTTGAGAAATTGCATCTTCAGATACTCCGTGATCAGCCTGTTCGGAGACTCCTCGATTTTTTTCGGATTCCATGGATTTCTCGAAAAAACATGGGGGTAATTCGAGGGATTTTGAATCACGTGTTTCAGTATGTCGGATAGGGAGTCCGCGTCGAAGATACCGACTCCGGGGGTGAAATTCTCCGTGGTTTTACTCACATTTTCAAAATGGACGTCGCGCAGAATCTCTTCCATGGCCTCCGCTGACACGTTGCAAACGGTGGGGCGGTATCTGAGCAGGGTAAGTCTTTCTCCGGTGGTGTGAAAATGCACGCATCCGTCCCCGCTCGAGTTGATCACGCGAATGTCTAAAAAACGTCGGGCGTCCGACAGCATGAAAAAAGTCAGTAGCGCCGCCTCTTCGCCGGTCAGGTACGGCGCGCGGAGAACCGTTCCCCGCGCGGTCCGTCTGATGGTTCTTCCACTCGCATCGTCGAAACGGTAGAGTTTCGACATGCCGCCCCTCAGGTCGGTGTCGAGCAAGGACAGGAAACACAACGGGCACACCCGGAAGTATCCGCTGTAGTCGTACTGTTTTGAAAATGAACGCACCTCGGTTGAAATTGCGTGCGACAGAAATTCCACCGTGAGAGCGCTTTCCTTCAGGGTCAGTTCGGGCGGACGGCTGAAAGTGTAGTTGGGTTTCGCCGAGTCGTGTATGTACAAGATCGATCTCGGGAACAAACCGTCTTCCATCATCTGCTCGGAGCTTGCCGCGGAGACGGCGGTTATGTTTTCCATCCCGTCTAGCCCGTCGGTCGAAATCGTGGCTGTCAGAGCGCTTTCGGCGGCTTTCGATAAGGTGAATAGAGAATTCATCAAGAAGACGAGTTCCCTGTCCCAATCGTCGGGAGAAACTCCCGACGCGATTGCCCGCAGATAAGACCTCATTTTCTGACGTTTTGGAAATCTCCCCGTTTTCACCACTGGAGCATCGGCATCGCCGTCGGGCAGTCCGTCGACCCGATCGGGCCCGGGCACTCGCTCTTCTTTCCCGGACGACGGAAGAGCCGAACAAAACCATCTCATTCCAGAGAAAACATCGAATGGACAGGAACGTCCCGGAAAACAGTCAACGTCGATGCCAACGGGCGTTTTGTCCGTCGGCGTCCCGGCGGTTATTTTCACGGTCGGTCTCAGGAATACGAAGAGCCCGATGACCACTCCACCGACTATTGCTGCCGCGAGGGCCAGCAGTGCGAATTTAAAACGGAGGCGGGTTCTCGAGGAGGAAGTGGGCCGCCTTGATGTTTTTTTCTCGCCGTAGTACACCTCCATTTCCTGGTCTGAATTCTCGATCAAGAGTGGCTCCATTTTAATCGACGGAGAACGGCAATTCGAAATGGAGCGCGCGCCAGCGTCTGCTGCCCTTTATACTTTCGGTCGAGGGGAGGGGCGGATTTATTTTACGGGTCGCCTTGCCCTCGCGGCAATACATATCGTTCCGCCGCGGAGGAAGTGCTTCTTGGCTTCCGATTAAACGCAACTGCAGCCGGAGATAAATAATTTACAGACTGTTCCAATCGTATATTCCTGACCACCTCGGCTTTACCAGAGGCTGTGTTCCGAAGCATGGCTATTTTTCCCGCGCGCTCCTGACAGGCGTTCAATCTCCGATACGCTCTTTTCTCTGTCCATTTATCTAACCTGAAGCGGAATTTTCCCAGAAAACCTCCGTATCTCCCCACCTCCGAGTATTTCTCGATCCCGGATAAGTCTGGTTCGGTTCTGATGTTTCGCAATTCTTCCCTTTTCCACTGGGCATTTTTCCGAGCGACCTTACTCTCCGCGTTTGCAATCGAAGCCCGGGTTTGTAGGTTTTTTCTAGTCGGAGATCCCCGCGGCTTTTCCAGAGCTCGGAGTGCGTACTGTCGACCCAGCCGGTCCTTGACCTCGGCCGATATAAACTCGGTCTCCGAACGAGCGAGCAGTTCCTTTGCGTTCATCATGTCGTTGTCGATGTGACTCCGCGTCGGCCGACGACTCGACTCGATCGGTCCTTGTGCATTTTAAACTCCACGCCGTTGCGTCAAATATACACGGCCTCCGATCGCCCGGTGACGTGGGAGTCGCACATGAAGGCGCGCAAATGTGTACGCCGCCGTCGCGTAGAGCAGCAGACAGCTCGCCGAGGCCCCCGCGACGCAAGCACCGTAGAGAAACTCTCCCCCGGACAGATTCGCGGACGATCCGGATGTCTCGGAGAACAGACGAAGAACGGCAATCGTGCCGAAGAGTATGTTGAGATGTAACGCACCCGACAGCGCGGATATCCAGCGGACGCTCCGGTGTAAAGAGATCGAAGTCCCGGGACGGCAAAGCCGTTTTCGAAACACGAGATTGGCGGAAAGCGTCTTTGACCGTCGTCTCGTCGCGGTCACGTGCAGGGCTCCTGTCAGTATCAGAGAGACCAGACACGAGATGCCCGTGAGATATCTGGAGACTCCGAAGAAACGCTCCCGGACATCTCCGGTTTTGCCTCCGTCGTCCTGCGGTGGTTCTCTCGCACGCCAGAGAGTGGCGTTAGTGACATTTTTCGATCCGTGACCGACGATCGTGCCGGCTATCGTGGAGGCAGCGCTGAAAAAGATTGCAAGACAGTATGCCAGCAAAAATAAGGTCATTGTCGCGGTAACTGGTAGGACTCGACACAGTCCCAGAACCCCGCCGTCCGCTGTTTTAAATAACACCGTCTCGCACCCGCGCCCACTCTCCGGGGGGCGTGTGCGAGTCGAGGGCCGAGGGCCGCAACATCGCATCTACTCCCTGGACATGAATACCGCTCTGGCGAGTTCTTTCGTTCTGTCGTCTATCATCGAACGCTGTACTTTCTGCCTGGAGTACTCCTCGAATTTCACGACGAATCTCTCTTCGCTCTCGATGCCTTCTTGGGCGGATATCATATCTCCGATCTGCTCACCGGCCCTTTCGTGAAAGACGTTCGCCAACGCCAGCTGTTTCGAGGCAACGAGTTTCTTCATCTCGGCGATCGTCGCTCTCATTCTCATCTCCGAAGCTTGCACCTCTGCGTCTTTTACGGCGATCCTGGGGTCCCCCGGATCCTCACTCTGGAGGGTTATCCTGCTGGAGAGAACTCTGTCGTACTCGCCCCGTTGATTTTTAAAGCATTCGTCCAGACTCAGGAGTTTTGCCTCCCACGTGGAAACCGCCGACGAATACTCGGAAACGATCCTCGATTCGATCTCGTACATTGCTTCCACTCCACCGTAGTGATCGTCGACCGGGATTCCCAGAGCAGCTGCAAATCTCCTGCTTCTCAACTTGATAATTTCCGGGCACACCTCGTATGAAACGAGAGGATCGTTATTCTCACCGTTGGGAGGCGAGACTTCGAACACGATTTTCCCCCTCTCCTCTTCCTTCTCCCGTGCCTCTTCCTCTTCCCCCGACTCTACCCCGTCCGACTCCAGCAGATTCGACATCGAATTGTGCCGTATTACACGTCTTCCGCGGCGGTGGTCTACATAACCCCCGCTTCCGCTCAACGCCCGGTCGATCGAGAGGTCGTGACTGCATTGCAACACTGCGTCCACCGCAATCAGGAGTGAGACCGGCAGATAGGCAAGATGGAAAATGATCCGCTCGAGAGAATTCTTGAGGCCTTCCCAAGACAACATGACAGCTGTCCGGTGAGTTGCGTCGTCGCGTCTCCGCGCGGCAAGGGTGCGGTCGACTTGCTGGGGATCACCCTGAACGGCCCGGAAGTGGCCAAGCAGAACGGCTACGACCTGGAGCAATGGGAACCCGCCTGGCTCCTGCTCACCGCGATCGACCACGACGTTCCGTCAAAAGCAGACGCCCCCGTCACCGCATCAGACCTCGGGGAACACGTGCGTGTCTGTTTCTGTGCCTTTGCCGGCACCGTCCTCGGCGACGCTGCGAAAATCGAGCCTATCTTTATCTGTCGAATGCCGAAACGTCAAATATTCGAGAAACGGGTGCTGAAAATATCGACCGTCCACGAGAACGATTGGCTCGACGCCCCGGCTTCGTTGACTCTGCACAGAAACCTCGTGAAGATAGGCAAGTGCCTGAAGAACAGTTACGTCGGCGCCTCGGAATTCTACGGGCTCCTCAAGCGGTTTTCTAATCTGCTCAACCTCAACGCGTTCTCCGTCCTGAAGATGTTCGGTTGCGGCCAACAGAGCATTGACCGAGTGGCGGTTTCCATGAAGTATTCGGCTTTTTGCAGGGGAGTGCTACACGTCAGACCCTCCAAGGTGGTGGGGTTATTCTTCGCAGAGTACAGAGATCGGATCTGCCGTCGCGACGGCGACGGGCAAAGCACGCAGTCCGAGGGGGGTGGGTCGTCCAAGAGCAACCTGACCAAGATTCCGGAAACCGCTTCGAAACTGCTGGCGTCGGATTATTGCGTCGACGACCGTCTCTTTTTCCGGTTCGCTCACTACGTCTTGTTCCGATCGGCAGTCTCCGATTACATCTACGAAGCCAAAGAACGGATTAATAAATCGGCTTGCCGGGATATGTTTTGGTTGGAGTACGACATAGTGGTCCTCGTGCGGCATCTCGTCGAACTCTCGCACAAATCTCCCGAAGCGGAGGCGAGCTTGATAAACGCCATCGAGTTTCTCTTCGCGAGAGGAGCGAGACAAAGTGCGTCCGACGAAGGGGGAAAGGCCGGATGCAAATTCGAAGAAGAGCCGGTCCTCGTTCAACTCCTGAGCGAACACGAGAAGCTCGTTTCGGAAGCGGTGGAAAAGTACAATTTCCTCTCTTTTTTCGTCAACCATTACGATCCCAAGAGTGACTCCGGCGAGGCGGCGGCCATGCAGAGCAAACTCAGGCGATATTCGCCCGTCGTGGTGCCCATGCACTCTGCGAGAAACGCGTCCAGCGGCATTTCCCGACGTACGGCCGTGAAGCAGGACAGAGCCCAACTCCTCAGACGCCTGGATGCCGTGTGGCAACGCTGGTACCGAAACCGCGTCGCGGTCAATCCACCTTGTCACGACACCATGAGGTTGCATCTGCTCGAAGGGGCGGCGGGGGAGGGACCGTACGCCCGCGCGTTTGGCGGGAACGTCTCCGGTCGGCATGTCGGCGAGGCGGGGAGAGCCCTGCCCGTTATCGGGATCCCGTTGACGAGCAGCATGAGCAGGTGGTCCTACGTGGTCGCCGAGGATCCGCGACTGTGGCAGAAAAGTAAGGAGACGGAGATCGTCGAAACCGCATTGAAAGAGACGTTCCGGATCGGAACACTGTTGGCGGACATCAAGAAGGCCGGTGACATCTTCGAGAAAACGGGTGGCCTCCTCCGCACCGAAGACTACGCGTCGTTCTTGGTGAGTCACGGTTTCCTGGAGGCGAAGAGCAGTGTCCAGAGACGTCTGGGTCTGGACCCCGCGAAATCCGATCCGCCCGCGTCCTGGCACGAGATGCATAATTCCAGGCTCTCGGTTTTCAATCTGATTTTTGACGTGGACATGAATCTCAGCACGTATCCGGACAACGCCCCGACTTTTGCGGACATGAGCACCATCGCCAGAGAATTGCGCCGGGCGGTCCTGATGCTCATCTTCGTGTCGCGACAGATCGACCGCCTGGACCAGCCGGTGACGATAGAAACGTTCGACAGGTATCTGGACGAGAGCGAAGACTCGCTCCGGACCAGAACGTACGCTTTCCGGTCTCTCTGCTCGGCGATCGTCGGCCTGGAGGGGACGTCGAAGGTCAGACACCGGGAAAACTGCGGCGAACATTGGCCGGAACTCGACGAATGCTACGACGATTCCGATTGGGCGGAGGAAGATGAGCGGCGGATGGAGACGGGCGACGCCATTGCCCGGGAAGTACAGGGTCGGGAGATAGACACCGGATCGGTCGTGGACGCCTGTTTAGCGCCCGTCTCTTCCAAAAGTATGCGCGTGGTGGTAACGCTACCCCCGAACGTGTGCTTCCAGAGCCCGTCGATTATTCGAACGTACGAACCGATGATCGCGCGGACTTTGAAAACGGGTCCCGTCAACGAGATTGCCAGCAGGCTCGGGAGGGACGGCCTGGACGGCGGTTTTATCGACATGAACATATACAGAAAAAACGGTACCTGCCGTCTTCCGCGTTCGTGTAAGGCCGACGGAGAGGAGACTCTCGAACCGATATACGTCGTCTACGACGAGAAAATGCAAATGGAAAACGGACCGGCGCTTCTTGACGATGTGTGCATCGCCCATTTCGACAGGAGCCTGGGACTCCTTCACCACGATAGGCATCCGGAGAACATGGACTTTTCATCCTGTCTGGTTTTACAGGGGGTCGAGAAATGCTACGACGTGTTACTCACCGCATCGTCCCAAAGGGATATGTCTCACGTCTTCGCCGACGAGGAATGCAAAGGCCGGATAGCGGAGGTCGTGAAGACGGTAACCGGGTGCGGTTCTTTTCAAGAGTCGCTGGATGGTCCGGTGAAGGATAGGTTGATCGAGAACGTGTCGAAATTCAAAGGATCGCACGCGGCGGAGTTGTTCCGCTCGGCGTCTCTGGAGGAGTCGCCGCGTACATTCATATCCGACGCAATAACCGTCGACGTCAAAGGCCCGGACGGCGGAAAGCGATTCGACAAATGCGTGTTCGGGAAGCATGCGCAGCGACGGAGAGGCGGGAAAAATGTAAAGTATTTTTTGAACGTCGGACTGGATCGAGAAAAACGACTGCCCGTTTTCGAATTGAAGTACATATGTTTCGCCGACCGCTGCAACGCCAATAGGCCAAATCTCGTGGTGCGTTTTGTGGTTTGATACCGCATTATCCATATATATATATATATACATATAAGGGCATCGGGATATCGTCTTCATACGCTCTCACACGCGTGCTATAACCCGCGTGTCTAGACAAAGGAACCGGGGTCGCTGCCACGATCGTTCGGCGGAATCATGTCTTTCGCGCCATTCAAACCCGTGTCCACTCTTATCGGGGGTAGGCAGACATACTGCTGATCCGGTATGCAGTTTTGTCGGCGGAACCACCTTCCGTACGTCAGAGATGTTTTTAATCCGTAGACAAAAGTCAAAAGGTGTGGGATAACGTTTCCCATGACATTCGCCGGCGCAGAGAGGACGGTCGGCAGTTTTATGCTATGATAATAATGCTGTTTCCCTCTGCTACAAATACGAACAAAAACACTTCTGGTCGTCGAAAGAATCCGTATGCCGAATACCCCCTTCTTGTCTTGTAGACACCGCGTCGTCCGTTTCGAATCCAGCTTGCGTAAATTCGCTTCCGCGTCGCAGACGTTTAGATTGGCAATCGGCCCAACGTAACCTCCACATTGTCCACGCGTGCCGACGGGAGATGGCGTATGGACTCGGTAATGTTCAGTGAGCACGTTCACGCTTCGTCGGTTCGAAACTCGACGAGCCCCCTCGTTTCACTCAGCCGCACCGGACCGTCCGGGACGAATACGCCACCGAGAATCGTCAAAACGCAGGTCATCGGTTCAGACACGGAGAATATCCTTCACGTGCGAGTGTGTGTTTGTGGATGTTCTTACTGTACGGGAAGTATGCGTAATACACACCGGATCGGTCCGATCCACAAAAAACGAGCACCGACACGGCAGATGCGAACACACACGCCCGACCACGTGTACGAACAGGAATCGAAGACTCTTCCCGACCGGGATTCCACAAAGAACGATATATCGATGGCGACGGACAACCTTTGCATTGACCTGGACAACTGTTCGGATGAAACTTTTTTCTATCTGCTGTCAGAACGTATTCAACTTAACTGGCAAAAAACTGCGCGTGATCTGGGATTGACATGCGACGAAATAAAATCAATCGATGACAGATTTTCGGACCCGGACGAGCAGATCTTTCAAATGCTCACGACTGTAAGAGAAATGTATCCGGAGAGAACGAATCTGAGGAAACATCTAGCAGATGCTCTGGAAAAGAACGGGAGAAGGGACTTGCAACTCGAAATCATCTCTGGTAAATTGGACAGTCACGAACTGTATTTTCTCGACTGCACCAAAGACATGCGGGCGGAAGACGAAGTTGTAATCGACAAATGCACACTGTGGGAATTGGCACCGCCCGTGGCGAAATGTCGCGTACAGCTGTCCGCGTACCTGGGAGTGCCGTACGTGGCATTTAACAAAATTAAAGCGAAAAATTGCACGCTGTTGACTGGGAAAATGCTGCTGCTGTGGCGAGAAAAATGCCCGGCCGCTTTTCAGCGGCAGGTGCTGATAAGGGCGTTGCAAAAGATCGGCATGAACGATTGCGCCAACGCCGTTCGAACCGTTACCCAGTGACGAGGATGGTACGCGACCGTCGATTTTTCGGATCGGACATCGGAACAGGAAGAGGGACATGCGGGACGAAGAAATTCCGGATACCTGTAATTTTATTCGATTGGAGGAACTGGAGATTTTTTTTTATTCTTCTCGTTTTTGTGGGTTCGGTTAAGTTTTTTTTTTTTAAATACAAATCGATTAAATGGTACGACCGCAACTTACGGGTCTTTGACGGATGCATTGTAGGGGACGCACTTGTAATACACACACAGACCTATAATACCATGACCGACGCGGAACAACCGAGTATACACACACAGACGATCTCATCGAGAGTATCGAGGGGATGTCAGAGAGCGGGTACAAACATGGACCGACGACTCTTCCCGATCCGGAAGCGGCAAAAAGAAGACGAAGCCAAAGAGGAGGACGACCGTTGCATCGACCTGGACGACCGCTCAAATGTAAAACTCTTCCGTCTGCTGTCAGAACTTCTCGACGGTTCCTACATGCGACCACTTGCATTGGCCCTCGGAATCGATATGGACGAAATAATTACAATCGAGAACTATGTTTCGGACACAGACGAGATGATCTTTCAGATACTCATGATCGCAGAAAAAAAGAATCGTGAACAAAATACACTGAGGAAAAAGCTGGCGGATGCTTTAGACCATATCGGAAGGAGAGACTTGCAAATCGACCTCGACTCGGGTAAATTGGAAAATCCCAATCTATATTTTCTAGAATGCACCGAAGGTATGCAGGCCGAAGAAGATGGCGAAATCGACGAAAAATTATTGAGGAAGTTGGCACCGCTTCTGACGCCACGACGGATGGAGTTGTCCACGTACCTGGGAGTGTCTCACACGGCGATAACCAAGCTCTGGACGAAATGGCAACCGTTTTCGGGAGGGATGACCCTAATGATGCTGCTGCTGTGGCGAGAGAAATCGCCGAAACCGTTTCAGCGGCAAGTGCTGATCAATGCGCTGCGGGAGATTGGTAGGGATGATATAGCCATCGCTATTCAATCCGGCATGTTGCGATGAGATTACTACACGACGGACGGCATTCTGGATTGGACATTGGACATTGGAACGAAAGCGACATGCGGAGGACAGAGAAGTTTCGGCTGCTTGGAATTTCAGTCAATTTTGATTTTCCCTTCGCACCGATGTTGTTAATCGACCGTTGAATATGTACTCGGGTAAAATTTAAATGCTCCGATTTAAAGAACTTCAGATTACTATCACGCTTTTCATTTTGTTAATATCGATCCATCTGTTTATTTTATTTGTTTATTATCACGTTTTATCTCGGTAGCTGAGTTCAACAAAGTTACGGCCTTGACTATCATCCTAATACCGGCGTATTGTTTTAATGTAAAAGTATCAAATTCATTTCAAGTGAATAAAACGCCAGATTTCTCGATTCTATATATTGCAAATGACCGATTTTTATTTTGGAAAAGTCCCGGGCAATTATTTCACCTTGTCGTCCGAAGCACCCACGGGCATATCGCAGAGAGAAATACTCCCGACGTCTGTATTTTTTTGCGATTGGTTGAAACAGAAGGGACCGTTTTGATAAATTTTGCAATCAGCGGCTGGGAAAACGCACGGAGCCGTTACCCTGATCGCGAGAGTGGCCGTCGCAGTCGAGTAAAGAGCGCATTTTTTTTGCATCCATCCGGGATCAAGCGGATGTCTTTTGCGAGATTTCTGTGTAATACACACCGGCGCGCGGTCAGCAGACTTATAAATACGATGGCCGACGACAGACAAACACACACACACGTACGCACGCACACACACAGAGAGAGAGAGACACACACACACGCACACCGACGACATTCCGAGTACCAGGATGTTAAGGATATGGGGCATAACGAAGCCGATTGACGATCGTTACGTCGACGTGAACAAATGCCCAGATACAAAATTACTCCGTCTGCTGTCAGAGTTGCTCGGGCCTACCTGGGAACCCCTTGCGTTCGCTCTCGGGTTGAACGGCCGCGACATAATAGCAATCAGAAAATTAACTCCGGACCCAGACGAGCAAATCTTCCGAATGTTCATGGTTGCGAGAGAAATGTATCCCGGGAAAAACAATCTGACGGAACAGATAAAATGCGCTTTGGGCAAGATCGGGAGAAGAGACTTGGAAGAGCAACTCGACTCGGGTAAATTGAGGAAATCGTGTTTTTATTTCCTCGGATGCGATGTGGGCATGCAGGCCGAAGACGACAGCGAAATAGACGAAAGCGTACTGAGGAGATTGGCGCCGATTCTCGCAGGCAGGGATGAAGTGTTCACGCACCTGGGACTGGAGTTGGTAACAATACAGAAACTCCAGGCGAAATATCCAATGCCCGCAGAGCAGACAATAATGTCACTGCTGCTGTGGCGAGATAAATCACCGGGACCTTTTCAGCGACAATTGCTGTTCAATGCGTTGCAGAAAATCGGCAGGGATGATATCGCTATAGCGCTTAAATCAGGTATCCTGTGACGATATTTTATACTGGACCCGCGTGATGCGAATATCCCGAGTGACATTTTTTTGTGTAATATACACCGGCACGCTGTCAGACCTATAAATACGATGACACAAGAGCGAGAATCGAGCACACACCTACCACACACACACCCACAGACACCACACACCGACGATCTTCCGCGGGAACTCATCGCCAGTATGACGGAGAGCGGGAGCGAAATGAAATCGGATAGAAAGTGGAACAACGCGGAAAAGGCGGCGCATCTCGAAAGAGAGAGAGACGATCGAGCGAGGAAAGCAGGCACATTAGTGGAGGACGAGCATTTCATTTACTTGCCGCATTACCCGGATGAAAAATATCTCCAGCTGCTGTCAAACCTCATTGACGCTGACTGGAACCCAATCGCGTTTGCCCTCGGATTAAAATACGACGAAATAACGACGATCGAAAAAGCATCTGCGGACCCAGACGAGCAGATCTCTAAAATGCTGACGACCGCCACAAGAAAATTTCCGGGAAAAGAAAACTTTAGGAAAGTAACAGCAGATGCATTGGGTATGATCGGGAGAAGGGACTTGAAAGAACAACTCGAAAGGGGCATTTTTCAGAAACCCTTGGATTATCGAATACTTATCAAATACATGCAAGCCGAAGACGACGGTGAAATCGACGAAAATATGATAAGGAGATTGGCGCCGCGTCTAGAAAAATACGGTGATGTAATGTCCCAGCACCTGGAAGTGTTGCCCGCGGCACTGACCAAACTCAAGGTGAAGTATCCGACGCGCGAAGAGCGGACATTAGCGATACTGCTACAGTGGCGAGAGAAAACGCCGGGCGCATTCCAACGGCAATTGCTAATCAGGGCTTTGCAGATGAGCGGCAAGTGTGATTATGCTCTAGCACTTCAATGCGGTAACCTCTGATGAGAACGGTACACGAGAGGCGCCGTTCCCGACCGGATATCGAAACTGGGAGGGACAAACACAGGACTGAAAAATTATGGCTGTTCTGAATCGCACCGATGTAGTTGACGAGGACACTATACATCCCGGATTTTTTTTAAAACATATTTTTCGACCGGGCGATATTTTCGCTTTATTCTTATCAATCGTTTCCGGCCATACGCGGTAATGTCGCGGAACAAAAAAAACTTCCGAAATCGAAAGCTGATTGACAACACCGTCCGGCTGTGTTTATGCGTACAGCGCTGTTTATCTGATCGAGATGACAACCACAGCGGTCAAACGGAAAGATCGGATTTTGACCATCCGAGTCGATCGACTGGATTCGCGCAATACAATGTCTCATACGGGGTGCGTGCGTAATACACCCCGAACAACACCGGTGGTCGCCGGCTTATCCGAAACGAGACCTATAAATACGAGAGATACGAGATATACGAGAGATACGAGCACACAGACGTACAGACGACCTTATGAAGAGTATCGAGAGGATGTCGAACCTTGCATATGCTCTCGGAATCAAAAGCAACGAAATAATAACAATCAAAAAAAGTTCTCCGGACCCAGACGAGTAGATCTCTCGAATGTTCCTGACCGCGGGGGAAATGTATCCGGAGAAAACCCCGAGGAGAGAAATAATAGACGCTTTGGGCAGGAGTGGGAGAAAGGACCTGGAACGACAACTCAACTCGGGTAAATTGAAACATCCCTCGCGATATTTCCCAGAAGCCATTCAAGAGGAAGGCTTTCTTGCCGAAGACGACGGTGCACTCGACGAAGAATTCATGAGGAGGTTGGCGCCGCATGTGGAAAGGCACAGGCTAGCACTGGTCACGTATCTGAGATATTCGCAACGAGCGATCGAGAAAATCCGATTGAGATGGCAAGAGCCCGCGGAATACACTTTAATGTCGCTGCTGCTGTGGTTAAAGAAATCGCCAAGTGCGTATCAGCGGCAGTTGCTGATGATGACGTTGAAGGAGATCCACCTGCGTGACTGCGCTCTCGCAATTCAACAAGGTACCATTTGATGGGAAAAACATACAACAGACGGCATTCGACATCGGACTTCGGAACAGGAAGGGGTGACGCAAAGGACAGAGCAATTCTCGCCGGTTGGAAATTTAATCGACTTTAATGTTTACTTTCGCGTAGATGTAGTTAAACGCACTGTATATTCCAGCAGAATATTTGTAGTATCTCGATGTATGCTTGCATTTTTGTTTTCAAATTTCTTTTACTCTTTGCTCTGATTTAAAGAATTGTACATCACAATTAAGTTTTTACATTATGTCAAAACGCAAAGACCTGAAACGTATCGTTTAAAACAATTTAAGTTTTATTTTGTAAACGATTCAAGTTTTAATTGTTTCGTCGTGGGTATTGCTTGGTTTCCGGGACCGAATAAAACACCAGACTTCTATAAAATCGAATATCACTTCTCCAGCGATTTATTTATTTATTTAGTTATTATTTTTTTAGGGGAGTCGGGTATAACTTTTTTTTACCCCGTTGTTTAAAGTATCCGCGGCATGACACTCTCGATATCTTTATTTCCCACGACTGATCGAAATAGACGGCATATCACGGGCCGATACAAATGAATGACGCTGCTTCCCGGATCGCGAGAGGGACCACCGCGGTCAGGGTAAAAGAGTCCGTTTTAGCAACACGGGTTGAAACTACCGAGTTTGCGCAATGCGGATGTATGTGCGAAACGTGTGTAATACAAAAAGGCGCGTACACAGCTATACAACGGACGAACTTCTGCGTACCACTTTATATCGAGAGGATGGCAGACAACGGGAGCAAGTTGGAACCGGGAGCCCTCCCCGGCCCGGATGCAGAAAAGTCCGACAGACCCAAACCAGAGGTCGACCGCTACATCGACTTGGACAAATGTCGGGATGGACGACTGTTCAGTCTGTTGTCAAAAAGGATCGTCCTCCCCTGGGAACCCATCGCGACTTTTCTCGGACTCAAAAACGCCGAAATAAACAAGATCAAAGACGCTTGGTCAGACACGGATGAGCAGATCTTTCAAATGTTTATATCGGCGAAACAAAGATCGGACGATGGCAACGGCAGGAAATGGATAGCCGATGCTCTGAAGGACAACGGCAGAACGGACCTGGGGCTCCAACTTGAATCGGGTAAATTGGATACAGCCGGACAACGCCGTCCACAGTCGGCCGGAGACACGCAGGCCGAACAAAACGACAAAATGACCGAATCGCAGCTGTGGTCACTCATGAACCGTATTGCTTTCATGAAGGATAATAATATCCCATTTCTATAGTTTAACAATGAGTCCACAGCGGTCCGGGAAAAAGCTGTATAGTTTAGCAATGAGTCCACAGGGGATTAAAACTACCGAGTTTGCGCAATGCGGATGTACCGTATAGTGCGTGATGTGTAATACAAACAGGCGCAGACAGAGCAATAAAAAGGGACGACCTTCCGCGTACCACTTCGTATCGAGAAGATGGCAGACAACGGGAGCAAGTTGGAACCGGGAGCCCTCCCCGGCCCGGATGCAGAAAAGTCCGACAGACCCAAAAAGGAGGTCGACCGCTACATCGACTTAGGTAAATGTTCGGACGAACGACTGTTCCGTCTGCTGTCAGAAAGGATCGACCTCCACTGGGAACCCATCGCGACTTCTCTAGGACTCACAAGCTGTGAAATAAACAAGATCAAAAACACTCGGTCAGACACGGATGAGCATATCTTTCAAATGTTTGCAGCGGCGAAACAAAGATTGGGAGATGAAAACATCGCGAAATCGATAGTCGGTGCTCTAAAGGACAACGGCAGAACAGACTTGGTATCCCAACTTGAATCGGGCAAATTGGAAAAAGTCGGACAACGTTGTCTACAGTTGGCCAGAGACATACATGCCGAAGATCGCGGCGAAGTCCCCGAAATGGTGCTGTGGTCACTCTCGCAACAATTCCATGAAGAAAGCGTGCGGTCGTTGGCCGCGTGGCTGGGAGTGTCGAAAGCACAGCTTAGCAAGCTGAGGGCGAAATATCCAAATGACGTAGACCTGGTCTTTACGATGCTGCTGACGTGGAAAGAGAGAACACCCACAGGGATTCAACGGCAGTTACTGATCAAGACGTTTGAGGGCATCGCCAAGCATCGTTTAATTTGTCTTCTTGAAGACGATGCCTCGTAAAGATTTTCCAGATCACGGATTGGAATCCTGGCTGCACCCGAGGCTTTTGTTTAAAGAACTGTAAAGTACATTTTGTTAGCTGAATTGGAGGTACGTCCCAAACTTTTATTTCCGGAGCCACGCAGTTCCACGCGAGGTCGCGGATATTTCGCGACTAACCGAACATGATGATGAGAATACCATACAACAGACGGCATTCTGCTTAGAATTTTAATCGACGTTAATTGTTACCCTCGCACAGATGTAGGATGAAGGACGAAGAAATTCTCGCTGCTTAGAAATTTAATCGACTGTAATTTTTACTGTCGCATAGATGTAGTTAATACGCACTGTTTATTCCAGCAAAATTGTTGTAGTGGCTTAAACGTATATCTGTATTTTTTCTGCCTGTATTTGTTTTACCCGTTGCTTTGATTAAAAATGTAAATCGCAATTGCGTGTTAACGTTATGTCAAACACAAAGAACTGAACCGTATCGTTTAAAACAATTTTAAGTTTTATTTTGTAAACGATTTTTATGTTTTATTAGTTTCATCGCCAATGCATCGATCGCATAGATGTAAGAGTGTGAGATGTAAGCAGTGGCTTAAACGTATGCCTGTATTTTTTTTGCCTGTAATTTATTTTACCAGTTGCTTTGATTAAAACATGTAAATCTCAATTGCGTTTTAACGTTATGTCAAGGTGGCACGATTACCCCAAGAATATCCCCGAGTATCCAGACCTTGTCTACGGTGCCTGTACGGCTATTCACGATCCACTCACGACTGGTGTAAGAATGCCTCAAGAATTAAAAAAAAAACTCAAGAACACTCAAGATTACTCAAAAATGACCACGTTGCCAGTAGAGTCTCACCACGGATATACCACGGTTATCCCCGGGGCAAAATCGTGAATGTGTGACTGGGGCTTTAGCAATGAGTCCACAGCGGATTAAAACTACCGAGTTTGCGCAATGCGGATGTACCGTATAGTGCGTGATGTGTAATACAAACAGGCGCAGACATAGCAATAAAAAGGGACGACCTTCCGCGTACCACTTCGTATCGAGAGGATGGCAGACAACGAGAGCAAGTTGGAACCGGGAGCCCTCCCCGGCCCGGATGCGGGAAAAGACGACAGACCCGCGGGAGAGGACAGCCCCTACATTGACTTGGATAAATGTCCGGATTTACGACTGTTCAATCTGCTGTCAGGAAGGATCGACCTCCCCTGGGAACCCATCGCGACTTCTCTCGGACTCAGAAACGCCTACATAATCGCGATCAAAGAGCGTTGGTCTGACACGGATGAGCAGATCTATCAAATGTTTGTAATGGCGAGAGAAGAATCGAGCGTTGTCAACTGCATAAAATGGATAGTCGATGCTCTGAAGGACAACGGCAGAACGGACTTGGGACTCCAACTTGAATCGGGTAAATTGGATACAGCCGGACAACGCCGTCCACGGTCGGCCGGAGATAAAAACGAGAAAATGACCGAATCGCAGCTGTGGTCACTTATGAACCGTATTGCTTTCATGAAGGATAATAATATCCCATTTCTATAGTTTAACGATGAGTCCACAGCGGTTGGGGGAAAAGCTGTATAGTTTAGCAATGAGTCCACAGCGAATTAAACCTACCGAGTTTGCGCAATGCGGATGTACCGTATAGTGCGTGATGTGTAATACAAACAGGCGCAGACAGAGCAATAAAAAGGGACGACCTTCCGCGTACCACTTCGTATCGAGAGGATGTTAAACAACGGGAACAAGTTGGAACCGGGAGCCCTCCCCGGCCCGGATGCAGAAAAGTCCGACAGACCCAAACCAGAGGTCGACCGCTACATCGACTTGGATAAATGTTCGGTCGAACGACTGTTCCGTCTGCTGTCAGAAAGGATCGACCTCCGCTGGGAACCCATCGCTACTTCTCTCGGACTCACAAACTGCGAAATAAACAAGATCAAAGACGCTTGGTCAGACACGGATGAGCAGATCTTTCAAATGTTTGTAATGGCGAGAGGACAATCGAGCGATGACAACAGCAGGAAATGGATAGTCGATGCTCTAAAGGACAACGGCAGAACGGACTTGGTATTCCAACTTGAATCGGGCAAATTGGAAAAAATCGGAAAACACTGTCTACAGTTGGCCAGAGACATGCATGCCGAAGATCGCGGCGAAGTCTCCGAAATAGAGTTGTGGTCACTCACGATGGCCCTCTGTGAAAAAAACGTGCAGCCGTTGGCCACGCAGCTGGGAGTGTCGAAAGCACAGCTTAGCAAGCAGAGGGTGAAATATCCAAACAACGACGTAGATCTGGTCTTTACGATGCTGCTGACGTGGAAAGAGAGAACACCCACAGGGATTCAACGGCAGTTACTGATCAAGGTGTTGGAGGCTATCGACATGCCTGAATGCATTTATCTTTTTGACAACTATACCTCGTAAAGATTTTCCAGATCGCAGATTGGAATCCTGGCTGCACCCGAGGCTTTTGTTTAAAGAACTGTAAAGTACATTTTGTTAGCTGAATTGGAGGTACGTCCCAAACTTTTATTTCCGGAGCCACACAGTTCCACGCGAGGTCGCGGATATTTCGCGACTAACCGAACATGATGATGAGAATACCATACAACAGACGGCATTCGGGACCGGATTTCAAAACAGGAAGGGAGACGCAAAGGACGGAGAAATTCTCGCTGCTTAGAAATTTAATGGATTATAATTGTTACTCTCGCATAGATGTAGTTAATACGCACTGTTTATTCCAGCAAAATTGTTGTAGTGGCTTAAACGTATGCCTGTATTTTTTTCTGACTGTATTTTTTTTTTAGCCGTTGCTTTGATTACAAATGTAAATCTCAATTGCGTTTTAACGTTATGTCGAACACAAAGAGCTGAACCGTATCGTTTAAAACAATTTTAGTTTTATTTTGTAAACGATGTTTATGTTTTATTAGTTTCATCGTTAATGTATCGATCGCAAAGGACGGAGAAATTCTCGCTGCTTGCTTAGAAATCTAATCGATTATAATACTCTCGCATAGATGTAGTTAATACGCACTGTTAAACGTATGCCTGTATTTTTTATGCCTGTAATTTTATACCCGTTGCTTTGATTAAAACATGTAAATCTCAATTGCGTTTTAACGTTATGTCAAGGTGGCACGATTACCCCAAGAATATCCCCAAGTATCCCGACTTTTTTGGACCGAATAAAACACCAGGCTTCTCAATCGTGATTTGTTTTATTTTATATATATTTTTTTAGGGGAGTCGGGTACGACGATTTTACCCTATCATTCAAGGTATCCGGGGCGAGACATTCTCGATATCTTTATTTCCAACGACTGATCGAAATAGACGGTATAGCACGGGCCCGCATATACTTGAAACGAAGTCTGTATATATTAGCCTCATGTTCGGGTCTGCATATTCGGCCGAACTATACTAAACGGGATCGATGATGCACGCTGGGGCGCTATGAACAGCGCTATGACAAACTGCGCGCAGTGCACAGGCACGGGTACGGCTGTTACACAGACTTGATCTCAAGTCTAGGTCCCCACAGAAATGAACGACGCTGCTTTCCAGATCGCAAGAGGGACCGCCGCGGCCAACCCGGGTTGAATTTTCCGCAATGCGCATGTATGGTGCGAGGTATGTAATACGTACAGGCGCACACAGACCTATAAATACGACGGGTTTTTAAGCGCGGTTTATCGAGATGATGGCAGAAAACGGGAGCGGAGTAGATTCGGGATCTCTCCCCCGCCCGGATGCGGGAGAGGACGATCTCTACATTGACTTGGATAAATGTTCAGAGGAAAGGCTGTTCCATCTTCTCTCGGAAAGGATCGACATCCGCTGGGAACCCATCGCGACTTCCCTCGGACTCACAAACGTCGAAATAAACCAGATCAAAAACGTTTGGTCAGACACGGATGAGCAGATCTTTCGAATGTTTGTAATGGCGAGACGACGATCGAGCGTTGTCAACTGCAGAAAATGGATAGCCGATGCTTTAAAGGACAATGGCAGAAGAGACTTGGAAGACCAACTTTTCTTGGGTAAATTGTATGAAACCGAAGAACAATATCTACTGTTGGTCGCGGACATGCAGGCCGAAGATGACGGCGAAGTCCCCGAAACAGAGCTGCGGACGTTGGCGTCGGTCTTTAAACAAATCAACATGCACCCGTTGGCCATGTGGCTGGGAGTGTCGAAAGCACAACTGAGCAAACTGAGGGTGAAATACACAAACTATGCAGATCTGGTATTTAAGATGCTGCTGACATGGAAAGAGAAAACACCCGGGGGGATTCAGCGACAGCTACTGATCAAGACGTTGAAGATCATCAGCAACCAAACCGGTATCTTGTAAAGATGTTCTACATCAGAAATTGGAATACTGGTTGAAAAACAAAAACTGTACGTTTTGAAAACTGATTCGGAAGTACGACCAAAACTTTTATTTCTGTCATGTTCCCCGGAGTCATATAGTTCCACGTGAGGTCACACAAGTCATGTGATCGCATACGCACGCACCACTGACGTACCCCGCAGCGAGATTTTCTTTAGCGGTCAGTCGGTCTTTAGCCGAGGGCCTGTACACACGCACCCTGTCTGCGTGCTCCCTTCACGGGACAACACCCTGCGGTACGGTGACGTCCCTCTCATTTGGGTGAGTTATTCGACTAATCTCGACAACTGCTTACTCCTCGGTCATCACATCACACTGCCGATGAGCTCTTCCGATACATTGGTAATTTTGTTTTTCATTGGACAGGGTACCTGGCGGTTCTCATTCCGTTTGCATCCAGGCTGTGCGTCTTTGTAAAAGACACCTGTGGTAGGTAAACAAAAGTAACCGTGATACATCAGACCATGAGTAAGAACGCTGCAGAAGGCGCGGAGGTATCAGAAAAGGCAGGCGCCAGCTCCGAGGGCAACACTCCTCCGGGGGAATCGATCGAGGGGAGGGAGACGGAGGCCCCGCTCCATTCAAATCCTTGGCCTCTGAGGAGGGACAGACGGGTACTCAACAGGCAGGAATTTGAAGCTCGCTTCAAACGTGACATCGGGCGACCGATCATCACACCAGGCAGCTTCGATGGGAAGACGGACTGGAAGGTTTTTCGACAGCACTTTGAACAGTGTCGGTTGAAAAATGACTGGGACGAGGATCAATCCACCGCGTTTTTGAAAACAAGTCTCCAGGGCAGGGCCCTGGAGGTATTGGAAAACAGTCATCGGAACGGAAAGTTTCCCAAGTACGAAGAGTTATTGGATCTCCTGGGGGCAGAATTTGACCGGATCTAAACGGCTGAATAAATAGCGAACTAATTTTTTTCTTGATGTATTTGCGATATAGCGCCTTCTATTGGCGACATTTCTAAGCGACTTTTCTTTTTGATAGGGACGGTACATGCATTTCAAAACTCTCTTACTTAAACTTTTTGTTTAAACCATACTTCATGACTGTACACGCCTGCGTAATCACTGCCTGTAGATAAACAAATGGGGATTTCTGTTTTTATGTATTCAGAGGCATTTGTGATTGTGTAAAACTGCTTTCTGTGTACTCGTGCTTTATATAAATAACCATGTACTTTAAACTTAGAACGTTTATAGAGAATGCTAAAACTTTTTACATTTTTACACAGTCCATTTATATCTGACTCGTCGTTTTCTTCATATATTTGTACGATTTAACTCTCAATTAAATGGCTTTAGTTCGTGCCTGTGTGACATCAATAAACACTGGAGCTTGTATGATATTGTTTGACTCCCGCGTTGTTTTGAATTGGGTCTGGTCGACTGTCTAATTTTGATTAGAAACACCTCAAGGAGGCAGTATATGCATAGTTTAATACATGTCATTCACTCATTACCAAAAAATGTAAAGTCACAAAAATATAAGCAACGTAAAAATGTTTATGTACATTTATTATTCTTGTCTTGCCACTTTACAAAATTTCTCTTTTTATATGACATTGTTTTACGTTTATTGTTGTCATACATTTATATACATAATCCATACATACAGCGGTCCCGCCAGGCACAGTAAAGCGTGGCGCAAGCGCCACGCTAAAAACATGGGAAATTTAATATTGTTTACCCCATGCATAGAAAAATTTCAGTCCACGCTCAAAAATATTGCAGCGCGCAAACAAATGTACCTGATATAAAACATAACTGATAAAGGCTGGTGCACACGAGCATTTCAGAGACAGTGATAATGAAATGTATGTTAGATGTTTTTTTATTCTGCCTGGTTTGGGACTCATTGCTAAAATCCTATGAGACCGCTGCATGCATATATTCACCTGTGTTTATAGACTAATTAAATATTCTGTCGTTTAACCGATTGCGTTTTGAAGTATGGAACAGCATTGTAATAAAATGGTGCTTAGTGCATTACACTGATTTTTTTAAAGAGTTATTGTAATACATATAATTACTTGTTATGGATGTTCATACTGAAAATGGAATCGTTGAAGTAAAATATATATCAAAGAACCCTAACCCTAACCCTAACCCTAACCCTAACCCTAACCCTAACCCTAACCCTAACCCTAACCCTAACCCTAACCCTAACCCTAACCCTAACCCTAACCCTAACCCTAACCCTAACCCTAACCTAACACTAACACTAACACTAACACTAACCCTAGCCCTAACCCTAACCTAACCCTAACCTAACCCTAACCCTAACCCTAACCGTAAACCCTAACCCTAACCCTAACCCTAACCCTAACCCTAACCCTAACCCTAACCCTAACCCTAACCCTAACCTAACCCTAACCCTAACCCTAACCCTAACCCTAACCTGACTGTGCAAGTTGATCTTGCCATCCCTCGGGGAATTGAGTCTCACCCTTCACAAATAGGAGTAGGACACTCTCACTCTCACTCTAACCCTCATTCTACTTCTAACCTTTACTTTCTGGGACAGGCCCGTAACCAATCTGGACTCTGAGAATTGATATTGTCATCCGCGGAGAGGTTAGTCTCACCCTTCATAAGTTACAAAAAAGTAATTCTAACTCTAACTCTAACCTTCACTTGTCCGTCATGAGCCCTTACCCAAACTTGACTCTGCGAGTTGATATTGCAATCCCCGGAGAGGTGAGTGTCACCCTTCATAAGTTAGAAAAAAGGAACTCTAACTCTCACTCTAACTCTAACTCTAACCTTCACTTGTCCGTCATAAGCCCTTACCCGAACTTGACTCTGCCGAATTGGTATTGCCGTCTCCAGAGAGGTGAGTCTCACCCTTCATTAGTTAGCAAAAAAATAAACTCTAACTCTCACTCTAACTCTAACCTTGACTTGTCCGTCAGTGGCCCTGGCCCAAACCTGACTGTGCAAGTTGATCTTGCCATCCCTCGGAGAAGTGATTCTCACCCTTCACAAATAGGAGTAGGACACTCTCACTCTCACTCTAACCCTCATTCTACTTCTAACCTTTACTTTCTGGGACAGGCCCGTAACCAATCTGGACTCTGAGAATTGATATTGTCATCCGCGGAGAGGTTAGTCTCACCCTTCATAAGTTACAAAAAAGTAATTCTAACTCTAACTCTAACCTTCACTTGTCCGTCATGAGCCCTTACCCAAACTTGACTCTGCGAGTTGATATTGCAATCCCCGGAGAGGTGAGTGTCACCCTTCATAAGTTAGAAAAAAGGAATTCTAACTCTCACTCTAACTCTAACTCTATCCTTCACTTGTCCGTCATGAGCCCTTACCCAAACTTGACTCTGCGAATTGGTATTGCCGTCTCCAGAGAGTTGAGTCTCACCCTTCATTAGTTAGCAAAAAAAGAAACTCTAACTCTCACTCTAACTCTAACCTTGACTTGTCCGTCAGTGGCCCTGGCCCAAACCTGACTGTGCAAGTTGATCTTGCCATCCCTCGGAGAAGTGAGTCTCACCCTTCACAAGTAAGAGTAGGACACTCTCACTCTCACTCTAACCCTCATTCTAATTCTAACCTTTCCTTTCTGGGAAAGGCCCGTAACCAATCTGGGCTCTGAGAATTGATATTGTCATCCCCGGGAGGTTAGTCTCACCCCTTCATAAGTTAGAAAAAGAATTTAACTCTCACTCTAACTCTAACTCTAACCTTCACTTGTCCGTCATGAGCTCTTACCCGAACTTGACTCTGCCGAATTGGTATTGCTGTCTCCAGAGAGGTGAGTCCACCCTTCGTAAGTTAGAAAAAGGTAATTCTAACTCTAACTCTAACCTTCACTTGTCCGTCATGAGCCCTTACTC
>CM055827.1:229965-249645 GCA_029582265.1 Zoroaster sp. YZ-2022 | reverse complement strand
CTGTAAAATACGGTCAACTTGCATGCGGTTTCACACAAAACCAATACAGCACTGTACACTGTTACGAAGAGAACATTTCTAAGGTTGGGAAACACTTTTCAAGTTTTTAAGGAGGCAGATAAAATTGATATCTAAATTAAAGCTTACTTTCTCCCCTCTCGGAAAACACAAAATCTTTGAATTTGGATAATGTCTTCATACCTTAAACGGCCTCCATGGACACTTAGCCCCAGTAAAATACGGTCAACTTGCATGCGGTTTCACAGAAAACAATACAGCACTGTAAACTGTTACGAAAAAAACATATCTCAGGTAGGGAATAACTTTTCAAGTTTTTAAGTGAGGCAGATAAAATTGATATCTAAATTAAAGCTTAGGTTCTCCCCTCTCGGAAAAACACAAAATCTTTGAATTTGGATAATGTCTTCATACCTTAAACGGCCTCCATGGACACTTAGCCCCCTGTAAAATACGGTCAACTTGCATGCGGTTTCACAGAAAACAATACAGCACTGTAAACTGTTACGAAAGAAACATTTCTAAGATCCCTAAAACTATACAAGTATTTAAGGGAGGCAGATAAAATTGATATCTAAATTAAAGCTTAGGGTCTCCCCTCTCGGAAAAACACAAAATCTTTGAATTTGGATAATGTCTTCATACCTTAAACGCCTCCATGGACACTTAGCCCGCTGTAAAATACGGTCAACCATGCATGGTTTCACAGAAAAACAATACAGCACTGTAAACTGTTACGAAAGAAACATTTCTAAGGTTGGGAATAACTTTTCAAGTTTTAAGGAGGCAGATAAAATTGATATCTAAATTAAAGCTTAGGTTCTCCTCTCGAAAAACACAAACCTTTGAATTTGGATAATGTCTTCATACCTTAAACGGCCTCCATGGACCCTTAGCCCCTGTAAAATACGGTCAACTTGCATGCGGTTTCACAGAAAACAATACAGCACTGTACACTGATACGAAATAAACATATCTAAGGTAGGAAAAACCATTCAACTTTTTAAGGGAGGCATATAAAATTGATATCTAAATTAAAGCTTAGGTTCTCCCCTCGGAAAACACAAAATTTGAATTTGGATAATGTCTTCATACCTTAAACGGCCTCCATGGACACTTAGCCTCCTGTAAAATACGGTCAACTTGCATGCGGTTTCACAGAAAACAATACAGCACTGTACACTGTTACGAAAAGAAACATTTCTAAGGTTGGGAATAAGTTTTCAAGTTATTAAGGAGGCAGATAAAATTGATATCTAAATTAAAGCTTAGGTTCTCCCCTCTCGAAAAACACAAAATCTTTGAATTTGGATAATGTCTTCATACCTTAAACGGCCTCCATGGACACACTTAGCCCCTGTAAAATACGGTCAACTTGCATGCGGTTTCACGTGAAAACAATACAGCACTGTACACTGTTACGAAAGAAACATTTCTAAGGTTGGGAATAACTTTTCAAGTTTTAAGGAGGCAGATAAAATTGATATCTAAATTAAAAGCTTAGGTTCTCCCCTCTCGGAAAAACACAAAATCTTTGAATTTGGATAATGTCTTCATACCTTAAACGGCCTCCATGGACACTTAGCCCCCTGTAAAATACGGTCAACTTGCATGCGGTTTTACAGAAAACAATACAGCACTGTACACTGTTACGAAAGAAACATTTCTAAGGTTGGGAATAACTTTTCAAGTTTTTAAGGGAGGCAGATAAAATTGATATCTAAATTAAAGCTTAGGTTCTCCCCTCTCGGAAAAACACAAAATCTTTGAATTTGGATAATGTCTTCATACCTTAAACGGCCTCCATGGACACTTAGACCCCTGTAAAATACGGTCAACTTGCATGCGGTTTCACAGAAAACAATACAGCACTGTACACTGTTACGAAAGAAACATTTCTAAGGTTGGGAATAACTTTTCAAGTTTTTAAGTGAGGCAGATAAAATTGATATCTAAATTAAAGCTTAGGTTCTCCCCTCTCGGAAAAACACAAAATCTTTGAATTTGGATAATGTCTTCATACCTTAAACGGCCTCCATGGACACTTAGCCCCTGTAAAATACGGTCAACTTGCATGCGGTTTCACAAAAAACAATACAGCACTGTACACTGTTACGAAAGAAACATTTCTAAGGTTGGGAATAACTTTTCAAGTTTTTAAGGGAGGCAGATAAAATTGATATCTAACTTAAAAGCTTAGGTTATCCCCTCTCGGAAAAACACAAAATCTTTGAATTTGGATAATGTCTTCATACCTTAAACGGCCTCCATGGACACTTAGCCCCCTGTAAAATACGGTCAACTTGCATGCGGTTTCACAGAAAACAATACAGCACTGTACACTGTTACGAAAGAAACATTTCTAAGGTTGGGAATAAGTTTTCAAGTTTTTAAAGGAGGCAGATAAAATTGATATCTAAATTAAAGCTTAGGTTCTCTTCTCTCGGAAAAACACAAAATCTTTGAATTTGGATAATGTCTTCATACCTTAAACGGCCTCCATGGACACTTAGCCCCCTGTAAAATACGGTCAACTTGCATGCGGTTTCACAGAAAACAATACAGCACTGTACACTGTTACGAAAGAAACATTTCTAAGGTTGGGAATAACTTTTCAAGTTTTTAAGGAAGGCAGATAAAATTGATATCTAAATTAAAGCTTAGGTTCCCCCTCTCGGAAAAACACAAAATCTTTGAATTTGGATAATGTCTTCATACCTTAAACGGCCTCCATGGACACTTAGCCCCTGTAAAATACGGTCAACTTGCATGCGGTTTCACAGACAACAATACAGCACTGTACACTGTTACGAAAGAAACATTTCTAAGGTTGGGAATAACTTTTCAAGTTTTTAAGGGAGGCAGATAAAATTGATATCTAAATTAAAGCTTAGGTTCTCCCCTCTCGGAAAAACACAAAATCTTTGAATTTGGATAATGTCTTCATACCTTAAACGGCCTCCATGGACACTTAGCCCCCTGTAAAATACGGTCAACTTGCATGCGGTTTTACAGACAACAATACAGCACTGTACACTGTTATGAAAGAAACATTTCTAAGGTTGGGAATAACTTTTCAAGTTTTTAAGGGAGGCAGATAAAATTGATATCTAAATTAAAGCTTAGGTTCTCCCCTCTCGGAAAAACACAAAATCTTTGAATTTGGATAATGTCTTCATACCTTAAACGGACTCCATGGACACTTAGCCCCCTGTAAAATACGGTCAACTTGCATGCGGTTTCACAGAAAACAATACAGCACTGTAAACTGTTACGAAAGAAACATTTCTAAGGTTGGGAATAAGTTTTCAAGTTTTTAAAAGAGGCAGATAAAATTGATATCTAAATTAAAGCTTAGGTTCTCCCCTCTCGGAAAAACACAAAATCTTTGAATTTGGATAATGTCTTCATACCTTAAACGGCCTCCATTGACACTTAGCCTCCTGTAAAATACGATCAACTTGCATGCGGTTTCACAGAAAACAATACAGCACTGTACACTGTTACGAAAGAAACATTTCTAAGGTTGGGAATAACTTTTCAAGTTTTTAAGGGAGGCAGATAAAATTGATATCTAAATTAAAGCTTAGGTTCTCCCCTCTCGGAAAAACACAAAATCTTTGAATTTGGATAATGTCTTCATACCTTAAACGGCCTCCATGGACACTTAGCCCCCTGTAAAATACGGTCAACTTGCATGCGGTTTCACAGAAAACAATACAGCACTGTACACTGTTACGAAAGAAACATTTCTAAGGTTGGGAATAAGTTTTCAAGTTTTTAAAGGAGGCAGATAAAATTGATATCTAAATTAAAGCTTAGGTTCTCCCCTCTCGGAAAAACACAAAATCTTTGAATTTGGATAATGTCTTCATACCTTAAACGGCCTCCATGGACACTTAGCCCCCTGTAAAATACGGTCAACTGTGCACTGTTACGAAAAAAACATTTCTAAGGTTGGGAATAACTTTTCAAGTTTTTAAGGAAGGCAGATAAAATTGATATCTAAATTAAAGCGTAGGTTCTCCCCTCTCGGAAAAACACAAAATCTTTGAATTTGGATAATGTCTTCATACCTTAAACGGCCTCCATGGACACTTAGCCCCCTGTAAAATACGGTCAACTTGCATGCGGTTTTACAGACAACAATACAGCACTGTACACTGTTACGAAAGAAACATTTCTAAGGTTGGGAATAACTTTTCAAGTTTTTAAGGGAGGCAGATAAAATTGATATCTAAATTAAAGCTTAGGTTCTCCCCTCTCGGAAAAACACAAAATCTTTGAATTTGGATAATGTCTTCATACCTTAAACGGCCTCCATGGACACTTAGCCCACTGTAAAATACGGTCAACTTGCATGCGGTTTCACAGAAAACAATACAGCACTGTAAACTGTTACGAAAGAAACATTTCTAAGGTTGGGAATAACTTTTCAAGTTTTTAAGGGAGGCAGATAAAATTGATATCTAAATTAAAGCTTAGGTTCTCCCCTCTCGGAAAAACACAAAATCTTTGAATTTGGATAATGTCTTCATACCTTAAACGGCCTCCATGGACACTTAGACCCCTGTAAAATACGGTCAACTTGCATGCGGTTTCACAGAAAACAATACAGCACTGTACACTGTTCGAAAGAAACATTTCTAAGGTTGGGAATAACTTTTCAAGTTTTTAAGGGAGGCAGATAAAATTGATATCTAAATTAAAGCTTAGGTTCTCCCCTCTCGGAAAAACACAAAATCTTTGAATTTGGATAATGTCTTCATACCTTAAACGGCCTCCATGGACACTTAGCCCCCTGTAAAATACGGTCAACTTGCATGCTGTTTCTAAGAAAAAAATACAGCAATGTACACTGTTACGAAAGAAACATTTCTAAGGTTGGAATAACTTTTCAAGTTTTAAGGGAAGCAGATAAAATTGATATCTAAATTAAAGCTTAGGTTCTCCTCTCTCGGAAAAACACAAAATCTTTGAATTTGGATAATGTCTTCATACCTTAAACGGCCTCCATGGACACTTAGCCCCCTGTAAAATACGGTCAACTTGCATGCGGTTTCACAGAAAACAATACAGCACTGTACACTGTGTCGAAAGAAACATTTCTAAGGTTGGGAATTACTTTCAAAGTTTTTAAGGGAGGCAGATAAAATTGATATCTAAATTAAAGCTTAGGTTCTCCGCTCTCGGAACAACACAACATCTTTGAATTTCGATAATGTCTTCATACCTTAAACGGCCTCCATGGACACTCTGGACCGTGCTAAATACGGTCAACTTGCATGCGGTTTCACAGAAAACAATACAGCACTGTACACTGTTACGAAAGAAACATTTCTAAGGTTGGGAATAACTTTTCAAGTTTTAAAGGAGGCAGATAAAATTGATATCTAAATTAAAAGCTTAGGTTCTCCCTCTCGGAAAAACACAAAATCTTTGAATTTGGATAATGTCTTCATACCTTAAACGGCCTCCATGGACACTTAGCCCCTGTAAAATACGGTCAACTTGCATGCGGTTTCACAAAACAATACAGCACTGTACACTGTTACGAAAGAAACATTTCTAAGGTTGGAATAACTTTTCAAGTTTTAAGGAGGCAGATAAAATTGATATCTAAATTAAAAGCTTAGGTTCTCCCTCTCGGAAAAACACAAAATCTTTGAATTTGGATAATGTCTTCATACCTTAAACGGCCTCCATGGACATAGCCCCCCTGTAAAATACGGTCAACTTGCATGCGGTTTCACAGAAAACAATACAGCACTGTACACTGTTACGAAGAAACATTTCTAAGGTTGGGAATAACTTTTCAAGTTTTTTAAGGGGAGGCAGATAAAATTGATATCTAAATTAAAGCTTAGGTTCCCCCTCTCGGAAAAACACAACATCTTTGAATTTGGATAATGTCTTCATACCTTAAACGGCCTCCATGGACACTTAGCCCCCTGTAAAATACGGTCAACTTGCGGTTTCACAGAAAACAATACAGCACTGTACACTGTTACAGAAAGAAACATTTCTAAGGTTGGGAATAACTTTTCAAGTTTTTAAGGAGGCAGATAAAATTGATATCTAAATTAAAGCTTAGGTTCTCCCTCTCGGAAAACACAAAATCTTTGAATTTGGATAATGTCTTCATACCTTAAACGGCCTCCATGGACACTTAGCCCCCTGTAAAATACGGTCAACTTGCATGCGGTTTCACAGAAAACAATACAGCACTGTACACTGTTACGAAAGAAACATTTCTAAGGTTGGGAATAACTTTTCAAGTTTTAAGGGAGGCAGATAAAATTGATATCTAAATTAAAGCTTAGGTTCTCCCTCTCGGAAAACACAAAATCTTTGAATTTGGATAATGTCTTCATACCTTAAACGGCCTCCATGGACACTTAGCCCCCTGTAAAATACGGTCAACTTGCATGCGGTTTCACAGAAAACAATACAGCACTGTACACTGTTACGAAAGAAACATTTCTAAGGTTGGGAATAACTTTTCAAGTTTTTAAAAGGGAGGCAGATAAAATTGATATCTAAATTAAAGCTTAGGTTCTCCCCTCTCGGAAAAACACAAAATCTTTGAATTTGGATAATGTCTTCATACCTTAAACGGCCTCCATGGACACTTATCCCCCTGTAAAATACGTCAACTTGCATGCGGTTTCACAGAAAACAATACAGCACTGTACACTGTTACGAAAGAAACATTTCTAAGGTTGGGAATAACTTTTCAAGTTTTTAAGGGGGGCAGATAAAATTGATATCTAAAATAAAGCTTAGGTTCTACCCTCTCGGAAAAACACAAAATCTTTGAATTTGGATAATGTCTTCATACCTTAAACGGCCTCCATGGACACTTAGCCCCCTGTAAAATACGGTCAACTTGCATGCGGTTTCACAGAAAACAATACAGCACTGTACACTGTTACAGAAAGAAACATTTCTAAGGTTGGGAATAACTTTCAAGTTTTTAAGGAGGCAGATAAAATTGATATCTAATTAAAAGCTGAGGTTCTCCCCTCTCGGAAAAACACAAAATCTTTGAATTTGGATAATGTCTTCATACCTTAAACGGCCTCCATGGACACTTAGCCCCTGTAAAATACGGTCAACTTGCATGCGGTTTCACAGAAAACAATACAGCACTGTACACTGTTACGGAAGACACATTTCTAAGGTTGGGAATAACTTTTCAAGTTTTTAAGGAGGCAGATAAAATTGATATCTAAATTAAAGCTTAGGTTCTCCCTCTCGGAAAAACACAAATTCCTTGAATTTGGATAATTTCTTCATTCGCTAAACGGCCTCCATGGTAACATAGCCCCCTGTAAAATACGGTCAACTTGCATGCGGTTTCACAGAAAACAATACAGCACTGTACACTGTTACGAAAAGAAACATTTTCTAAGGTTGGGAATAACTTTTCAAGTTTTAAGGAGGCAGATAAAATTGATATCTAAATTAAAAGCTTAGGTTCTCCCCTCTCGGAAAACACAAAATCTTTGAATTTGGATAATGTCTTCATACCTTAAACGGCCTCCATGCACACTTAGCCCCCTGTAAAATACGGTCAACTTGCATGCGGTTTCACAGAAAACAATACAGCACTGTACACTGTTACGAAAAGAAACATTTCTAAGGTTTGGGAATAACTTTTCAAGTTTTTAAGGGAGGCAGATAAAATTGATATCTAAATTAAAAGCTTAGGTTCTCCCTCTCGGAAAAACACAAAATCTTTGAATTTGGATAATGTCTTCATACCTTAAACGGCCTCCATGGACACTTAGCCCCTGTAAAATACGGTCAACTTGCATGCGGTTTCTGAAAACAATACAGCACTGTACACTGTTACGAAAGAAACATTTCTAAGGTTGGGAATAACTTTTCAAGTTTTTAAGGGAGGCAGATAAAATTGATATCTAAATTAAAGCTTAGGTTCTCCTCTCGGAAAAACACAAAATCTTTGAATTTGGATAATGTCTTCATACCTTAAACGGCCTCCATGGACACTTAGCCCCTGTAAAATACGGTCAACTTGCATGCGGTTTCAGAAAACAATACAGCACTGTACACTGTTACGAAAGAAACATTTCTAAGGTTGGGAATAACTTTTCAAGTTTTTTAAAGGAGGCAGATAAAATTGATATCTAAATTAAAAGCTTAGGTTCTCCCTCTCTCGGAAAAACACAAAATCTTTGAATTTGGATAATGTCTTCATACCTTAAACGGCCTCCATGGACACTTAGCCCCCTGTAAAATACGGTCAACTTGCATGCGGTTTCACAGAAAACAATACAGCACTGTACACTGTTACGAAAGAAACATTTCTAAGGTTGGGAATAACTTTTCAAGTTTTTAAGGGAGGCAGATAAAATTGATATCTAAATTAAAGCTTAGGTTCTCCCCTCTCGGAAAAACACAAAATCTTTGAATTTGGATAATGTCTTCATACCTTAAACGGCCTCCATGGACACTTAGCCCCCTGTAAAATACGGTCAACTTGCATGCGGTTTCACAGAAAACAATACAGCACTGTACACTGTTACGAAAGAAACATTTCTAAGGTTGGGAATAACTTTTCAAGTTTTTAAGGAAGGCAGATAAAATTGATATCTAAATTAAAGCTTAGGTTCCCCCTCTCGGAAAAACACAAAATCTTTGAATTTGGATAATGTCTTCATACCTTAAACGGCCTCCATGGACACTTAGCCCCCTGTAAAATACGGTCAACTTGCATGCGGTTTCACAGAAAACAATACAGCACTGTACACTGTTACGAAAGAAACATTTCTAAGGTTGGGAATAACTTTTCAAGTTTTTAAGGGAGGCAGATAAAATTGATATCTAAATTAAAGCTTAGGTTCTCCCTCTCGGAAAAACACAAAATCTTTGAATTTGGATAATGTCTTCATACCTTAAACGGCCTCCATGGACACTTAGCCCCCTGTAAATACGGTCATCTTGCCTGCGGTTTCACAGAAAACAATACAGCACTGTACACTGTTACGAAAGAAACATTTCTAAGGTTGGGAATAACTTTTCAAGTTTTTAAGGAGGCAGATAAAATTGATATCTAAATTAAAGCTTAGGTTCTCCCCTCTCGGAAAAACACAAAATCTTTGAATTTGGATAATGTCTTCATACCTTAAACGGCCTCCATGGACACTTAGCCCCCTAAAAAATACGGTCAACTTGCATGCGGTTTCTGAAAACAATACAGCACTGTACACTGTTACGAAAGAAACATTTCTAAGGTTGGGAATAACTTTTCAAGTTTTTAAGGGAGGCAGATAAAATTGATATCTAAATTAAAGCTTAGGTTCTCCCCTCTCGGAAAAACACAAAATCTTTGAATTTGGATAATGTCTTCATACCTTAAACGGCCTCCATGGACACTTAGCCCCCTGTAAAATACGGTCAACTTGCATGCGGTTTCACGGAAAACAATACAGCACTGTACACTGTTACGAAAGAAACATTTCTAAGGGTTGGGAATAACTTTTCAAGTTTTTAAGGAAGGCAGATAAAATTGATATCTAAATTAAAGCTTAGGTTCTCCCCTCTCGGAAAAACACAAAATCTTTGAATTTGGATAATGTCTTCATACCTTAAACGGCCTCCATGGACACTTAGCCCCTGTAAAATACGGTCAACTTGCATGCGGTTTCACAGAAAACAATACAGCACTGTACACTGTTACGAAAGAAACATTTCTAAGGTTGGGAATAACTTTTCAAGTTTTTAAGGGAGGCAGATAAAATTGATATCTAAATTAAAGCTTAGGTTCTCCCCTCTCGGAAAAACACAACATCTTTGAATTTGGATGATGTCTTCCTACCTTAAACGGCCTCCATGGACACTTAGCCCCCTGTAAAATACGGTCAGCTTGCATGCGGTTTCACAGAAAACAATACAGCACTGTACACTGTTACGAAAGAAACATTTCTAAGGTTGGGAATAAGTTTTCAAGTTTTTAAGGGAGGCAGATAAAATTGATATCTAAATTAAAGCTTAGGTTCTCCCCTCTCGGAAAAACACAAAATCTTTGAATTTGGATAATGTCTTCATACCTTAAACGGCCTCCATGGACACTTAGCCCCCTGTAAAATACGGTCAACTTGCATGCGGTTTCACAGAAAACAATACAGCACTGTACACTGTTACGAAAGAAACATTTCTAAGGTTGGGAATAACTTTTCAAGTTTTTAAGGGAGGCAGATAAAATTGATATCTAAATTAAAGCTTAGGTTCTCCCCTCTCAGGAAAAACACAAAATCTTTGAATTTGGATAATGTCTTCATACCTTAAACGGCCTCCATGGACACTTAGCCCCCTGTAAAATACGGTCAACTTGCATGCGGTTTTCTGAAAACAATACAGCACTGTACACTGTTACGAAAGAAACATTTCTAAGGTTGGGAATAACTTTTCAAGTTTTTAAGGGAGGCAGATAAAATTGATATCTAAATTAAAGCTTAGGTTCTCCCCTCTCGGAAAAACACAAAATCTTTGAATTTGGATAATGTCTTCATACCTTAAACGGCCTCCATGGACACTTAACCCCCTGTAAAATACGGTCAACTTGCATGCGGTTTCACAGAAAACAATACAGCACTGTACACTGTTACGAAAGAAACATTTCTAAGGTTGGGAATAACTTTTCAAGTTTTTAAGGGAGGCAGATAAAATTGATATCTAAATTAAAGCTTAGGTTCTCCCCTCTCGGAAAAACACAAAATCTTTGAATTTGGATAATGTCTTCATACCTTAAACGGCCTCCATGGACGTAAAATACGGTCAACTTGCATGCGGTTTCACAGAAAACAATACAGCACTGTACACTGTTACGAAAGAAACATTTCTAAGGTTGGGAATAACTTTTCAAGTTTTTAAGGGAGGCAGATAAAATTGATATCTAAATTAAAGCTTAGGGTTCTCCTCTCGGAAAAACACAAAATCTTTGAATTTGGATGATGTCTTCATACCTTAAACGGCCTCCATGGACACTTAGCCCCCTGTAAAATACGGTCAGCTTGCATGCGGTTTCACAGAAAACAATACAGCACTGTACACTGTTACGAAAGAAACATTTCTAAGGTTGGGAATAAGTTTTCAAGTTTTTAAAGGAGGCAGATAAAATTGATATCTAAATTAAAGCTTAGGTTCTCCCCTCTCGGAAAAACACAAAATCTTTGAATTTGGATAATGTCTTCATACCTTAAACGACCTCCATGGACACTTAGCACCCCGTAAAATACGGTCAACTTGCATGCGGTTTCACAGAAAACAATACAGCACTGTACACTGTTACGAAAGAAACATTTCTAAGGTTGGGAATAACTTTTCAAGTTTTAAAGGGAGGCAGATAAAATTGATATCTAAATTAAAGCTTAGGTTCTCCCCTCTCGGAAAACACAAAATCTTTGAATTTGGATAATGTCTTCATACCTTAAACGGCCTCCATGGACACTTAGCCCCCTGTAAAATACGGTCAACTTGCATGCGGTTTCACAGAAAACAATACAGCACTGTACACTGTTACGAAAGAAACATTTCTAAGGTTGGGAATAACTTTTCAAGTTTTTAAGGGAGGCAGATAAAATTGATATCTAAATTAAAGCTTAGGTTCTCCGCTCTCGGAAAAACACAAAATCTTTGAATTTCGATAATGTCTTCATACCTTAAACGGCCTCCATGGACACTTAGCCCCCTGTAAAATACGGTCAACTTGCATGCGGTTTCACAGAAAACAATACAGCACTGTACACTGTTACGAAAGAAACATTTCTAAGGTTGGGAATAACTTTTCAAGTTTTTAAGGGAGGCAGATAAAATTGATATCTAAATTAAAGCTTAGGTTCTCCCCTCTCGGAAAAACACAAAATCTTTGAATTTGGATAATGTCTTCATACCTTAAACGGCCTCCATGGACACTTAGCCCCCTGTAAAATACCGTCAACTTGCATGCGGTTTCACAGACAACAATACAGCACTGTACACTGTTACGAAAGAAACATTTCTAAGGTTGGGAATAACTTTTCAAGTTTTTAAGGGAGGCAGATAAAATTGATATCTAAATTAAAGCTTAGGTTCTCCCCTCTCGGAAAAACACAAAATCTTTGAATTTGGATAATGTCTTCATACCTTAAACGGCCTCCATGGACACTTAGCCCCCTGTAAAATACGGTCAACTTGCATGCGGTTTCACAGAAAACAATACAGCACTGTACACTGTTACGAAAGAAACATTTCTAAGGTTGGGAATAACTTTTCAAGTTTTTAAGGAAGGCAGATAAAATTGATATCTAAATTAAAGCTTAGGTTCTCCCCTCTCGGAAAAACACAAAATCTTTGAATTTGGATGATGTCTTCATACCTTAAACGGCCTCCATGGACACTTAGCCCCCTGTAAAATACGGTCAGCTTGCATGCGGTTTCACAGAAAACAATACAGCACTGTACACTGTTACGAAAGAAACATTTCTAAGGTTGGGAATAAGTTTTCAAGTTTTTAAAGGAGGCAGATAAAATTGATATCTAAATTAAAGCTTAGGTTCTCCCCTCTCGGAAAAACACAAAATCTTTGAATTTGGATAATGTCTTCATACCTTAAACGGCCTCCATGGACACTTAGCCCCCTGTAAAATACGGTCAACTGTACACTGTTACGAAAGAAACATTTCTAAGGTTGGGAATAACTTTTCAAGTTTTTAAGGGAGGCAGATAAAATTGATATCTAAATTAAAGCTTAGGTTCTCCCCTCTCGGAAAAACACAAAATCTTTGAATTTGGATAATGTCTTCATACCTTAAACGGCCTCCATGGACACTTAGCCCCCTGTAAAATACGGTCAACTTGCATGCGGTTTCACAGAAAACAATACAGCACTGTACACTGTTACGAAAGAAACATTTCTAAGGTTGGGAATAACTTTTCAAGTTTTTAAGGAAGGCAGATAAAATTAATATCTAAATTAAAGCTTAGGTTCTCCCCTCTCGGAAAAACACAAAATCTTTGAATTTGGATAATGTCTTCATACCTTAAACGGCCTCCATGGACACTTAGCCCCCTGTAAAATACGGTCAACTTGCATGCGGTTTCACAGAAAACAATACAGCACTGTACACTGTTACGAAAGAAACATTTCTAAGGTTGGGAATAACTTTTCAAGTTTTTAAGGGAGGCAGATAAAATTGATATCTAAATTAAAGCTTAGGTTCTCCCCTCTCGGAAAAACACAAAATCTTTGAATTTGGATAATGTCTTCATACCTTAAACGGCCTCCATGGACACTTAGCCCCTGTAAAATACGGTCAACTTGCATGCGGTTTCACAGAAAACAATACAGCACTGTACACTGTTACGAAAGAAACATTTCTAAGATTGGGAATAACTTTTCAAGTTTTTAAGGGAGGCAGATAAAATTGATATCTAAATTAAAGCTTAGGTTCTCCCCTCTCGGAAAAACACAAAATCTTTGAATTTGGATGATGTCTTCCTACCTTAAACGGCCTCCATGGACACTTAGCCCCCTGTAAAATACGGTCAGCTTGCATGCGGTTTCACAGAAAACAATACAGCACTGTACACTGTTACGAAAGAAACATTTCTAAGGTTGGGAATAAGTTTTCAAGTTTTTAAAGGAGGCAGATAAAATTGATATCTAAATAAAAGCTTAGGTTCTCCCCTCTCGGAAAAACACAAAATCTTTGAATTTGGATAATGTCTTCATACCTTAAACGGCCTCCATGGACACTTAGCCCCCTGTAAAATACGATCAACTTGCATGCGGTTTCACAGAAAACAATACAGCACTGTACACTGTTACGAAAAGAAACATTTCTAAGGTTGGGAATAACTTTTCAAGTTTTTAAGGAAGGCAGATAAAATTGATATCTAAATTAAAGCTTAGGTTCTCCCCTCTCGGAAAAACACAAAATCTTTGAATTTGGATAATGTCTGCATACCTTAACCGGCCTCCATGGACACTTAGCCCCCTGTAAAATACGGTCAACTTGCATGCGGTTTCACAGAAAACAATACAGCACTGTACACTGTTACGAAAGAAACATTTCTAAGGTTGGGAATAACTTTTCAAGTTTTTAAGTGAGGCAGAAAAAATTAATATCTAAATTAAAGCTTAGGTTCTCCCCTCTCGGAAAAACACAAAATCTTTGAATTTGGATAATGTCTTCATACCTTAAACGGCCTCCATGGACACTTAACCCCCTTTAAAATACGGTCAACTTGCATGCGGTTTCACAGAAAACAATACAGCACTGTACACTGTTACGAAAGAAACATTTCTAAGGTTGGGAATAACTTTTCAAGTTTTTAAGGGAGGCAGATAAAATTGATATCTAAATTAAAGCTTAGGTTCTCCCCTCTCGGAAAAACACAAACTCTTTGAATTTGGATAATGTCTTCATACCTTAAACGGCCTCCATGGACACTTAGCCCCCTGTAAAATACGGTCAACTTGCATGCGGTTTCACAGAAAACAATACAGCACTGTACACTGTTACGAAAGAAACATTTCTAAGATTGGGAATAACTTTTCAAGTTTTTAAGGGAGGCAGATAAAATTTATATCTAAATTAAAGCTTAGGTTCTCCCCTCTCGGAAAAACACAAAATCTTTGAATTTGGATGATGTCTTCCTACCTTAAACGGCCTCCATGGACACTTAGCCCCCTGTAAAATACGGTCAGCTTGCATGCGGTTTCACAGAAAACAATACAGCACTGTACACTGTTACGAAAGAAACATTTCTAAGGTTGGGAATGAGTTTTCAAGTTTTTAAAGGAGACAGATAAAATTGATATCTAAATTAAAGCTTAGGTTCTCCCCTCTCGGAAAAACACAAAATCTTTGAATTTGGATAATGTCTTCATACCTTAAACGGCCTCCATGGACACTTAGCCCCCTGTAAAATACGGTCAACTGTACACTGTTACGAAAGAAACATTTCTAAGGTTGGGAATAACTTTTCAAGTTTTTAAGGGAGGCAGATAAAATTGATATCTAAATTAAAGCTTAGGTTCTCCCCTCTCGGAAAAACACAAAATCTTTGAATTTGGATAATGTCTTCATACCTTAAACGGCCTCCATGGACACTTAGCCCGCTGTAAAATACCGTCAACTTGCATGCGGTTTTACAGACAACAATACAGCACTGTACACTGTTACGAAAGAAACATTTCTAAGGTTGGGAATAACTTTTCAAGTTTTTAAGGGAGGCAGATAAAATTGATATCTAAATTAAAGCTTAGGTTCTCCCCTCTCGGAAAAACACAAAATCTTTGAATTTGGATGATGTCTTCATACCTTAAACGGCCTCCATGGACACTTAGCCCACTGTAAAATAGGGTCAGCTTGCATGCGGTTTCACAGAAAACAATACAGCACTGTACACTGTTACGAAAGAAACATTTCTAAGGTTGGGAATAACTTTTCAAGTTTTTAAGGAAGGCAGATAAAATTGATATCTAAATTAAAGCTTAGCTTCTCCCCTCTCGGAAAAACACAAAATCTTTGAATTTGGATAATGTCTTCATACCTTAAACGGCCTCCATGGACACTTAGCCCCCTGTAAAATACGGTCAACTGTACACTGTTACGAAAGAAACATTTCTAAGGTTGGGAATAACTTTTCAAGTTTTTAAGGGAGGCAGATAAAATTGATATCTAAATTAAAGCTTAGGTTCTCCCCTCTCGGAAAAACACAAAATCTTTGAATTTTGATAATGTCTTCATACCTTAAACGGCCTCCATGGACACTTAGCCCCCTGTAAAATACGGTCAACTTGCATGCGGTTTCACAGAAAACAATTCAGCACTGTACACTGTTACGAAAGACACATTTCTAAGGTTGGGAATAACTTTTCAAGTTTTTAAGGGAGGCAGATAAAATTGATATCTAAATTAAAGCGTAGGTTCTCCCCTCTCGGAAAAACACAAAATCTTTGAATTTGGATAATGTCTTCATACCTTAAACGGCCTCCATGGACACTTAGCCCCCTTTAAAATACGGTCAACTTGCATGCGGTTTCACAGAAAACAATACAGCACTGTATACTGTGTCGAAAGGAACATTTCTAAGGTTGGGAATAACTTTTCAAGTTTTTAAGGGAGGCAGATAAAATTGATATCTAAATTAAAGCTTAGGTTCTCCCCTCTCGGAACAACACAAAATCTTTGAATTTCGATAATGTCTTCATACCTTAAACGGCCTCCATGGACACTTTGTATAATACGGTCAACTTGCATGCGGTTTCACAGAAAACAATACAGCACTGTACACTGTTACGAAAGAAACATTTCTAAGGTTGGGAATAACTTTTCAAGTTTTTAAGGGAGGCAGATAAAATTGATATCTAAATTAAAGTTTAGGTTCTCCCCTCTCGGAAAAACACAAAATCTTTGAATTTGGATAATGTCTTCATACCTTAAACGGCCTCCATGGACACTTAGCCCCCTGTAAAATACGGTCAACTTGCATGCGGTTTCACAAAAAACAATACAGCACTGTACACTGTTACGAAAGAAACATTTCTAAGGTTGGGAATAACTTTTCAAGTTTTTAAGGGAGGCAGATAAAATTGATATCTAATTTAAAGCTTAGGTTCTCCCCTCTCGGAAAAACACAAAATCTTTGAATTTGGATAATGTCTTCATACCTTAAACGGCCTCCATGGACACTTAGCCCCCTGTAAAATACGATCAACTTGCATGCGGTTTCACAGAAAACAATACAGCACTGTAAACTGTTACGAAAGAAACATTTCTAAGGTTGGGAATAAGTTTTCAAGTTTTTAAAAGAGGCAGATAAAATTGATATCTAAATTAAAGCTTAGGTTCTCCCCTCTCGGAAAAACACAAAATCTTTGAATTTGGATAATGTCTTCAAACCTTAAACGGCCTCCATGGACACTTAGCCCCCTGTAAAATACGGTCAACGTGCATGCGGTTTCACAGAAAACAATACTGCACTGTACACTGTTACGAAAGAAACATTTCTAAGATTGGGAATAACTTTTCAAGTTTTTAAGGGAGGCAGATAAAATTGATATCTAAATTAAAGCTTAGGTTCTCCCCTCTCGGAAAAACACAAAATCTTTGAATTTGGATAATGTCTTCATACCTTAAACGGCCTCCATGGACACTTAGCCCCCTGTAAAATACGGTCAACTTGCATGCGGTTTCACAAAAAACAATACAGCACTGTAAACTGTTATGAAAGAAACATTTCTAAGGTTGGGAATAACTTTTCAAGTTTTTAAGGGAGGCAGATAAAATTGATATCTAAATTAAAGCTTAGGTTCTCCCCTCTCGGAAAAACACAAAATCTTTGAATTTGGATAATGTCTTCATACCTTAAACGGCCTCCATGGACACTTAGCCCCCTGTAAAATACGGTCAACTTGCATGCGGTTTCACAGAAAACAATACAGCACTGTAAACTGTTACGAAAGAAACATTTCTAAGGTTGGGAATAAGTTTTCAAGTTTTTAAAAGAGGCAGATAAAATTGATATCTAAATTAAAGCTTAGGTTCTCCCCTCTCGGAAAAACACAAAATCTTTGAATTTGGATAATGTCTTCATACCTTAAACGGCCTCCATGGACACTTAGCCTCTGTAAAATACGGTCAACTTGCATGCGGTTTCATAGAAAACAATACAGCACTGTAAACTGTTACGAATGAAACATTTCTAAGGTTGGGAATAACTTTTCAAGTTTTTAAGGGAGGCAGATAAAATTGATATCTAAATTAAAGCTTAGGTTCTCCCCTCTCGGAACAACACAAAATCTTTGAATTTGGATAATGTCTTCATACCTTAAACGGCCTCCATGGACACTTAGCCCCCTGTAAAATACGATCAACTTGCATGCGGTTTCACAAAACAATACAGCACTGTAAACTGTTACGAAAGAAACATTTCTAAGGTTGGGAATAACTTTTCAAGTTTTAAGAGGCAGATAAATTGATATCTAAATTAAAGCTTAGGTTCTCCCCTCTCGGAACAACACAAAATCTTTGAATTTGGAAAATGTCTTCATACCTTAAACGGCCTCCATGGACACTTAGCCCCCTGTAAAATACGATCAACTTGCATGCGGTTTCACACAAAACAATACAGCACTGTAAACTGTTACGAAAGAAACATTTCTAAGGTTGGGAATAACTTTTCAAGTTTTTAAGGGAGGCAGATAAAATTGATATCTAAATTAAAGCTTAGGTTCTCCCCTCTCGGAAAAACACAAAATCTTTGAATTTGGATAATGTCTTCATACCTTAAACGGCCTCCATTGACACTTAGCCCCCTGTAAAATACGGTCAACTTGCATGCGGTTTCACAGAAAACAATACAGCACTGTACACTGTTACGAAAGAAACATTTCTAAGGTTGGGAATAACTTTTCAAGTTTTTAAGGAGGCAGATAAAATTGATATCTAAATTGAAGCTTAGGTTCTCCCCTCTCGGAAAAACACAAAATCTTTGAATTTGGATAATGTCTTCATACCTTAAACGGCCTCCATGGACACTTAGCACCCCGTAAAATACGGTCAACTTGCATGCGGTTTCACAGAAAACAATACAGCAGTGTACACTGTTACGAAAGAAACATTTCTAAGATTGGGAATAACGTTTCAAGTTTTTAAGGGAGGCAGATAAAATTGATATCTAAATTAAAGCTTAGGTTCTCCCCTCTCGGAAAAACACAAAATCTTTGAATTTGGATAATGTCTTCATACCTTAAACGGCCTCCATGGACACTTAGCCCCCTGTAAAATACGGTCAACTTGCATGCGGTTTCACAGAAAACAATACAGCACTGTAAACTGTTATGAAAGAAACATTTCTAAGGTTGGGAATAACTTTTCAAGTTTTTAAGGGAGGCAGATAAAATTGATATCTAAATTAAAGCTTAGGTTCTCCCCTCTCGGAAAAACACAAAATCTTTGAATTTGGATAATGTCTTCATACCTTAAACGGCCTCCATGGACACTTAGCCCCTGTAAAAATACGGTCAACTTGCATGCGGTTTCACAGAAAACAATACAGCACTGTACACTGTTACGAAAGAAACATTTCTAAGGTTGGGAATAACTTTTCAGGTTTTTAGATCAGAAGGTGAACGTTTATATCAAAATTAAAGCTAAGGTTCTCCCCTCTCGGAAAAACACAAAATCTTTGAATTTGGATAATGTCTTCATACCTTAAACGGGCCTCCATGGACACTTAGCCCCTGTAAAATACGGTCAGCTTGCATGCGGTTTCTGAAAACAATACAGCACTGTACACTGTTACGAAAGAAACATTTCTAAGGTTGGGAATAACTTTTCAAGTTTTTAAGGAGACAGATAAAATTGATATCTAAATTAAAGCTTAGGTTCTCCCTCTCGGAAAAACACAAAATCTTTGAATTTGGATAATGTCTTCATACCTTAAACGGCCTCCATGGACACTTAGCCCTGTAAAATACGGTCAACTTGTTTACGAACAACAATACAGCACTGTTACAGAAAGAAACATTTCTGGGTTGGGAATAACTTTTCAAGTTTTTAAAGGGAGGCAGATAACAATTGATATCTAAATTAAAGCTTAGGTTCTCCCCTCTCGGAAAACACAAAATCTTTGAATTTGGGTAAA
>CM055827.1:196563-229465 GCA_029582265.1 Zoroaster sp. YZ-2022 | reverse complement strand
AGGCCGTTTAAGGTACGAAATAATTATCCAAATTCAAATGTATGGTGTTTTTTCTGAGAAGGGGAGAACCTAAGCTTTTAATTTAGATATAGAATTATCGGCCTCGCTTGGAAACTTTAAAAGTTATTCCCAACCCAGAAATGTTTGTGTTTGTAACACTGTATAGTGCTGGTATTGTTTGCGGTGAAACCGCATGCAAGTTGGATTTGTATTTTACAGAGGGCTAAGTGTCCATGGAGGCCGTTTAAGGTACGATTTTTTTTCCAAATTCAAAAAGTATGGTGTTTTTCTGAAAGGGAGAACCTAAGCTGTTGAATTTAGATATAAAATTATCGACCGGCCTTGAAAACTTTAAAGTTATTCCCAACCATAGAAATTTTTTATTTTGTAACACTGTATAGTGCTGTAATGTTTGCAGGTGAAAACCGCATGGAAGTTGACGGTATATTTACAGAAGGGCTAAGTGTCCATGGAGGCCGTTTAAGGTACGAAAATTGTTTCCAAATTCAAATTATGGTGTTTTTCTGAAAGGGGAGAACCTAAGCTTTAATTTAGATATAACATTATCGGCCTCCCTTGAAAACTTTAAAAGTTATTCCCAACCATAGAAATATTTTTTTTTTGTAACACTGTATAGTGCTGTATTGTTTGCGGTGAAACCGCATGGAAGTTGATGTATTTTACTAGAGGGCTAAGTGTCCATGGAGGTCGTTTAAGGTAACGAATTTTGTTCCAAATTCAAAAGTATGGTGTTTTCTGAAAGGTGAGAAACTAAGCTTTAATTTAGATTTAAAATTATCGCCTCCCTTGAAAACTTCAAAGTTATTCCCAACCATAGAAATCTTTATTATTGTAACACTGTATAGTGCTGTAATGTTTGCGGTGAAACCGCATGGAAGTTGACGGTATTTACAGAGGGTTGAAAGTGTCCATGGAGGCCGTTTAAGGTACGAACATTTTTCCAAATTCAAAGGAAGTATGGTGTTTTCTGAAAGGGGAGAACCTAAGCTTTAATTTAGATATAAAATGATCGGCCTCCCCTTGAAAACTTTTAAAAGTTATTCAACCCTAGAAATGTTTTCTTTTCTAACTGCACTGTATAGTAAGCTGTATTGTTTTGCGGTGAAACCGCATGCAAGTTCAAAAGGTATTTTACAGAGGGCTGAAAGATGTCCATGGAGGCCGTTTAAGGTACGAAAAATCATCCAAATTCAAAAAGTATGGTGTTTTTCTGAAAGGAAGAACCTAAGCTTTAATTTAGATATAAAATTATTGGCCTCCTTGAAAACTTTAAAGTTATTCCCAACCCCAGAAATGTATATTTTGTAAATGACTGTATATAGTGTTGTATTGTTTGCGGTGAAACCGCATGCAAGATTGACGACTATTTTTTTCAAATGGCTGAAAAGTCCATGGAGGCCGTTTAAGGTACGAAATAAGAAATAATTATCCAAATTCAAATGTACATGTAATTTGTGTTTTTCTGAAAGGGGAGAACCTAAGCTTTAATTTCAGATATAAAATTAGTCGGTCCTCTTGAAAACTTTAAAAGTTATTCCCAACCATAGAAATTTTGTTTGTTGCAACACTGTATGGTGCTGTATTGTTTGTGCGGTGGAAACCGCATGCAAGTTGACGGTATTTACAGCAGAGGGCTAGAAAGTGTCCATGGCTGAGGCCCAGTTTAAGGTGCGAACGTTGTTTTCCAAAAATTCAAAAGTATGGTGTTTTCTGAAAGGAGGAACCTAAAGCTTTTGAATTTAGAATATATAAAATTATCGGCCTCCTGGAAAACTTTAAAAGTTGGTATTCCAACCATAGAAATCTTTATTTTTGTAACACTGTATAGTGCTGTAATGTTTGCAGCGGTGAGAAACCGCATGGAGAGATTGGTATTTTACATAGAGGGCTGGAGTGGTCCATGGAGGCCGTTTAAGGTACGAAAAAAATTCCAAATTCAAAAAGTATGGTGTTTTTCTGAAAGGAGAACCTAGCTTTAATTTAGATATAAAATGATCGACCTCCTTGAAACTTTTAAAGTTATTCCCAACCCAGAAATGTTTTTGTTTTGTTTACGTAACACTGTATAGTGCTGTATTGTTTGCGGTGAAGAAACCGCATGCAGTGTTTAGCGGTATTTTACAGAGGGCTAAAGGTGTCCATGGAGGCTGTTTAAGGTACGAAAAAAATTCCAAATTCAAAAAAAGTATGGTGTTTTTTCTGAAGGAAGGAGTAGAACCTAAGCTTTTAATTTAGATATAAAATGATCGGCTTCCATGAAAACTTTAAAGTTATTCACAACCCTAGAAATGCTTTTCAACACTGTATAGTGCTGTATTGTTTGCAGGGTGAAACCGCATGCAAGATGACAGGTATTATTTTACAGAGGGCTCAAGTGTCCATGGAGGCCGTTTAAAGGTGCAAACAATTTTTCCAAAAACAAAAGTATGGTGTTTTTCTGAAAGGGGAGAACCCTGAAAAGCTTTAATTTGAATATAAAATTATCGGCCTCCCATAGCTTGAAAACTTCTTGTTAGTCTCAACCAGAAAATGTTTGCTTGTTGTAAACACTGTATAGTGCTGTATTGTTTGCGGTGAAACCACGTACAGAGTTCCAAACGGTATTCACAGAGGAGCTAGGAGTGTCCATGGAGGCCGTTTATTGTACCGAAATAATTATCCAAATTCAAATGTATGGTGTTTTTTCTGGAAAGGGAGAACCTAAGCTTTAATTTGAATATAAAATTATCGGCTCTCACTTGGAAAACTTTAAAAGTTATTCCCTTAAACCCATAGAATATGTTTGTTGTTGTAACACTGTGTAGTGCTGTATTGTTTGCGGTGAAACCGCATGCAAGGTTGACAGTGGTATTTTACCAGAGGGGCTATGAGCGTGTCCATGGAGGCCGTTTAAGGTACGAAAATTGTTTCCAAATTCAAAAGTATGGTGTTTTTCTGAAAGGGGAGAACCTAAGCTTTTAATTTAGAATACAACATTATCGGCCTCTTGAAAACTTTTTTAAAAGTTATTCCCAACCATAGAAATATTTTTTGTTGTAACACTGTATAGTGCTGTGTTGTTTGCGGTGAAACTTCACATGCAAGTTGTACGGTATTTTACAGAAAGGGCTAGGAGTATTAATCCATGGAGGTCGTTTAAGGTAATGAATTTGTTTCAAATTCAAAAGTATGGTGTTTTCTGAAAGGGGAGGAACCTAGCTTTTAATTTAGATATAAATTATCGGCCTCCCTTTGAAAACTTTCAAAGTTATTCCCAACCATAGAAATCTTTATTTTTGTAACTTGCTGTACCATAGTGCTGCAATGTGTTGCGGTGAAGAACCGCATGGAGATTGACGGTATTTTTACAGAGGGTTAAGGAGTGTCCGCCATGGAGGCCGTTTGGGTACGATACCATTTTTCCAAATCTGCAAAAAGTATGGTGTTTTTTTCTGAAAGGGGAGAACCTAAGCTTTAATTTAGATATAAAATGATCGGACCTCCCTTGAAAACTTTAAAAGTTATTCCCAACCATAGAAATGTTTTTCTTTTCTAACACTGTATATGGTGTTGTATTGTTTGCGGTGAAACCGCTACAGGAGTTCAAAGGTATTTTACAGAGGGCTAAGTGTCCATGGAGGCCGTTTAAGGTACGAAAAAAATTATCCCAGAATTCAAAAGTATGGTGTTTTTCTGAAAGGGAAGAACCTAAGCTTTAATTTGAAGATATAAAATTATTGGCCTCCCTGAAAACTTTACAAAATTATTCCCAACCCTAGAGAATGTATTTTTTGTAACACTGTATAGATGAGCCAGGTGCAGAACCATGCAATACTGAGTTGATTGCAGTATATTTTTCAAATGGCTATGTCCATGGAGGCCGCTTTTAAGGTGCGCGGCTTAAATAATTATCCCAAATTCAAAATGTGTATGGTGTTTTTCTGAAAGGGAGAGAACCTAAGCTTTAATTCTAGATATAAAATTATCGGCCTCCCTTAAAACTTTAAAAGTTATTCCCAACCATAGAAATTTTTGTTGTAACACTGTATAGTGCTGTATTGTTTGTGGTGAAACCGCATGCAAGTTACGGTATTTTTTACACAGAGGGCTAAGTGTCACATGGAGGCCGTTTAAGGTACGATTTGTTTTCCAGAATCCAACTAAAAGTATGGTGTTTTTTTCTGAAAGGGGAGACCTAAGCTTTAATTTTGATATAAAATTATCGGCCTCCTTGAAATTCAGTTTGAGATTATTCCCCAACCATAGAAATCTTTATTTTTGTAACACTGTATAGTGCTGTAATGTTTATGTAGAAACACACTTGGAAGGTGACAGTATTTTACAGAGGGCTAAAGGTCCGCGGAGGCCGTTTACGTAGGGTACGAAAAAATTCCAAATTCAAAAAGTATATGGTGTTTTTCTGAAAGGGGAGAACCTAAGTTTAATTTAGATATAACATGATCGGCCTCCCTTGAAAACTTTTAAAAGTTATTCCCCAAACCTAGAAATGTTTGCGTTTGTAACACTGTAATCATAGTGCTGTATTGTTTGCGAGGTGAAACCGCATACAAGTGTTACGGTATTTTACAAAATGGCTAAGTGTCCATGGAGGCACGTTTAATGGGTACAAAACACTATTATAAATTCAAATGTATGGTGTTTTTTCTGAAAGGGAGAACCTAAGCTTTAATTTAGATATAAAATTATCGTACTCCTTGAAAACTTCAAAAGTTATTCCTAACCATAGAAATCTTTTATTTTTGTAACACTGTATAGTGCTGTAATGTTTTGCGAGGGGTGAAACCGCATGGAAGTTGACAGAATATTTTACAGAGGGCTGGGTGTTGCATGGAGGCCGTTTAAGGGGCTACCGAACATTTTCCAAGATTCAGTATGGTGTTTTTTCTGAAAGGGAGAACCTAAGCTTTAATTTAGATATAAAATTATCCGGCCTCCTTGAAAACTTTAAAAGTTATTCCCAACCCTAGAAATGTTTCTTTTCTAGATCACTGTATAGTTGTATTGTGTTGCCGGTGAGGAAACCGCACATTACAAGTTAACGTATTTTACAGAAGGGCTAAGTGTCCATGGAGGCCGTTTAAGGTGCAAAAAAAAATTCCAAATTCAAAAGTATGGTGTTTTCTGAAAGGAGAGAACCTAAGCTTTTAATTTAAGATATAAAATGATCGGCCTCCCTTGAAAACTTTAAAAGTTAATATTCCCAACCCTAAGAATGTTTTCTTTTCTAACACTGTATAGTGCTGTATTGTTTGCGGTGAAACCACATGCAAGTTCAAGGTATTTTACAGAGGCTAAGTGTCCATGGAGGCCGTTTTAAGGTACCGAAAAAAATTATCCAAATTCAAAAGTATGAATTGTTTTTCTGAAAGGGAGAAGAACCTAACCTTTAATTTAGATATAAAATTATTGGCCTCCCTTCAAAAACTTAAAAAGTTATTCCCAACCCTAGAAATGTATTTTTTGTAACGCACCAACTGTATAGTGCTGTATTGTTTGCGGGTGAAACCGCATGTGTTGGACGGTATTTTACAAAATGGCTAAGTGTCCATGGAGGCCGTTTAAGGTACCGAGAAATAATTATCCAAATTCCAAATGTATGGTGTTTTTCTGAGAAGGGAAGAACCTAAGCTTTAATTTAGATATAAAATTATTGGCCTCCCTTGAGAAACTTTAAAGTTATTCCCAACCCTAGAAATGTATTTTTTGTAACACTATATAGTGCTGGTATTGTTTGCGGTGAAAACCGCATGCAGAGATTGACAGAATATTTTACAAACATGGCTAAGTGTCCATGGAGGCACGTTTAAGGTACAGAAATAATTATCCAGAAATTCAAATGTATGGTGTTTTTCTGAAGAGGGGACGGCCGTTTCAAATAAGAAATAAAGAGAGCGCTTCCTCAAGCGTCTGCTCAAAAAGAAAGCCATATAGCGCGTCGACGTGATTTATCGCACAACGTTAAATAAGAGCTAATTTGCATACTTTCTGCATTTTACCTTTGTTTCTATTGGCTCAATAGAAAAATGCAAATTTTTGAACTTTTGAATGAGGAATGGATGACGTTTCAAAACGTTTGTTTACTTTTTGCTGAAGAGGTCAAGTGTCCAAATATAATTTATTTAGCGCTAGATTTGCAGCAACGTGACTTCTTTTTCGAACACGCGACGACAGGGGTTCTCTCAAGTGGCGTTTTATTAATCACCCTTTTGGACAAAAAATATAACTTTGTAGGGCGCCGGAAATCCTTAGGTAGAGTGGACAGCTTGTGATATCAAGTGACCCCTATGAGTGAGTCATAAGGTGAGGGCAGCTCTTTTTAGTTTCTTGAGTCAATTAAAGTTGGTGTGTAATTATTTGTTTTCCGTGCTGACTAACGTGGGCGACTACCGTGCCTGCTTTTGTATGCACATACTGGCCTTACTATAGGCTTCTACGTACATTGTACATATACACATACAGGTACACATAATGTTCAAGTGTATATGCGGATGTATATAAATAAACATGCTGCCCATGTAATGTACTGGGTCTAGATCATGGAAAACTATAGTTAGGCCTTATTTAGATTCATAGGCTTACATCAATTACTGTTAATTAATTAATATCATGTAAATACCAACGGCGCAGCAGCGTAGCCAGGACTTTTCAGTGGGGGCACAGGGGGGCATTGCTTTTTCAGTGGGGGGGGCCTAGGGGGTATGGTTTTTTCCCTTTTTCTTTTATCTTTTTCTGTTTTTGGGGCACACTATGAGGATTTTCTCGTGAGGGGGCACTTACTGGGGGGCACTGGAAATTTGTGGGGTCGTGCCCCCAGGCCCCCCTGTGGCTACGCCGCTGCAACAGCGTAAAGCTTTGCATATCAATTAAGCTGACAGTAACGTACGCTACATGTGCTTACTACCATATGACTACTACTAGTGTTAGTGTTTGCTGGGGGAGGGTTATGGGAGAACGGAAATGGTCCAAAAACGAAATTATGGGCCTACTATTGGGACAAAAATTAAATTAATAAGAAAACTACACAAATACAACAATTCAAATGCTAATTATTTGTTATTACATGTTTGCGTTGTGCCTTGTCTGTCATTATATTTATTTATTTTCCTAGATACTTGAGATATGTTTACTGCCATTGTCACTATGCATCGGATGCTGTCAAATTCTACCTGGTGATACTGTCGATGTCATGATGCCAGCCAGCTTTTGATAAGGTTGAGTAAGACTAGGTAGGTTTGTGGTTACACAATGTATTCTAACATCTCTCTTGACTAACATGTAGTTCTGACAATCCATAACAAGATTTTCTCCCGAAGTGTTATTTATGGAGGGGTTGTGTATTCCAGACATTTATAACTTGTATCATGTCCTCAAATCACAATAGCAATATTAAGTACATTTACAGGAATGCCAATATAATTATAGAGAATGTTATGAGAATGATTGTGACACATACTCCAGTTGTACATTTATAGGAATGAATGAGGCACATTCAATCAATATCAAACAATGTGTTATCTTGTATTTTTCAATGCAGACCATTTCTATGCAGAAAAGTTTATATTTTTAATGGTTTTATTTTTTCCCAGTATGGCTGCTCTGTAAATCATACATTTACTGTGATTTAGTATGTCTCCAGCTCCTCCAATTTGTATTTTTATTTATTTATTTATTTATTATTAATTTTTTTTAGGGGGGGGGGGTTAAAGCCTTTGTGCTTATAGTATGTACAAAAGTCATACAGACTGCTTTATCTATTCTTCTTTTCTTCTTTTGACCGCAGTTATGAACTCTGCCTGCACTTCTGGCACGGTGCTTGTATGATGTCGCCTCATGATGGTGAGAAGACGCTGCAAATCATTCCTCATGCCATGGACAGCACGACCGGTTCTATTGAACTCGGTATGCACAAGTTCACCACCCTGCTCGTTCAAAAGGCCGAACCCACCAAATCTCCAGAAGCTGCTCCACTGCATGATTTTCAAGCAGGTGCATTTTGGGGGTTACAGAATGTGTTGGGAACATTCTCCGGTATGTCGCCATGAAATTGATGATACATGAGTCTGAAAGAAAGAAAAAATACATATAACCATCGTTGATACATTAACACTTCACAGCAAGTTTCAAGCCAGTTTCGTCATGATCCCTACCATGTACTATTATTTGAGCAGCTATTAATTTTTCACACTACATCATCAATGTATTTTAACCCTCCTGGGCATTAAGTAGAAAACTTTACACTAACTCAATAGTGGATGTATTGCTGCACACATTATAATTACCTCATTTGCATATAGCCAATTAACATCCACACAACTTTAGTTACATAAAAGCTGTTCTACAACCATGCTACAACCAACCAGTGGCGCGGCAATCATCACAGTGGTGCAATCTGTGTGTATCATGCAACCGTGTGTGTCTTTCAATACACCCACTCACTGAGCTATCCTTTTGTACACAGCAATATAAACACACACACACACACACGGTTTTAAGAACTGGAGTACATCCGCTACCTCCTAGAAGGGTACACACACACATACACACGGTTTGTGTATGCAAACAGAACATTATGCGAGATTTCACATGTAACCCGATACACCTTCAACTCCGGCACTCTCATATATGTAGAGTGGGTCAAGGGTGACAAAGTCAAGTGGTGTCTGTTATTTTGGTCGAGTATTAAAGGGGCAGTGCACAAAAAACCACTTTTTGAGAACTGCAGTACATCCACTCCCTCCTCGCAGGGTTAATTTGCTTAACTTTCTGTACGTAATTTGGAAGTGATTTTAAAATTTGCACTTACCCTACCAGGGGTCTTCAATTTAGCAGTGCCATTTATTTTCAGTTTGTGCCATGTCCATCTGTCAGTAGCAGCTTCAATTTGTGGTGGAATTGGGGTCCCTCTTACATGCTGTGAAGCCACTTTTTGAAGAAGTTTTGCTGCCTTGGTAATTTCTCACTCTCTTGTTGGAGAGGATGATGATGTTACATTGGGTGCAATGCATATCTTACAATGGCATGAAGTTTGTTTGATGGGACATTCATGTTCAGCCATTTTGTTTAATTTTCCCATTGAACACATTTTGAACAAGCCGTTATTAAGGTGCTTAGCTGAAATCGTAGTATCCGAGGGCATGGTGATACATGGGTGAGAGTGTAGAAGTTGCTTACACACTGGACATGGGACCTCAGTTTGGAGTTGAACTTGAACCAGTTAGATAAGCAAATGGCACAAAAGTTATGTTCGCATGGTGTTTGAATGGTGGGGGTGCTCAGTATGCACTGGCAAATTGGGCATATAAATATACTTTCTTCTTCAGAAGATTTGCCACATATTTCAAGCAACGGGCTTACAGTACAATTATTATCCTCTTCTAATCCAAAAAGGTTCGAAGGCAAATTAGACGTGTGGCCTTGAATTTCTGCCGAATGACCTGGCCGACTTCGGCTTGGTTGGTGACCCCCCTCGCCTTGTTTCAGGAACACTCTACATATTTCACATTCACCTGTCCTGGGATGTGCTTTCCAGTTCAGCCTTGGTGTACAAATTGCATATTCATGTTTAATATTTGATGTACTATTTAATCTGTCACCATGTTGGGCATAGCGTAGAGATCGGGAACATTTGTAGCATACTGATTCAGGGTGTACTTCAGTGTCATCTTCCCACGTACTTATCGAAAACACAGCATATATTTCTTTTCTGTATTTGGAGCAGTCTACAGGTTTAGTGTAACTCTTACCAGCTTGCTTTTGTTTGGCAGTTTCCAACCTTCTCCCACATACACGGCATAATTTTGTTAATACTGACTGATGATATTCCATAATGTGAAATAAAATAAAGCTAAAAAAACAACTGAATATGAATATTTCTATCGCCTCCTTGTTCCATGTTGTAACGTTGATGTATGTGCGTGTGTGTGTGTTTGAGCCCATGCAATGCGCCCACGTATTACATTGAAATTAACTTATTGAATTTCGCGGCGCGGTGTGTGTTGTTTACATCCCGTAGTACAGTATACGCGTAGTATGTATATGTCCGTGTACAAACTATTATGTAAACAGAACGTTGACGTGAAATATGCGCCAACTTCGTTGCTTATAACTTTAAAAATAGAGCTGCCCTCAGGCCAATTCTCCTAAGTAAATTGAAAACGGGAATGTTTTTACCAAAAACTGTGGTCATTACTTCTACAAAACTTATTTTCATTTAATTTGCGTGCAAAAATGCATCCTCATTTTTCGATCGGCGTTTTTATTAATTTACGCACAGTGAGTGATAAAATACTTTTTATTTCATTTTCAACAATTAAAATGTGTTTATAACATCATGAACATCAGAAATAGAGACTTATGGAAGTTTTTATAATAAAACCATTGTTTACATTAGTATTCTTTCCAAAATTAATGTTTTATTCAAAGTTTTTGCGGCATAGTGACGGAGGAAAACGCCGCCATCTTAGTTAGTGCTAATCATTCATTATTGGAGTAAATAATTTTCAACAAACGATCTGATAAACTTTATTTACGTTACGTGGATCGGCTTGAAACAGCCGTGGGGAGAACCTAAGCTTTAATTTAGATATAAAATTATCGGCCTCCCTTGAAAACTTTAAAAGTTATTCCCAACCATAGAAATATTTTTTGTTGTAACACTGTATAGTGCTGTATTGTTTGCGGTGAAACCGCATGCAAGTTGACGGTATTTTACAAATGGCTAAGTGTCCATGGAGGCCGTTTAAGGTACGAAATAATTATCCAAATTCAAATGTATGGTGTTTTTCTGAAAGGGAAGAACCTAAGCTTTAATTTAGATATAAAATTATTGGCCTCCCTTGAAAACTTTAAAAGTTATTCCCAACCCTAGAAATGTATTTTTTGTAACACTATATAGTGCTGTATTGTTTGCGGTGAAACCGCATGCAAGTTGACAATATTTTACAAATGGCTAAGTGTCCATGGAGGCACGTTTAAGGTACGAAATAATTATCCAAATTCAAATGTATGGTGTTTTTCTGAAAGAGGAGAACCTAAGCTTTAATTTAGATATAAAATTATCGGCCTCCCTTGAAAACTTCAAAAGTTATTCCCAACCATAGAAATCTTTATTTTTGTAACACTGTATAGTGCTGTAATGTTTGCGGTGAAACCGCATGGAAGTTGACGGTATTTTACAGAGGGCTAAGTGTCCATGGAGGCCGTTTAAAGTGAAAACATTTTCCAAATTCAAAAGTATGGTGTTTTTCTGAAAGGAGAGAACCTAAGCTTTAATTTAGATATAAAATGATCGGCCTCCCTTGAAAACTTTAAAAGTTATTCCCAACCCCAGAAATGTTTTCTTTTCTAACACTGTATAGTGCTGTATTGTTTGCGGTGAAACCGCATGCAAGTTCAAGGTATTTTACAGAGGGCTAAGTGTCCATGGAGGCCGTTTAAGGTACGAAAAAAATTATCAAATTCAAAAGTATGGTGTTTTCTGAAAGGAGAGAACCTAAGCTTTAATTTAGATATAAAATTATCGGCCTCCTTGAAAACTTTAAAGTTATTCCAAACCCTAGAAATTTTCTTTTGTAACACTGTATAGTGCTGTATTGTTTGCGGTGAAACCGCATGCAAGTTGACGGTATTTTACAGAGGGCTAAGTGTCCATGGAGGCCGTTTAAGGTACGAAAAAATTATCCAAATTCAAAAGTATGGTGTTTTTCTGAAAGGGAAGAACCTAAGCTTTAATTTAGATATAAAATTATTGGCCTCCCTTGAAAACTTTAAAAGTTATTCCCAACCCTAGAAATGTATTTGTTGTAACACTGTATAGAGCTGTATTGTTTGCAGTGAAACCGCATGCAAGTTGACAGTATTTTACAGATGGCTAAGTGTCCATGGAGGCCGTTTAAGGTACGAAAATATTAACCAAAATTTCAAAAATATGGTGTTTTTCTGAAAGGGAAGAACCTAAGCTTTAATTTAGATATAAAATTATTGGTCTCCCTTGAAAACTTTAAAGGTTATTCCCAACCCTAGAAATGTATTTTTTGTAACACTGTATAGTGCTGTATTGTTTGCGGTGAAACCGCATGCAAGTTGACGGTATTTTACAGAGGGCTAAGTGTCCATGGAGGCCGTTTTGGGTAATAATATCCAAATTTCAAAAGTATGGTGTTTTTCTGAAAGGGGAAGAACCTAAGCTTTAATTTAGATATAAAATTATCGGCCTCCTTGAAAACTTTAAAGTTATTCCCAACCATAGAAATCTTTTTTTGTAACACTGTATAGTGCTGTATTGTTTGCAGTGAAACCGCATGCAAGTTGACAGTATTTTACAGAGGGCTAAGTGTCCATAGAGCCGTTTAAGGTACAAAATAATTATCCAAATTCAAAAGTATGGTGTTTGTCTGAAAGGGGAGAACCTAAGCTTTAATTTAGATATAAAATTATCTGCCTCCCTTGAAAACTTTAAAAGTTATTCCCAACCCTAGAAATGTTATTTTTGTAACACTGTATAGTGCTGTATTGTTTGCGGTGAAACCGCATGCAAGTTGACAGTATTTTACAGAGGGCTAAGTGTCCATGGAGGCCGTTTAAGGTACGAAATAATTATCCAAATTCAAATGTATGGTGTTTTCTGAAAGGGGAGAACCTAAGCTTTAATTTAGATATAAAATTATCGGCCTCACTTGAAAACTTTAAAGTTATTCCCAACCATAGAAATGTTTTTTTTGTAACACTGTATAGTGCTGTAATGTTTGCGGTGAAACCGCATGCAGGTTGACGGTATTTTACAGAGGGCTAAGTGTCCATGGAGGCCGTTTAAGGTAAAACATTTTTCCAAAATTCAAAAGTATGGTGTTTTTCTGAAAAGGGGAGAAACCTAGCTTTAATTTAGATATAAAATGATAGTCATACCTTTAAAACTTTAAAAGTTATTCCCAACCCTAGAAATGTTTTATTTTAACACTGTATAGTGCTGTAATTGTTTGCGGTGAAACCGCATGCAGAGATTCACAGGTATTTTACAGAGGGCTAGAAAGTGTCCATGGAGGCCGTTTAAGGTACGAAAAAAAATTCCAAATTCAAAAGTATGGTGTTTTTCTGAAAGGAGAGAACCTAAGCTTTAATTTAGATATAAAATGATCGGCCTCCCTTGAAAACTTTAAAAGTTATTCCCAACCCTAGAAATGTTTTCTTTTGTAACACTGTATAGTGCTGTATTGTTTGCGGTGAAACCGCATGCAAGTTCAAGGTATTTTACAGAGGGCTAAGTGTCCATGGAGGCCGTTTAAGGTACGAAAAAATTATCCAAATTCAAAAGTATGGTGTTTTTCTGAAAGGGAAGAACCTAAGCTTTAATTTAGATATAAAATTATTGGCCTCCCTTGAAAACTTTAAAAGTTATTCCCAACCCTAGAAATGTATTTTTTGTAACACTGTATAGTGCTGTATTGTTTGCGGTGAAACCGCATGCAAGTTGACGGTATTTTACAAATGGCTAAGTGTCCATGGAGGCCGTTTAAGGTACGAAATAATTATCCAAATTCAAATGTATGGTGTTTTTCTGAAAGGGGAGAACCTAAGCTTTAATTTAGATATAAAATTATCGGCCTCCCTTGAAAACTTTAAAAGTTCTTCCCAACCCTAGAAATCTTTTTTTTGTAACACTGTATAGTGCTGTATTGTTTGCGGTGAAACCGCATGCAAGTTGACGGTATTTTACAGAGGGCTAAGTGTCCATGGAGGCCGTTTAAGGTACGAAAAAAATTCCAAATTCAAAAGTATGGTGTTTTTCTGAAAGGGGAGAACCTAAGCTTTAATTTAGATATACAATTATCGGCCTCCCTTGAAAACTTAAAAGTTATTCCCAACCCTAGAAATGTTTTTTTTGTAACACTGTATAGTGCTGTATTGTTTGCGGTGAAACCGCATGCAAGTTGACGGTATTTTACAGAGGGCTAAGTGTCCATGGAGGCCGTTTAAGGTACGAAAAAAATTATCCAAATTCAAAAGTATGGTGTTTTTCTGAAAGGGAAGAACCTAAGCTTTAATTTAGATATAAAATTATCGGCTTCCCTTGAAAACTTTAAAAGTTATTCCCAACCCTAGAAATGTTTTTTTTGTAACACTGTATAGTGCTGTATTGTTTGCGGTGAAACCGCATGGAAGTTGACGGTATTTTACAGAGGGCTAAGTGTCCATGGAGGCCGTTTAAGGAACGAAAAAATTATCCAAATTCAAAAGTATGGTGTTTTTCTGAAAGGGGAGAACCTAAGCTTTAATTTAGATATAAAATTATCAGCCTCCTTGAAAACTTTAAAAGTTATTCCCAACCATAGAAATGTATTTTTGTAACACTGTATAGTGCTGTATTGTTTGCGGTGAAACCGCATGCAAGTTGACGGTATTTTAAAGAGGTCTAAGTGTCCATGGAGGCCGTTTAAGGTACGAAATAATTATCCAAATTCAAATGTATGGTGTTTTTCTGAAAGGGGAGAACCTAAGCTTTAATTTAGATATAAAATTATCGGCCTTCCTTGAAAACTTTAAAAGTTATTCCCAACCATAGAAATGTATTTTTTTGTAACACTGTATAGTGCTGTATTGTTTGCGGTGAAACCGCATGCAAGTTGACGGTATTTTACAGATGGCTAAGTGTCCATGGAGGCCGTTTAAGGTACGAAATAATTATCCAAATTCAAATGTATGGTGTTTTTCTGAAAGGGGAGAACCTAAGCTTTAATTTAGATATAAAATTATCGGCCTCCCTTGAAAACTTTAAAAGTTATTCCCAACCATAGAAATCATTTTTTTTTGTAACACTGTATAGTGCTGTATTGTTTGCGGTGAAACCGCATGGAAGTTGACGGTATTTTACAGAGGGCTAAGTGTCCATGGAGGCCGTTTAAGGTACGAAAAAAAATTCCAAATTCAAAAGTATGGTGTTTTTCTGAAAGGGGAGCACCTAAGCTTTAATTTAGATATAAAATTATCGGCCTCCCTTGAAAACTTTAAAAGTTATTCCCAACCATAGACTTTTTTTTGGTAACACTGTATAGTGCTCTATTGTTTGCGGTGAAACCGCATGCAAGTTGACGGTATTTTACAGAGGGCTAAGTGTCCATGGAGGCCGTTTAAGGTACGAAACCTTTTTCCAAATTCAAAAATATGGTGTTTTTCTGAAAGGGGAGAACCTAAGCTTTAATTTAGATATAAAATGATCGGCCTCCTTTGAAAACTTTAAAAGTTATTCCCAACCCTAGAAATGTTTTGTTTGTAACACTGTATAGTGCTGTATTGTTTGCGGTGAAACCGCATGCAAGTTGACGGTATTTTACAGAGGGCTAAGTGTCCATGGAGGCCGTTTAAGGTACGAAAAAATTATCCAAATTCAAAAGTATGGTGTTTTTCTGAAAGGGGAGAACCTAAGCTTTAATTTAGATATAAAATGATCGGCCTTCCTTGAAAACTTTAAAAGTTATTCCCAACCCTAGAAATGTATTTTTTGTAACACTGTACAGTGCTGTATTGTTTGCGGTGAAACCGCATGGAAGTTGACGGTATTTTACAGATGGCTAAGTGTCCATGGAGGCCGTTTAAGGTACGAAAAAAAATCCAAATTCAAAAGTATGGTGTTTTTCTGAAAGGGGAGAACCTAAGCTTTAATTTAGATATAAAATTATCGGCCTCCCTTGAAAACTTTAAAAGTTATTCCCAACCATAGAATTTTTTGTTGTTGTAACACTGTATAGTGCTGTATTGTTTGCGGTGAAACCGCATGCAAGTTTAAGGTATTTTACAGAGGGCTAAGTGTCCATGGAGGCCGTTTAAGGTACGACAAAATTATCCAAATTCAAAAGTATGGTGTTTTTCTGAAAGGGAAGAACCTAAGCTTTAATTTAGATATAAAATTATTGGCCTCCCTTGAAAACTTTAAAAGTTATTCCCAACCCTAGAAATGTATTTTTTGTAACACTATATAGTGCTGTATTGTTTGCGGTGAAACCGCATGCAAGTTGACGGTATTTTACAAATGGATAAGTGTCCATGGAGGCCGTTTAAGGTACGAAATAATTATCCAAATTCAAATGTATGGTGTTTTTCTGAAAGGGGAGAACCTAAGCTTTAATTTAGATATAAAATTATCGGCCTCCCTTGAAAACTTTAAAAGTTATTCCCAACCATAGAAATATTTTTTGTTGTAACACTGTATAGTGCTGTATTGTTTGCGGTGAAACCGCATGCAAGTTGACGGTATTTTACAGAGGGCTAAGTGTCCATGGAGGCCGTTTAAGGTACGAATTTTTTTTCCAAATTCAAAAGTATGGTGTTTTTCTGAAAGGGGAGAACCTAAGCTTTAATTTAGATATAAAATTATCGGCCTCCCTTGAAAACTTTAAAAGTTATTCCCAACCATAGAAATCTTTATTTTTGTAACACTGTATAGTGCTGTAGTCCATGTTTCTGCTCCATAAGTCATGGTTGTTAGGATGCATTGGTTGTACACTCTTCTTCGAAGTGACATTGCTATGTTGTTGTCGGTCAATATGTCTTTGTACATGCCAAAACTTCTCCAACCTGCTTTGATTCTCGACATAATTTCTTCTCTCGATGTGTCTTTCATTTCTCTCGATGTGTCTTTCAACAAATGAGCTGAACAACAAATTGATAACAACACAGAGAGCCATGGAGAGAAAAATGGTACATTTAACAATACGGGATAAAGTTAACCATAACAAAATACGAGAGAAAACAAAAGTCAAGGACATCATTGAAAAGATAAAGGAGACCAAATGGAGATGGGCAGGCCATGTGTTAAGGGTCCAGGACAACAGGTGGACTAGGCGATTGACAGAATGGCAGCCTAGAACAGGCAAGAGAAAGAGAGGACGGCAAAAGAAAAGATGGAGAGATGACATAACAGCACACATGGGCACGGCAACATGGACAAGAGTGGCTAGAGAGAGAGACAAATGGAAGTTTTATGAGGAGGGCTTTGTCCAACAAATGGATGAACTATAGCCTTGATGATGATGATGATGATAGTGCTGTATTGTTTGCGGTGAAACCGCATGCAAGTTGACCGTATTTTACAGAGGGCTATGTGTCCATGGAGGCCGTTTAAGGTACGAAATAATTATCCAAATTCAAAAGTATGGTGTTTTTCTGAAAGGGGAGAACCTAAGCTTTAATTTAGATATAAAATGATCGGCCTCACTTGAAAACTTTAAAAGTTATTCCCAACCCTAGAAATGTTTTTTTTGTAACACTGTATAGTGCTGTATTGTTTGCGGTGAAACCGCATGCAAGTTGACGGTATTTTACAGAGGGCTAAGTGTCCATGGAGGCCGTTTAAGGTACGAAAAAAATTCCAAATTCAAAAGTATGGTGTTTTTCTGAAAGGGAAGAACCTAAGCTTTAATTTAGATATAAAATTATCGGCCTCCCTTGAAAACTTTAAAAGTTATTCCCAACCATAGAATTTTTTTTTTGTAACACTGTATAGTGCTGTATTGTTTGCGGTGAAACCGCATGGAAGTTGACGGTATTTTACAGAGGGCTAAGTGTCCATGGAGGCCGTTTAAGGTACGAAACATTTTTCCAAATTCAAAAATATGGTGTTTTTCTGAAAGGGGAGAACCTAAGCTTTAATTTAGATATAAAATTATCGGCCTCCCTTGAAAACTTTAAAAGTTATTCCCAACCATAGAAATCTTTTTTTTTGTAACACTGTATAGTGCTGTATTGTTTGCGGTGAAACCGCATGGAAGTTGACGGTATTTTACAGAGGGCTAAGTGTCCATGGAGGCCGTTTAAGGTACGAAAAAAAATTCCAAATTCAAAAGTATGGTGTTTTTCTGAAAGGGGAGAACCTAAGCTTTAATTTAGATATAAAATTATCGGCCTCCCTTGAAAACTTTAAAAGTTATTCCCAACCCTAGAAATGTATTTTTTGTAACACTGTATAGTGCTGTATTGTTTGCGGTGAAACCGCATGCAAGTTGACGGTATTTTACAGAGGGCTAAGTGTCCATGGAGGCCGTTTAAGGTACGAAATAATTATCCAAATTCAAAAGTATGGTGTTTTTTCTGAAAGGGGAGAACCTAAGCTTTAATTTAGATATAAAATTATCGGCCTCCCTTGAAAACTTTAAAGTTATTCCCAACCATAGAATTTTTGTTTTTTGTAACACTGTATAGTGCTGTATTGTTTGCGGTGAAACCGCATGGAAGTTGACGGTATTTTACAGAGGGCTAAGTGTCCATGGAGGCCGTTTAAGGTACGAAAATTGTTTCCAAATTCAAAAGTATGGTGTTTTTCTGAAAGGGGAGAACCTAAGCTTTAATTTAGATATATAAAATTATCGGCCTCCCTTGAAAACTTTAAAAGTTATTCCCAACCATAGATTTTTTTTGTAACACTGTATAGTGCTGTATTGTTTGCGGTGAAACCGCATGCAAGTTGACCGTATTTTACAGAGGGCTAAGTGTCCATGGAGGCCGTTTAAGGTACGAAATAATTATCCAAATTCAAAAGTATGGTGTTTTTCTGAAAGGGAGAACCTAAGCTTTAATTTAGATATAAAATTATCGGCCTCCCTTGAAAACTTTAAAAGTTATTCCCAACCATAGAATTTTTTTTTGTAACACTGTATAGTGCTGTATTGTTTGCGGTGAAACCGCATGCAAGTTGACGGTATTTTACAGAGGGCTAAGTGTCCATGGAGGCCGTTTAAGGTACGAAAAAAATTATCCAAATTCAAAAGTATGGTGTTTTTCTGAAAGGGGAGAACCTAAGCTTTAATTTAGATATAAAATTATCGGCCTCCTTAGAAAACTTTAAAAGTTATTCCCAACCATAGAAATGTTTTTTTGTAACACTGTATAGTGCTGTATTGTTTGCGGTGAAACCGCATGCAAATTGACGGTATTTTACAGAGGGCTAAGTGTCCATGGAGGCCGTTTAAGGTACGAAAAATTTTTCCAAATTCAAAAGTATGGTGTTTTTCTGAAAGGGGAGAACCTAAGCTTTAATTTAGATATAAAATTATCAGCCTCCCTTGAAAACTTTAAAAGTTATTCCCAATCCTAGAAATGATTTTTTTTGTAACACTGTATAGTGCTGTATTGTTTGCGGTGAAACCGCATGCAAGTTGACGGTATTTTACAGAGGGCTAAGTGTCCATGGAGGCCGTTTAAGGTACGACAAAATTATCCAAATTCAAAAGTATGGTGTTTTTCTGAAAGGGAGAACCTAAGCTTTAATTTAGATATAAAATTATCGGCCTCTCTTGAAAACTTTAAAAGTTATTCCCAACCATAGAAATGTTTTCTTTGTAACACTGTATAGTGCTGTATTGTTTGCGGTGAAACCGCATGCAAGTTGACCGTATTTTACAGAGGGCTAAGTGTCCATGGAGGCCGTTTAAGGTACGAAACAATTATCCAAATTCAAAAGTATGGTGTTTTTCTGAAAGGGGAGAACCTAAGCTTTAATTTAGATATAAAATTATCGGCCTCCCTTGAAAACTTTAAAAGTTATTCCCAACCATAGAAATCTTTGTTTTTGTAACACTGTATAGTGCTGTATTGTTTGCGGTGAAACCGCATGGAAGTTGACGGTATTTTACAGAGGGCTAAGTGTCCATGGAGGCCGTTTAAGGTACGAAAATTGTTTCCAAATTCAAAAGTATGGTGTTTTTCTGAAAGGGGAGAACCTAAGCTTTAATTTAGATATAAAATTATCGGCCTCCCTTGAAAACTTTAAAAGTTATTCCCAACCATAGAAATGTTTTTTGTAACACTGTATAGTGCTGTATTGTTTGCGGTGAAACCGCATGCAAGTTGACCGTATTTTACAGAGGGCTAAGTGTCCATGGAGGCCGTTTAAGGTACTTATTTTTTACCAAATTCAAAATTATGGTGTTTTTCTGAAAGGGAGAACCTAAGCTTTAATTTAGATATAAAATTATCGGCCTCCCTTGAAAACTTTAAAAGTTATTCCCAACAATAGAAATGTTTTTTTGTAACACTGTATAGTGCTGTATTGTTTGCGGTGAAACCGCATGCAAGATGACCGTGTTTTACAGAGGGCTAAGTGTCCATGGAGGCCGTTTAAGGTACGAAAAAATTATCCAAATTCAAAAGTATGGTGTTTTTCTGAAAGGGGAGAACCTAAGCTTTAATTTAGATATAAAATTATCGGCCTCCCTTGAAAACTTTAAAAGTTATTCCCAACCATAGAAATGTATTTTTTGTAACACTGTATAGTGCTGTATTGTTTGCGGTGAAACCGCATGGAAGTTGACGGTATTTTACAGAGGGCTAAGTGTCCATGGAGGCCGTTTAAGGTACGAAAAAATTATCAAATTCAAAAAGTATGGTGTTTTTCTGAAAGGGAGAACCTAAGCTTTAATTTAGATATAAAATTATCGGCCTCCCTTGAAAACTTTAAAAGTTATTCCCAACCATAGAACAATGTTTTTTTGTAACACTGTATAGTGCTGTATTGTTTGCGGTGAAACCGCATGCAAGTTGACGGTATTTTACAGAGGGCTAAGTGTCCATGGAGGCCGTTTAAGGTACGAAAAAAAATTATCCAAATTCAAAAGTATGGTGTTTTTCTGAAAGGGGAGAACCTAAGCTTTAATTTAGATATAAAATTATCGGCCTCCCTTGAAAACTTTAAAAGTTATTCCCAACCATACAAATCTTTTTTTTTGTAACACTGTATAGTGCTGTATTGTTTGCGGTGAAACCGCATGCAAGTTGACCGTATTTTACAGAGAGCTAAGTGTCCATGGAGGCCGTTTAAGGTACGAAAAAAATTCCAAATTCAAAAGTATGGTGTTTTTCTGAAAGGGGAGAACCTAAGCTTTAATTTAGATATAAAATTATCGGCCTACCTTGAAAACATAAAAATTTATTCCCAACCATAGAATTTTTTTGTAACACTGTATAGTGCTGCAATGTTTGCGGTGAAACCGCAAGGAAGTTGCCTGTTTTTTACATAGGGCTAAGTGTCCATGGAGGCCGTTTAAGGTACGAATTTATTTCCAAATTCAAAAGTATGGTGTTTTTCTGAAAGGGGAGAACCTAAGCTTTAATTTAGATATAAAATTATCGGCCTCCTTGAAAACTTTAAAGTTATTCCCAACCATAGAAATGTTTTTTTTGTAACACTGTATAGTGCTGTATTGTTTGCGGTGAAACCGCATGCAAGTTGACAATATTTTACAGAGGGCTAAGTGTCCATGGAGGCCGTTTAAGGTACGAAAAAAATTCCAAATTCAAAAGTATGGTGTTTTCTGAAAGGGAGAACCTAAGCTTTAATTTAGATATAAAATTATCGGCCTCCTTGAAAACTTTAAAAGTTATTCCCAACCATAGAAGTTTTTTGTAACACTGTATAGTGCTGTATTGTTTGCGGTGAAACCGCATGGAGATTGACAGTATTTTACAGAGGGCTAAGTGTCCATGGAGGCCGTTTAAGGTACGAAATAATTATCCAAATTCAAAAGTATGGTGTTTTTCTGAAAGGGAGAACCTAAGCTTTAATTTAGATATATAAATTATCGGCCTCCTTGAAAACTTTAAAAGTTATTCCCAACCATAGAAATGTTTTTTTGTGTAACACTGTATAGTGCTCTATTGTTTGCGGTGAAACCGCAGTCAAGTTGACGGTATTTTACAGAGGGCTAAGTGTCCATGGAGGCCGTTTAAGGTACGTAAACAATTTTCAAATTCAAAAGTATGGTGTTTTCTGAAATGGGAGAACCTAAGCTTTAATTTAGATATAAAATTATCGGCCTCCCTTGAAAACTTTAAAAGTTATTCCCAACCATAGAAATGTTTTTTTGTAACACTGTATAGTGCTGTATTGTTTGCGGTGAAACCGCATGCAAGTTGACGGTATTTTACAGAGGGCTAAGTGTCCATGGAGGCCGTTTAAGGTACGAAACAATTATCCAAATTCAAAAGTATGGTGTTTTTCTGAAAGGGGAGAACCTAAGCTTTAATTTAGATATAAAATTATCGGCCTCCCTTGAAAACTTTAAAAGTTATTCCCAACCATAAATGTTTTGTTTGTAACACTGTATAGTGCTGTATTGTTTGCGGTGAAACCGCATGCAAGTTGACGGTATTTTACAGAGGGCTAAGTGTCCATGGAGGCCGTTTAAGGTACGAAAAAAAAAATCCAAATTCAAAAGTATGGTGTTTTTCTGAAAGGGGAGAACCTAAGCTTTAATTTAGATATAAAATTATCGGCCTCCCTTGAACACTTTAAAAGTTATTCCCAACCATAGAAATGTTTTTTTTGTAACACTGTATAGTGCTGTAATGTTTGCGGTGAAACCGCATGGAAGTTGACGGTATTTTACAGAAGGCTAAGTGTCCATGGAGGCCGTTTAAGGTACGAAAATTGTTTCCAAATTCAAAAGTATGGTGTTTTTCTGAAAGGGGAGAACCTAAGCTTTAATTTAGATATAAAATTATCGGCCTCCCTTGAAAACTTTAAAAGTTATTCCCAACCATAGAAATGTTTTTTGTAACACTGTATAGTGCTGTATTGTTTGCGGTGAAACCGCATGCAAGTTGACGGTATTTTACAGAGGGCTAAGTGTCCATGGAGGCCGTTTAAGGTACGAAAAAATTATCCAAATTCAAAAGTATGGTGTTTTTCTGAAAGGGGAGAACCTAAGCTTTAATTTAGATATAAAATTATCGGCCTCCCTTGAAAACTTTAAAAGTTCTTCCCAACCATAGAAATCTTTTTTTTGTAACACTGTATAGTGCTGTATTGTTTGCGGTGAAACCTCATGCAAGTTGACGGTATTTTAAAGAGGGCTAAGTGTCCATGGAGGCCGTTTAAGGTACGAAAATTATCCAAATTCAAAAGTATGGTGTTTTTCTGAAGGGAGAACCTAAGCTTTAATTTAGATATAAAATTATCGGCCTCCTTGAAAACTTTAAAAGTTATTCCCAACCATAGAAATGTTTTTTTGTAACACTGTATAGTGCTGTATTGTTTGCGGTGAAACCGCAAGCAAGTTGACAGTACTTTACAGAGGGCTAAGTGTCCATGGAGGCCGTTTAAGGTACGAAAAAATTATCCAAATTCAAAAGTATGGTGTTTTTCTGAAAGGAGAACCTAAGCTTTAATTTAGATATAAAATTATCAGCCTCCCTTGAAAACTTTAAAGTTATTCCCAACCATAGAAATGTTTTTTTGTAACACTGTATAGTGCTGTATTGTTTGCGGTGAAACCGCATGCAAGTTGACAGTATTTATAGAGGGCTAAGTGTCCATGGAGGCCGTTTAAGGTACGAAAAAATTATCCAAATTCAAAAGTATGGTGTTTTTCTGAAAGGGAGAACCTAAGCTTTAATTTAGATATAAAATTATCGGCCTCCTTGAAAACTTTAAAAGTTATTCCCAACCATAGAAATGTTTTTTTGTAACACTGTATAGTGCTGTATTGTTTGCGGTGAAACCGCATGGAGATTGACAGTATTTTACAGAGGCTAAGTGTCCATGGAGGCCGTTTAAGGTACGAAAAAAATTCCAAATTCAAAAGTATGGTGTTTTCTGAAAGGGAGAACCTAAGCTTTAATTTAGATATAAAATTATCGGCCTCCCTTGAAAACTTTAAAAGTTATTCCCAACCATAGAAATGTTTTTTTGTAACACTGTATAGTGCTGTATTGTTTGCGGTGAAACCGCATGCAAGTTGACACTATTTTACAGAGGGCTAAGTGTCCATGGAGGCCGTTTAAGGTACGAAAAAATTATCCAAATTCAAAAGTATGGTGTTTTTCTGAAGGGGAGAACCTAAGCTTTAATTTAGATATAAAATTATCGGCCTCCTTGAAAACTTTAAAGTTATTCCCAACCATAGAAATGTTTTTTGTAACACTGTATAGTGCTGTATTGTTTGCGGTGAAACCGCATGCAAGTTGACAGTATTTTACAGAGAGGCTAAGTGTCCATGGAGGCCGTTTAAGGTACGAAAAAATTATCCAAATTCAAAAGTATGGTGTTTTCTGAAGGGAGAACCTACGCTTTAATTTAGATATAAAATTATCGGCCTCCCTTGAAAACTTTAAAGTTATTCCCAACCATAGAAATGTTTTTTTTTGTAACACTGTATAGTGCTGTATTGTTTGCGGTGAAACCGCATGGAAGTTGACCGTATTTTACAGAGGGCTAAGTGTCCATGGAGGCCGTTTAAGGTACGAAAATTGTTTCCAAATTCAAAAGTATGGTGTTTTTCTGAAAGGGGAGAACCTAAGCTTTAATTTAGATATAAAATTATCGGCCTCCCTTGAAAACTTTAAAAGTTATTCCCAACCCTAGAAATGTATTTTTTGTAACACTGTATAGTGCTGTATTGTTTGCGGTGAAACCGCATGGAAGTTGACGGTATTTTACAGAGGGCTAAGTGTCCATGGAGGCCGTTTAAGGTACGAAAAAAAATTCCAAATTCAAAAGTATGGTGTTTTTCTGAAAGGGGAGAACCTAAGCTTTAATTTAGATATAAAATTATCGGCCTCCCTTGAAAACTTTAAAAGTTATTCCCAACCATAGAAATGTTTTTTTTGTAACACTGTATAGTGCTGTATTGTTTGCGGTGAAACCGCATGGAAGTTGACCGTATTTTACAGAGGGCTAAGTGTCCATGGAGGCCGTTTAAGGTACGAAATAATTATCCAAATTCAAAAGTATGGTGTTTTTCTGAAAGGGGAGAACCTAAGCTTTAATTTAGATATAAAATTATCGGCCTCCCTTGAAAACTTTAAAAGTTATTCCCAACCATAGATTTTTTTTTTGTAACACTGTATAGTGCTGTATTGTTTGCGGTGAAACCGCATGGAAGTTGACCGTATTTTACAGAGGGCTAAGTGTCCATGGAGGCCGTTTAAGGTACGAAAATTGTTTACAAATTCAAAAGTATGGTGTTAGTCTGCACTGTGAGTAACTAAGCTTTAATTTAGATATAAAATTATCGGCCTCCCTTGAAAACTTTAAAAGTTATTCCCAACCATAGAAATGTTTTTTTGTAACACTGTATAGTGCTGTATTGTTTGCGGTGAAACCGCATGCAAGTTGACAGTATTTACAGAGGGCTAAGTGTCCATGGAGGCCGTTTAAGGTACGAAAAAATTATCCAAATTCAAAAGTATGGTGTTTTCTGAAAGGGAGAACCTAAGCTTTAATTTAGATATAAAATTATCGGCCTCCTTGAAAACTTTAAAGTTATTCCCAACCATAGAAATGTTTTTGTAACACTGTATAGTGCTGTATTGTTTGCGGTGAAACCGCATGCAAGTTGACAGTATTTTACAGAGGGCTAAGTGTCCATGGAGGCCGTTTAAGGTACGAAAAATTATCCAAATTCAAAAGTATGGTGTTTTCTGAAGGGGAGAACCTAAGCTTTAATTTAGATATAAAATTATCGGCCTCCTTGAAAACTTTAAAGTTATTCCCAACCATAGAAATGTTTTTTGTAACACTGTATAGTGCTGTATTGTTTGCGGTGAAACCGCATGGAAGTTGACAGTATTTTACAGAGGGCTAAGTGTCCATGGAGGCCGTTTAAGGTACGAAAATTATCCAAATTCAAAAGTATGGTGTTTTCTGAAAGGGGAGAACCTAAGCTTTAATTTAGATATAAAATTATCGGCCTCCTTGAAAACTTTAAAGTTATTCCCAACCATAGAAATGTTTTTTGTAACACTGTATAGTGCTGTATTGTTTGCGGTGAAACCGCATGCAAGTTGACAGTATTTTACAGAGGGCTAAGTGTCCATGGAGGCCGTTTAAGGTACGAAAAAAATTCCAAATTCAAAAAGTATGGTGTTTTTCTGAAAGGGAGAACCTAAGCTTTAATTTAGATATAAAATTATCGGCCTCCTTGAAAACTTTAAAAGTTATTCCCAACCATAGAAATGTTTTTTTTTTGTAACACTGTATAGTGCTGTATTGTTTGCGGTGAAACCGCATGCAAGTTGACAGTATTTTACAGAGGGCTAAGTGTCCATGGAGGCCGTTTAAGGTACGAAATAATTATCCAAATTCAAAAGAATGGTGTTTTCTGAAGGGAGAACCTAAGCTTTAATTTAGATATAAAATTATCGGCCTCCTTGAAAACTTTAAAGTTATTCCCAACCATAGAAATATTTTTTTTGTAACACTGTATAGTGCTGTATTGTTTGCGGTGAAACCGCATGGAAGTTGACGGTATTTTACAGAGGGCTAAGTGTCCATGGAGGCCGTTTAAGGTACGAAAATTATTTCCAAATTCAAAAGTATGGTGTTTTTCTGAAAGGGAGAACCTAAGCTTTAATTTAGATATAAAAATTATCGGCCTCCTTGAAAACTTTAAAAGTTATTCCCAACCATAGAAATGTTTTTGTAACACTGTATAGTGCTGTATTGTTTGCGGTGAAACCGCATGCAAGTTGACAGTATTTTACAGAGGGCTAAGTGTCCATGGAGGCCGTTTAAGGTACGAAAAAAATTATCCAAATTCAAAAGTATGGTGTTTTTCTGAAAGGGAGAACCTAAGCTTTAATTTAGATATAAAATTATCGGCCTCCCTTGAAAACTTTAAAGTTATTCCCAACCATAGAAATGTTTTTGTAACACTGTATAGTGCTGTATTGTTTGCGGTGAAACCGCATGCAAGTTGACAGTATTTTACAGAGAGGCTAAGTGTCCATGGAGGCCGTTTAAGGTACGAAAAATTATCAAATTCAAAAGTATGGTGTTTTTCTGAAAGGGGAGAACCTAAGCTTTAATTTAGATATAAAATTATCGGCCTCCCTTGAAAACTTTAAAAGTTATTCCCAACCATAGAAATTATTGTTTTTGTAACACTGTATAGTGCTGTATTGTTTGCGGTGAAACCGCATGGAAGTTGACGGTATTTTACAGAGGGCTAAGTGTCGATGGAGGCCGTTTAAGGTACGAAAACATTATCCAAATTCAAAAGTATGGTGTTTTTCTGAAAGGGGAGAACCTAAGCTTTAATTTAGATATAACATTATCGGCCTCCTTGAAAACTTTAAAAGTTATTCCCAACCATAGAAATGTTTTTTTTTAAAACAGTATAGTGCTGTATTGTTTGCGGTGAAACCGCATGGAGAGTTGACAGTATTTTACAGAGGGCTAAGTGTCCATGGAGGCCGTTTAAGGTACGAAAAATTGTTTCCAAATTCAAAAGTATGGTGTTTTTCTGAAAGGGAGAACCTAAGCTTTAATTTAGATATAAAATTATCGGCCTCCCTTGAAAACTTTAAAGTTATTCCCAACCATAGAAATGTTTTTGTAACACTGTTTAGTGCTGTATTGTTTGCGGTGAAACCGCATGCAAGTTGACCGTATTTTTCAGAGGGCTAAGTGTCCATGGAGGCCGTTTAAGGTGTGAAATAATTATCCAAATTCAAAAGTATGGTGTTTTTCTGAAGGGAGAACCTAAGCTTTAATTTAGATATAAAATTATCGGCCTCCTTGAAAACTTTAAAAGTTATTCCCAACCATAGAAATGTTTTTGTAACACTGTATAGTGCTGTATTGTTTGCGGTGAAACCGCATGCAAGTTGACAGTATTTTACAGAGGGCTAAGTGTCCATGGAGGCCGTTTAAGGTACGAAAAATTATCCAAATTCAAAAGTATGGTGTTTTTCTGAAAGGGGAGAACCTAAGCTTTAATTTAGATATAAAATTATCGGCCTCCCTTGAAAACTTTAATAGTTATTCCCAACCATAAATGTTTTTTTTTGTAACACTGTATAGTGCTGTATTGTTTGCGGTGAAACCGCATGCAAGTTGACCGTATTTTACAGAGGGCTAAGTGTCCATGGAGGCCGTTTAAGGTACGAAACAATTATCCAAATTCAAAAGTATGGTGTTTTTCTCTGAGGGAGAACCTAAGCTTTAATTTAGATATAAAATTATCGGCCTCCTTGAAAACTTTAAAGTTATTCCCAACCATAGAAATGTTTTTTTGTAACACTGTATAGTGCTGTATTGTTTGCGGTGAAACCGCATGCAAGTTGACAGTATTTTACAGAGGGCTAAGTGTCCATGGAGGCCGTTTAAGGTGCAAAAAATTATCCAAATTCAAAAGTATGGTGTTTTTCTGAAGGGAGAACCTAAGCTTTAATTTAGATATAAAATTATCGGCCTCCCTTGAAAACTTTAAAGTTATTCCCAACCATAGAAATGTATTTTTGTAACACTGTATAGTGCTGTATTGTTTGCGGTGAAACCGCATGCAAGTTGACAGTATTTTACAGAGGGCTAAGTGTCCATGGAGGCCGTTTAAGGTACGAAAAAAATTATCCAAATTCAAAAGTATGGTGTTTTTCTGAAAGGGAGAACCTAAGCTTTAATTTAGATATAAAATTATCGGCCTCCCTTGAAAACTTTAAAGTTATTCCCAACCATAGAAATGTTTTTTGTAACACTGTATAGTGCTGTATTGTTTGCGGTGAAACCGCATGGAAGTTGACAGTATTTTACAGAGGGCTAAGTGTCCATGGAGGCCGTTTAAGGTACGAAAATTATCAAATTCAAAAGTATGGTGTTTTCTGAAAGGGAGAACCTAAGCTTTAATTTAGATATAAAATTATCGGCCTCCTTGAAAACTTTAAAGTTATTCCCAACCACCTAGAAATTTTTTGGTAACACTGTATAGTGCTGTATTGTTTGCGGTGAAACCGCATGCAAGTTGACGGTATTTTACAGAGGGCTAAGTGTCCATGGAGGCCGTTTAAGGTACGAAAAAATTATCCAAATTCAAAAGTATGGTGTTTTTCTGAAAGGGAGAACGTAAGCTTTAATTTAGATATACAATTATCGGCCTCCCTTGAAAACTTTAAAAGTTATTCCCAACCATAGAAATGTTTTTTTGTAACACTGTATAGTGCTGTATTGTTTGCGGTGAAACCGCATGCAAGTTGACGGTATTTTACAAAGGGCTAAGTGTCCATGGAGGCCGTTTAAGGTACGAAAAAATTTTCCAAATTCAAAAGTATTGTGTTTTTCTGAAAGGAGAGAACCTAAGCTTTAATTTAGATATATAATTATCGGACTACCTTGAAAACTTTAAAAGTTATTCCCAACCATAGAATTTTTTTTGTAACACTGTATAGTGCTGTATTGTTTGCGGTGAAACCGCATGCAAGTTGACGGTATTTTACAGAGGGCTAAGTGTCCATGGAGGCCGTTTAAGGTACGAAAAAATTATCCAAATTCAAAAGTATGGTGTTTTTCTGAAAGGGAGAACCTAAGCTTTAATTTAGATATAAAATTATCGGCCTCCCTTGAAAACTTTAAAAGTTATTCCCAACCATAGAATTTTTTTTGTAACACTGTATAGTGCTGTATTGTTTGCGGTGAAACCGCATGGAAGTTGACGGTATTTTACAGAGGGCTAAGTGTCCATGGAGGCCGTTTAAGGTACGAAAAAATTATCCAAATTCAAAAGTATGGTGTTTTACTGAAAGGGGAGAACCTAAGCTTTAATTTAGATATAAAATTATCGGCCTCCCTTGAAAACTTTAAAGTTATTCCCAACCATAGAGAATTTTTTTTGTAACACTGTATAGTGCTGTATTGTTTGCGGTGAAACCGCATGCAGAGTTGACAGTATTTTACAGAGGGCTAAGTGTCCATGGAGGCCGTTTAAGGTACGAAAAATTTTCAAATTCAAAAGTATGGTGTTTTTCTGAAAGGGAGAACCTAAGCTTTAATTTAGATATAAAATTATCGGCCTCCCTTGAAAACTTTCAAAGTTATTCCCAACCATAGAAATGTTTTTTTGTAACACTGTATAGTGCTGTATTGTTTGCGGTGAAACCGCATGCAAGTTGACAGTATTTTACAGAGGGCTAAGTGTCCATGGAGGCCGTTTAAGGTACGAAATAATTATCCAAATTCAAAAGTATGGTGTTTTTCTGAAAGGGGAGAACCTAAGCTTTAATTTAGATATAAAATTATCAGCCTCCTTGAAAACTTTAAAGTTATTCCCAACCATAGAAATGTATTTTTTGTAACACTGTATAGTGCTGTATTGTTTGCGGTGAAACCGCATGCAAGTTGACAGTATTTTACAGAGGGCTAAGTGTCCATGGAGGCCGTTTAAGGTACGAAAAAATTCCAAATTCAAAAGTATGGTGTTTTCTGAATGGGGAGAACCTACGATTTAATTTAGATATAAAATTATCGGCCTCCCTTGAAAACTTTAAAGTTATTCCCAACCATAGAATTTTTTTTTTGTAACACTGTATAGTGCTGTATTGTTTGCGGTGAAACCGCATGCAAGTTGACGGTATTTTACAGAGGGCTAAGTGTCCATGGAGGCCGTTTAAGGTACGAAAAAATTATCCAAATTCAAAAGTATGGTGTTTTTCTGAAAGGGGAGAACCTAAGCTTTAATTTAGATATAAAATTATCGGCCTCCCTTGAAAACTTTAAAGTTATTCCCAACCATAGAATGTTTTTGTAACACTGTATAGTGCTGTATTGTTTGCGGTGAAACCGCATGCAAGTTGACAGTATTTTACAGAGGGCTAAGTGTCCATGGAGGCCGTTTAAGGTACGAAAAATTATCCAAATTCAAAAAGTATGGTGTTTTTCTGAAAGGGAGAACCTAAGCTTTAATTTAGATATAAAATTATCGGCCTCCTTGAAAACTTTAAAAGTTATTCCCAACCATAGAAATGTTTTTTGTAACACTGTATAGTGCTGTATTGTTTGCGGTGAAACCGCATGCAAGTTGACAGTATTTTACAGAGGGCTAAGTGTCCATGGAGGCCGTTTAAGGTACGAAATAATTATCCAAATTCAAAAGTATGGTGTTTTTCTGAAAGGGAGAACCTAAGCTTTAATTTAGATATAAAATTATCGGCCTCCCTTGAAAACTTTAAAGTTATTCCCAACCATAGAAATGTTTTTTGTAACACTGTATAGTGCTGTATTGTTTGCGGTGAAACCGCATGCAAGTTGACAGTATTTTACAGAGGGCTAAGTGTCCATGGAGGCCGTTTAAGGTACGAAAAATTTCCAAATTCAAAAGTATGTGTTTTCTGAAGGGAGAACCTAAGCTTTAATTTAGATATAAAATTATCGGCCTCCTTGAAAACTTTAAAGTTATTCCCAACCATAGAAATGTTTTTTTTTTGTAACACTGTATAGTGCTGTATTGTTTGCGGTGAAACCGCATGGAGATTGACAGTATTTTACAGAGGGCTAAGTGTCCATGGAGGCCGTTTAAGGTACGAAATTTTCCAAATTCAAAAGTATGGTGTTTTTCTGAAAGGGAGAACCTAAGCTTTAATTTAGATATAAAATTATCGGCCTCTCTTGAAAACTTTAAAAGTTATTCCAAACCATAGAAATGTTTTTTTGTAACAATGTATAGTGCTGTATTGTTTGCGGTGAAACCGCATGCAAGTTGACCGTATTTTACAGAGGGCTAAGTGTCCATGGAGGCCGTTTAAGGTACGAAATAATTATACAAATTCAAAAGTATGGTGTTTTTCTGAAAGGGGAGAACCTAATCTTTAATTTAGATATAAAATTATCGGCCTTCCTTGAAAACTTTAAAGTTATTCCCAACCATAGAAATGTTTTTTTTTGTAACACTGTATAGTGCTGTATTGTTTGCGGTGAAACCGCATGCAAGTTGACGGTATTTTACAGAAGGCTAAGTGTCCATGGAGGCCGTTTAAGGTACGAACATTTTTTTCCAAATTCAAAAGTATGGTGTTTTTCTGAAAGGCGAGAACCTAAGCTTTAATTTAGATATAAAATTATCGGCCTCCCTTGAAAACTTTAAAAGTTATTCCCAACCATAGAAATGTATTTGTTGTAACACTGTATAGTGCTGTATTGTTTGCGGTGAAACCGCATGCAAGTTGACGGTATTTTACAGAGGGCTAAGTGTCCATGGAGGCCGTTTAAGGTACGAAAAAATTATCCAAATTCAAAAGTATGGTGTTTTTCTGAAAGGGGAGAACCTAAGCTTTAATTTAGATATAAAATTATCGGCCTCCCTTGAAAACTTTAAAGTTATTCCCAACCATAGAAATGTTTTTTTTTGTAACACTGTATAGTGCTGTATTGTTTGCGGTGAAACCGCATGCAAGTTGACCGTATTTTACAGAGGGCTAAGTGTCCATGGAGGCCGTTTAAGGTACGAAAAAAAATCCAAATTCAAAAGTATGGTGTTTTTCTGAAAGGGAAGAACCTAAGCTTTAATTTAGATATAAAATTATCGGCCTCCCTTGAAAACTTTAAAAGTTATTCCCAACCATAGAAATGTTTTTTTTGTAACACTGTATAGTGCTGTATTATTTGCGGTGACACCGCATGCAAGTTGACAGTATTTTACAGAGGGCTAAGTGTCCATGGAGGCCGTTTAAGGTACGAAAAAATTATCCAAATTCAAAAGTATGGTGTTTTTCTGAAATGGGAGAACCTAAGCTTTAATTTAGATATAAAATTATCGGCCTCCCTTGAAAACTTTAAAAGTTATTCCCAACCATAGAAATGTTTTTTTGTAACACTGTATAGTGCTGTATTGTTTGCGGTGAAACCGCATGCAAGTTGACCGTATTTTACAGAGGGCTAAGTGTCCATGGAGGCCGTTTAAGGTACGAAATAATTATCCAAATTCAAAAGTATGGTGTTTTCTGAAAGCGGAGAACCTAAGCTTTAATTTAGATATAAAATTATCGGCCTCCTTGAAAACTTTAAAGTTATTCCCAACCATAGAATGTTTTTTTGTAACACTGTATAGTGCTGTATTGTTTGCGGTGAAACCGCATGCAAGTTGACAGTATTTTACAGAGGCTAAGTGTCCATGGAGGCCGTTTAGGGACA
>CM055827.1:163166-196063 GCA_029582265.1 Zoroaster sp. YZ-2022 | reverse complement strand
AAATTTGGGGTGAATTTTAAAAATCTTGTTTTGTTTTTTTTTTTTTGTTTTGTTTTTGTTTTTAAAAATCGTTTTAAAGGAAAACCCACCCAATGGGGCAAAACTTAAGTTGTTAAAAAACCCCACATAAGAAACCCCCCCTCCTAAAGTTTAATAACCAGCCTTTCAGGTGCAAAAGGGACGGGGAGGTAATAGCCCAAAAAAGAGGGAAACGCCCTCTTATAGTGGCAGTTAACCCCCTTTTTTTAAAAAGCCTTTTGGGTTGGAAATTAGTCTAAAATTAAAAGTGATATTCTTGCGAGAACAATTTTATTTAATGGGACTTTGGCAAAGATAGAAATTTTATTTTTGGGAAAACAGTGTCAAGATTCCGCGGGTAAAGGTCACTTTTTTTTTTTTCTTTTTTTCCCAAAAAAGTTCAATGAGGGAATTCTTTGTGACATAAGTTTTTTTTAATTGTTCAATAAACAAAATTTGGTCAAAAATATTACTTTTGTCAAAGTCCCAAAATTTAAAAAAAAATTAATCACCAATTTGAAAATTTATCATTTTTTTTTTTTTTGTAAAAAAAACCCAAAAAATTTATAGATTATTATCCATATAATAAAAAAAGCGCAAGGGAAAAAAGACTTTCAGTTAGCATCCCATTTCAAAAAAAGAAATTTTTTTTCATGGAAAGCAACTTTTCGTATTTTTATTTTGATTTCTGTCCCCATGAAGATCGGAGACCATTAAAACCCTTTAGTCATTTCAAAAAGATAAGAATGACAAAAAAAATTACAAATTTAAATGGTCTAGAAAATAGTGACTTAAACTCAAAAATTTTGCATTGGGGACAAGATCGATCGTGCGGGAATACAGGTTTTCCCCACATCCCCCGCCGTGCATATCACAACGGGGCGGGAGACGCCCCCATCCCAAAGTCGGATTGATCCTCTCAAAAAAATACATTTTTTCAATTCTTTGAAAACAGACTGTTTATTAGCATTAACTCATTGTTGAATGTTTCATTTATCATACAATTTGTTCCCAAGGTTTCACCGTATTTTAAGGGGCCCTTAGGGGCGCTTGAAAAATTTTTTTGGTCTTATTTTACCCCCGTTGTTGATTTAGATGCAACCTTGACCCGAGGAAACCCAAACCCCACTGCTCAGATGACGCCAGTTGCGAAGCCCGCCCATTCAAAATTAAAAATTTGAAAAGGGGCCAAATCAATTTTTAAGAATGGGAGCCCCGGGCGTTTGGGGAATTTACCGGTTGTATTTTCCATGGGGATTGACAAAGCGCCCCATGGAAAACACTTTAAACAGTTTTATTTTTTGATAACGGAAGTGGCTGTGGAGGAACAGCCTCAACAATTATGGTTAAGTGTCTTGCCCGAGGACAAAATGCCGGCCGGATTCAACCCCAAATTCTCCCGTTTGAGTCCAATAAGTTAGCCCCCGGCCAAAACCACCCACTGTAGTTTAAAAATTTGGATACCCCAAAAAATAGGATTAGTTGTAAAGGAAACTGGTCCCCCGGTCATTGCTAGGGTATTAGCCAGCAATATCTATAAAAGTTTTTTGGAAAACCCATTTTTTAAATGGACACCCGGGGTTTTTTTGGGAAACACGTATAAATGTTTTTTTTAAAAGTTTGGACACCTTTTTTTCAAAGAAAAACCCTTTGGAGGGCCCCCCAAATCCGGGATAATACTTTTAGTGCAATTTGCAGGCCACTGATATGCCCAAATTTTGAATTTCCCGTTTGGAATTTCAAGTTTTTTTTTCTTATTTTATGTAGAGTCACAAGAAGGTCCCTCCTTGGTTTTCCAGCAGAAATTTTGGGTTTAGCCACCGTTTTTTTGGGGAGGCGGGGAAAATCCGCCCACCTGGGGAATTTATACGGGATCCACGGCGGGTGTTTGTGATCGACCCCAGCATGATTTTATTACAGGGGTCCCGGGAGGTCCTTCAGAGGCCCCCCAAAAGAAGAGAGATTTTGGGAAACGGTTTCCCGCGTGAGTTCATTTCATCAGAATTGTTTTTGGAATTGACCAATTTTCAAGTTTTTTGGCCAAACCCCATTTCCGATCTAAAAGGGAAACATCCATGAAGGATTTTGGAGAATTCAGGTTATGTGTAAGCAAAGGGGTCATTTTGGGAGGGGAAGGGATTCGGGTTTTGTAAGCAAAGGGGCCCTTGGAGGGGGAAGGATTCGGGTTTGTGTGGGAAAATGGGTTTAGGGAGTTGAAGGATTCAGGTTATGTGTAAGCAAATGGGTAGGGAGTTAGGAAGGTTTCGGGTGTAAGCAAGGGGGCCTGGGGAGTTAGGAAGGATTCAGGTTATGTTTTAAGAAAAGGGGCCTGGGGAGTTAGAAGGATTCAGGCAAAGCAAAGGGGCCCTTAGGGAGTTAGGAAGGTTTCCGGGAAGAAAAGGGGCCTGGGAGTTAGGGGATTCAGGTTATGTGTAAGCAAGGGGGCCGGGGTTGGGAAAGGGATTGGGAGGTAAGTAAAGGGGGCCTTTTGGGAGGGGGAAGGGATCTGGTTTGTAAGAAAAAAGGGGTGGAGTTAGGAAGGATTAAGATTTTGAAAAGCAAAGGGGCCTAGGGAGTTGGGGAAGAATTCAGGTTATGGGGGTTAAAAATGGGTATAGGGAGTTAGGAAGGATTCGGGGAGGAAAGCAAATGGGCCTGGGGAGTTAGGAAGGATTCAGGTTATGTAAGAAAAGGGGCTTGGGGAGTTAGGAAGGATTCGGGGAGGAACAAAGGGGCCCCAGGGAGTTGGGAAGGGATTCAGGTTATTTTAAGCAAATGGGCCTGGGGTTAAAAAGGATTAGGTTATGTAAGCAAAGGGGCTTGTAATATTCGAAAGGATAGCACCCCACAAACCATTGATATTCCCAAATTTTTCGAAGAAAAACAACCCCCAACCAACAACCCAAGGGGTTTTGTATTTGATGGACTCAGTACTGTATAGCCCAGACGGGATATTTTGCGGGGCCTTCCCAATTCCAGCTGTCCAAAAGGGGGGGTAGTGTGACTGCAGGGGTGTTGATTTGAGGGCCCTCTCGGAAGCCCAGAAAAGGATATTTTTTACATGGTCCCGGGTTTTCCACCCAGCTGCCCAAAAGGTTTGGGGGGTCCACTGCATGGTGTTGTATTTTAGGACTCGGTACTTTTAAGCCCGGGACAGGGATATTTTTGAAAAGGGGGATTTTCCATTCCAGCTAAGCCCAAATTTGGGGTTTAAAAGGGACTGCAGGGGTTTTGGGTTTTTGATGGACTCGGTACTGTATACCCCAGAAGGATATTTTGATGGGGGTTCCCAAAATTCCAGCTAAGTCCAACAGTTTGGTAGTGTTACTGCATGGTGATGGTTTTTGGTTGGACTGGTACTGCCCAGACGGGGAACTTTACAGGGGGCCCGGGGTGTTCCGATTCCATAAGTCCAAATTTGGGGGGAAATTACTGCATGGTGTTGTTTTTTTGATGGACTGGGTACTGTATAGCCCAGACGGGGATACTTTTACATGGGGGTTTTCCCAATTCCCAGCTAAGCCCAAAATTTTTGGGGTGGGACTGCATGGTGTTTTTTTTTGATGGACCGTACTATAAAAACCCCTTTGACATGGAATTGATGACCGGAAATTAAAACCGATTTTCCTTTTCCCCGTTGATCGTGAATATCCCCCCTTTAAAGGGGCAGTAGGGAAATCATCAGGAAAGAATCAGAGTGCTTTTTTTAATTTAACCGGACTAAAAAAATCCCCCACATGATAAGGGTCATATCACCGCTTGTATTGACCCAGTAATTTGCAGTCATTGTGTTCATTTAAACTGGGACATCGATTCCATGCCCTGTTGAAAGTCTGCCCAATGGGTGATTTTTTCCCCCCCTTTTTTTAGTGATAAACACAAACTTTTTATTTTCCCTTTAGGCCTGGGAAAAATCACATAACCGAAGTCTTCCCCGAATTACCATTTATTGATAATGACTGTTTTCAAAACAGCCTGGCCAACAAGCAAGACAAAAGAGGGGCCCTTTATGAAATTGGGCCCCTTTGGGTCACCCAACCCTAGAAAAAAGGTCAATGGCTGTAAATGTCCCCCGTCGTGGTGGTAAGCCTTTTTATAATGTGGGATACATATATGGCGCTGTTAAAATCAAAGAGTTTTGTATTGAGTTAAATATTTATGTCAGTCTCAAGTGCAAAATTCAGTTATAATTTTCAAAAATGGGTTGATACTTTATGGGGATTCTTTTGCTGTATAGGTATTCTATATGGGTATTCATATACTGTTTATAAGCTTCCAGTTCGTGATATCATTTTTAAGTATAATTTAAAAATTTCCCCGGTTTTACGCTGATGACACGCAGCCTACATTACTTTTTTAAAACTTTCAAGAACCCGCCGACCCCGCATTACAACATTGGAGAAAAAGATTAAGAGATTCGGGTTTAGCGCATAAAACTTCCTTTAAATTGAACTTTTTTAAAAAAAGAATTTGTTCATTTGGATCACGCCAGTAATTGTCTAAAAATTTCTCTTCCATCTATTGAAATTGGGTTTTGATAACCCCTCATCAAAGCACGTAATTTGGGGGTTATATTTGACTGACAATGACTTTAAAACCCCATATCTCCAACATTGTTCGGGATATCATCATTTCAAAATCAGAAATATCAAAAAGGGTTTAAGGGAAAAACTTAATAAAAAGGGATTTAACAAATTATTTTTCTGCTTTTTCACATCAAGCCCCGAAACGGGGAAAGCTCTACCCACGGGCTCCGCAGAATCCCTATCTCGCCTTCAGAACATACAAAAAACAGAGCTCGTTTGTGACTTTGTCCAAAAAATCATGCCAAACACGCCAATCTTGAAAGAACTGCACTGGCTTCCTGTTTCCAGAGAATTTTTTTTAAACTTATGCAATTTTTCAAAATCTTTTTTAAAAACATTGCTCCAATTTACTGAACTGCTTAAAAATTTTACACTCCATCACGCACCTTTCGCCTCCAGCAACATTTTCACCCTAAAGAACCAACATCAAAAAGGGGAATTGGGGGGGATAGGTCTTTTTTGTCGCGGGCCCCGGGCTCTGGAATCATCTTTTCCAAAAAACTCAAATCTTGTCATAGTATAAACCAGATTTGTGATGCTTAAAAATCATCTTATGTCACAATTCTTCAAAGATAGTTTTTTGTAATTCCCCTTGTAGGCACGGGATCCGTACATAATTTTTTTCCCATTTTTCATTGTTTTTGTTTTATTCATCTTTTTTTCTTTTTTTTCCCCCTTTTAACCCCCGCAGGTGGAAAATGTGCCTTTTAAATCTTTTTATTATTATTATTATTATGTACTAGTTTGATGTGTGTTTATTTGTATTTTGTACTAGGGAAATGTTAGAGATCAATTTTTTTTCATTGAAGGGGGCCAAAAAGTTTGAAAAGAAAAAAATATTAGCAGAAGTCTAACCCATGAAGGTATTCTAAACAAAGGGCGCCACAACCACAATGAGCTTGGTTAATTTTGCCCCTTTCGCCAATGGGGCATCATGGGGTATCATGGGTAGGGGGCCCCAAAACTAGTTCCCAGGACTAGCGCAAACAGAATTTGGGCGCAGGAACCACCCGGCGGAGAAATGCAAACGCTTTAAAGGGACATGCGAAAAATTCTCTCAACCCCGGGGTTTACACACCAGTTTTCACGCCCCCAGTTCTCTCAAACCGGGTAAGTCTTTTTAGACTGTACTGCTTCTTTTTTAACCGGACATCAGTCAGGCCCACTTTTTTTACAATATTGGGTTTCATGTGAGGGGGTTTGGTTTTAAGGTTAAGATTGAAAACATGGGAAGACATAAAAGCCCCTTTCTTTACCCAAAACCCCTTTTAGCAGTAAAACAAGGACATGACATGTATGTTCAAGTGTTTCTAATCTTTACATGGCCAGGGACCCCCCCTGCATGCATGGGGGCAATAAACAGTGTCCACTGGGGCCTAAGCATTGGGCCCCTTTTAAATAACAACAAACATGGATGTACATGTACCATGGAAAGGCAAGTGTGCCTAAACCTCAATCCTCCAAAATCCTTCACTTCAGTAAAGAGCATGTAGCATGTAACCTCAATCCTTCAAAATCCTTGACTTTAGCAAAGAGATTTGGGAGGAGGGGTTAGGGTTAATGGCCTAAACCATTGTTTTTGGAGTACTATGCGTGGCTCAGGATAATACACTGTAGCATACATGTAAGAAATAGACTTCTGGTGAGATGGAAAACTTTCAGGATGTTTGGTACCATTACCATCTTAAACAAGTAAGCTTTTAGGTAATTATTCTTTCAATTTTTGTGATAATTACTCAATGATGTACGCCATCCCCTTTTAACCCTTTCATTACGATTTGTTTTAACAGGATGTCCCACTGGTTACCAAATTGTTTGCCCAGTCATGTATGAATTCATATTATTGCACAACAGTATGCATCCATTTACAGGCACTTTTTCTAAACTCGTTTTCTTCATGAAGACTTTGTTGGAGATAGATATATTCAATGAAATGATTGTTGTTACGTAAATTTTCATATGATAATTAAAATCATTAGCGTTGCATATAAAATGAACAGGTTATTTATTTTACTTCCTGACTTTGTTTCACAAACACAGAGAGCATTTTGTACACAAGTGTATGGCTCCATAGCACAAATGGCCATTGAAAGGATTGACTTGGTATTATGTCTGATTTCTATAATAGCAACATGTAGGTTGGATATACCATTGAAGGATTTATAAGGAATCAGTCTATCCAACCATATATAGCATGGGTATGGACTGCTAAGAAGGGAAAAATACAGCGCTTTTAAAAGCTGGTCATGATACTCCCAATTAAGGCTTTGTGTGTAGACCTTCGTCGACTAAAGTCGCCAATGGTAAACAACAGGGTATGTGTCTGTCGACTAAAGTCGCCAATGGTAGTGAAAAGGTTAAATGAACAATATATGATCGATCCATAGGAGACATGTTCAGCTGTGCAGGGTATTGGCAAGAAGAGGGACCAGTCAGTGTCGTGGGTCTTCAGTGGTTACTCCATGGTATCCTCGAGATTGGTCCCATTAAGCCCGGTTGCCAGGAGGTTGGATCAAAAAGAAGCGAGGCGATCGAAAAAGCAAAACTGAGCGGATTAGAAAGAAAAGAGAAGAAAGGTAAGAAATATTGATTGAAATTTTCAAATTTGCCCTTTTCGCTCATCAAAGTTGAAAAAAAGCTACAAGACCTGAAGAAAATCAGAATGTACTGATCAAACGCTGAGTTATCTCACCACCGGTTCTTCTCAGTAACCAAATTATTACAACTTTTAGAGATTTGTTGCATGGTGCTACCGCAAACCTTACTCCTACTCTCACATTCCTGAAAAGAAAGCAATTGTTGAAATTTGCCATCAGCAGCACACAGTCACGCTTGACTTTTATATTCTGTCATTTCAATTCTGCCGATTATGTCATTTCAACAGTGTCAGTATGGTCTGTGTCTCTGAGGTTTTTTCAAAGACTGTTCTAATCACATTTTTTTAAAACATATATCATGTTCAATTTTAAGATGTAATTATCATAGCTGCCAACTATTACAAATTTTAGTAATTATTACGAATTTTTCCAGGAATTACGAAGTACTAATGCCTTTAAAACTTACAAATTTAAAGTTTTCCACCCAACGGAAAAAGCCCTTGATAAAGTACCATTTTATGAGCATTCAGGTAAAATTACGATAATGATCGTAAATCAGAATAGGTACCACACAAATATTTTCATAGGTGTAGTGCCAAATAAATAAGTTCTGAATAACTGAAAAGTATTATGGATGTCAATTACGAGTATAGATACCTTGTTTTAGCGGGCACCAATTTGTGATGTAATGGGTATTAAACAGGAACCAGCAAGAGCCGACGGTTTATCCCTGGCCCCGCCACTGTGTAAACCCCAATCAGAAGTCAGAAAATTTCTAATTGGAATTTTGAAATGTTGGCAGCTGTGAATTATGTTTGCATTTTATATTGACATAAATAATCTGTTGGGAGTTTCAATTTCGCAAAACCTTTAGGATTTATGACAAAACTGCTTACTTTACAGTAACTGCTGCTGAACGGGTCGTTGTCACCTAGGGTACTCCACAATGGTACCCAGGCAATCTCAATCCTATATGTACATTAGTAATGCAGAAGGGTCATTGTCACCTAGGGTACTCCCAATGGTACCCAGGCAATCTCAATCCTATATGTACATTAGTAATGCAGAAGGGTCATTGTCACCCAGGGTACTCCCCAATGGTACCCAGGCAATCTCAGTCCTATATGTGACTCCCCCTATCGTAATGAGGAATGTCCCCAAATATGAAAAAATGGAGATAAACATACATCAAACGAGCTTTTTAATGGGCTTTCCAATGAAGCCAAACATAAATGTCCTTTTCCGCTCCAAAGTTATTAAACAAAGAAGTTGAGATACTGGTGGATTGTAAAAAACGCTACAGAGAAAAGGGGTTTTTTAAAAAGTACGCACTGCTAACAAAAACAAATGTTTGAACTTACGCCCCGCGTGTATTACGATGCCATGTACATAGTATCTGAACTTGAACGTAAATAACTTACCGCAAGGGGTAATCTTTGGGAAAGGCTAGAATCACAAAATTTAACAGGCTTATGGACCATGTCTTTAAGAATACTCTGTGAAAGTTTAAGCAATGCTCAAATTACTTTAGAAGTTCTGGGTCCTGAATGTTTGATAACAAACACTGTCAAAAAACCCATCAGGGTACCTGAAGAACGGACGATACTACTATACAATGTATGACCGCCCGGTCGCTTTAATCCCATGCCCAGTCATGCCGTGCACATGCAGTACGCTGACATGCAAAGGTATGAAAAATCACGAACCCAACAGTACAATCAGGGGGCAGGGCGTTTTAAACCCCCCACTTTGGCGCTTGTCTATCCATTCGAGGTAAACATCCAAACCGCAAGCTCAGTAACCCATGACGACGTCATCCAATAGTCATGGAACCCTACGACGAGGCTTAGACTTAGCAAAAAGGGAGACTTTTTTTATTAGTTTTGGGCTTATCTTATTATTCAGTATTCAGACAGTGATGTCATTGTAAATTACAGAGGTCACATCAGACCTTTCTAACAGTACCAAACATGCCGTTAAATGATAATGGCGCCTCGAACGGCGCATAAAGGAGTTCAAACTCGCTTTTTGGGAGCTAACGAGGACGCATTTGAAAAAATGGACACAGACACGTTTTTGAGAAAAGGTCTTTATTTTCTATTTTATTGATATTTTTCAAAAGTAAAATAACACACACAAACTTTGATATTTAAGGACCTTAATAAAAATCTCAAAATCGATTTCAATGCGATTTTTATGTTATGTGAACTTCAGAGCTTGTTTACGTAAACGGTCCCTGGGGGACATTCCTCATTCGAGAGCGGGTCACATATGTACATTAGTAATGCAGAAGGGGTCGTTGTCCCCCAGGGTACTCCCAAGGTCCCAGGCAATCTCAATCCTATATGTACATTAGTAATGCAAAAGGGGGTCGTTGTCACCTAGGGACTCCCGATGGTACCCAGGCAATCTCAATCCTATATGTACATTAGTAATGCAGAAGGGGTCGTTGTCCCCTAGGGCTCCAAAGATGGTTCCCAGGCAATCCAATCCTATATGTACATTATAATGCAAAAGGGGGTCTTGTCACCTAGGGTACTCCCATGGTAAAACAGGCAATCTCAATCCTATATGTACATTAGTAATGCAGAAGGTCGTTGTCACCAGGTTTCTAGGTACCCACAATCTTAATCCTATATGTACATTAGTAATGGAAGGGTCGGTCACCAGGGTACTCCATGGTACCCAGGCAATCTAACCTATATGACATTAGTAATGCAGAAGGGTCTTTGTCACCTAGGGTCCCCCGATGGTACCCAGGCAATCTCAATCCATATGTACATTAGTAATGCAGAAGGGTCTGTCACCAGGGAACCGATGGTTCCCAGGCAATCTCAATCCTATATGTACATTAGTAATATGCAGAAGGGCCATTGTCACCTGGGTACTCCCGATGGTCCCCAGGAAACTAATTTATGTATGTTGAGGACTTTGTCTGGGTACATGGGGAGTACCTGGCGCAACGATCTAACCAGAGTTCCTGCCTACTTTATATTTCAGCAGAAAACGTGTACAGATGATTTAAGATCAAGATAGGTATGCAAAATACCACAATCATTTGAGCACCCTGTAGGGTTATACAGCAAAAGATATGAAATGAAAGCATCGAACTGGTTGTTCAGTAATAATATTAACCCTCCACTACTACAAGGGCCAAATCAGTAAAAATGTTGATATATTTCCCCAAAGGTATATCTACATGTAGTACTTAAAAGTCAAACACTGTCAAACCTTATGTGTAGTAAGTACATACAGGTAAAAATGAGTTGACTTTTTTTGACTGGTATTGTTCAGGGTGGTAAAAATAAAGTAAAAAATGCCCTTGTGCACATTTGGTCAACAGTCAAAACAGGCAGTTGAGTGGTTTGGACCTCTATAGCTACTTCCCACTAAAGTGCAGCTATAGTGAGGGATAAGGGAGACGATGCTTTAGCAGAGAACATAAGGCTGAGGAAGAGAGAAACGTTTGGACGGGAGACACCACCAGTGGAAGATGAAGAGGACGCCATCATGGAGATCCCTTCAAGCGGAACAAAGACTACTTAAAAAGGTCAGTGGCATTTCACGGGGGGTGTTTTCGATCAGGGTTGTGTTCTTCGTTTTCGTGTTTTATTTCAGATTTATTGATGTCATCTTAATTATTTCAAATGATAATCAAGTGATTGATCTTTTGAGAACAAGCCAATAGAAAGTTTTTTAGTATGGTAAATTGTATTAAAGGATAAATAAAAAATTCATTATCACGGGATTCACCCAGAAAAATAAACCCAAAATTTGACAGCTACTTAGAGGGTCAAAGTGCAAAAGTCAAGGAGGGTCACAAGTCTTATTTTAAACCCTTACTCCCCAAATCCTGCAAATCCTCCAAGGGCACTTTTTGGGAAAAATTCAGCACTGTTGGAAACTGGACTTTTACCTCTTCAAACGGGCCAAAATTACTACCTGGCAAGAAGTACAGGCCATAAGTGCTGAATATGAAAGATCAACGAAAATGCATGGTGAAATTTTTTGAAGATAAAGGCATGTTTCAAAAGTGCACTGATGGTTTTTGGGAGGATTCAGGAAGGCCACCCGAATCCCCTAGGGATTGGGGTTCAGGAAGGTTCCAGCCAGAATAACTAGGGGTTGTTAAAGGGGCTGTCCCCCCAAAAGCTGGATCTCCGATATCTAACATACTGCTCACTTTAAGATGTTTCCAACAGGACGAAATCCAAAAGAAGAACAACAAAGTGGAATTGGAGAAACTCAACAACAACCAATCAGCAACAACCAAAGATGCAGAAGGACGGAGCAACCTCACGATAACATACAAATATGGACCCTTTCTATATCCCAGAGTGTGTCTGGGGAGGGGAGCGAGAGGCTGGACCCGCTTAGTGGAGCGCCACCGAGCAGGCAAGGAGCAGAGACAATGAGGATGACATGAGGGAGGGGGGAAGACAAAGGGGCGGGACGAGGCAGTTGCAATGGCATTAGAACAAACCGGGAAGTCATACCACAAGGTGGGCAATTTGTCTTGGGCCCAAAAAAAAAACGTCTGGTTTCTGGTCATTGTCGCTTCAAAATCGGTGCAGTGACATTTTTTTTTTTTTTTTTTTTTTTGCCGAATTTTTTTTGCCAACGGGGAAATAAGATACATTGTATACGCTGAGACTAAATTTCCCATACACAAAAGTATGTGGCTAAGAGAGGCCTCAAAACCGGCAAACGCTCATACCCTTTGTTAAAAGATGATTTTCAAAAGATGTTGTTCAAAAGATGTTGTTCAATTCAAAAGTTTATCACATCAAGTATGGTTTAAAATGTAATTCAGTTTTTTTTTATCCAGAAATTCCCAAAAAGAGTTACCTTTTAAAGAGCTTTGAATTTTGGTTAAGATCGGACTTATTATTTCTTATACTCGCCTGCACATAAGGTTTGTAATATGTCTGAAATTAAATTAAACTTTATTTGTGTTTTCCCCCCAAAGAAAAGAAGGAAAAAGAAGAAAAAATTAAAGAAAAGATAAGTTGGCAATCGTTCCCTTGTTTGGATTCAGAAGGGTTGAGCCACCCCTAGGTATTCCTTCATGAAGCCGGCATGAATCAGCGAACCACAAAAACCGCCACACAGCCAACGTTAGACCTCTGCCAGAGTGCTAGCCCCAGATTGGATCCCATAGAATCTAAAACATCATGTGAGTCTACCGTGGTGTAAATAAGTTGTCGGAGATGGGGGCGGGTTTCCCCAATTTCAATGACCACCCCTGAACATCACCCTGACCTAACCTCCCCACCTGAGAAAAATAAATTAAAAAGGGAAAATTTTGGTTTGAACATTTACGTTTGTCATCATTTTGCTGTTGATAATATTTTGAGGATATTTGAAATAGTGATTGCCCCAAATAATTTTCAGGGTGTGATCTCACAAGTAACAAATTTTTGAAAATGGGTAGTGGCCTGGGTCTCCTTTGGTCTAGAGACAAAAGTCCCTGAACCTCCTGGATGTTGAATTTTGAGGATTTACAGACTCCCCCGACCCCCACAAACAAGAAACTAGAGGTTGGGACATAATACAGGCTACTTTTTCTTTCCTTTGGCTACTTCTTTTCTTTAAAGAAAATTTGAGACAAAGGGAGATTTGTAAAATCCACAATCAGGAAAAATCTTGAGAAATCACAGGCCTAAATTGAACATTGGAGTTGGGCTGTCTAGTTAAATTTGAACTTTCAACTTGTTTAACCATGTAGTATTTTTCCCAGTTTAGTTATTTAGCCTAAAATGTTTTTAGTAATGTTAATTTTACATGTAAGTACAGTAGTTTTTATCATCGAAATTTATGTATTTATACTTTTTAATTGTAACTTGTAATCATCCAATTCAGTTTTTAATATGTACTGCAATGAGTTTTGATAAAAAAACCAGAATGAATGAATGAATGAATGTTGCCAGCAGCAGGGTGGGTTCGAGCCCGGTCATGACACTTGTGCCCTTTTGAGCAAGTTAACCATAATTTTGCTTCGGATGGACGTAGCCGTAGGTCCGGGTGTAATGCACGTTAAAAAAAAGGCCCTTTTGAGCACCACTTAGTTGGGGATACGTCGCATATAAGTCCACAATTATTATATTATTATTATTATTATACACTGTAATAAAGTGCTAACATTAATAAGAATTTTTTTTTAAAAGTGGTTTTTAAAAAAAACCACCTCCCGATTTACATACACTCTTATAAATTTGAACTATGTTTGAATTGTGAACTTTGGAGGAAGAATGAATATTGCCCTTCATTTTACCACTTTTCAACACACTGGAAAGCACTGAGCATACAGTGCTATACACACGCCGGTGTAGGGCAAAATTAAATCAATTGTTTATCTCCCAACGCAAGAATTTCACTAACCCATATATATCAGGAACCCGCTGTATATGGGATTCTCGCCAATTGTCATTGGGCAAGCTCGTGGCCGAGGTTAAGACGCCTGTACTAGTAAGCAGGAGGTCGGGGTTCGAACCCCCAGTGCCTGTGTAGTTTTTCATGACACTCTGAAAGCACTGAGCATGCAGTGCTATACACATCGCGGTGTAGGGCAAAATTAACCAATTGACATTGAATATTGCTCCTTCATTTTACCACTTTTTCTGTTTCCATTGAAATCATTTATTTCCATGTGTTTTTTTATATTTCCAATATGTTTATGTCTTTCTTGCCAACAGTGAATGCCCAAAAAACTTACTGGTTTTCCCGTCGACGTACCCAGCCAAACTTTGAACAAGAGGACAACGTTATCACATGACAAGAACAAAACCGTGACTACATTTTGGGACTAGAGTAGGCTTTTCTATCAAGAGACTGGTTTGTGCCAGGAATCAAAGATGGTTCCATATGAAGTCAAAGTCAAGACCGCCTGGGTTTGAAGATGCATGGAAAGTACTACAAACTTATATTATTTACAATTATAAATTTGGTAAGATTAATTGGTAACTGTTTCTGATAGTATTGTTCTGAAAGAATGGAGGTTCCCGACGTTCCAATCAGTATGCTCGGGATCGCCCTCGCCCTGAGGGCATCAGAGCATACTGATCAATGTCGTGTTGTAACCTCCAGTTCTTTTCAGAACAATACCTCGTAGAGAATTTCACATGGTGTCACCGCAATTAGTCTTACTTATCCTCTTCACCATGCAAAGCTACAATTTTTTACTAATTATAACATCTCTACATAGATTCGGGTTCGGATTTGTTGAGGGCCATGATGTTCGTATTGTTACAAGCAAACAAGTAAAAGATGCCCATGGCAACCAATAAAATTGGTAAAAATTGTTTGTGCTGTTGTTACAACATGAATAAATACATTTTACAAGTGTTACAATCCAATTAATTTTGGAGGTTGTCGGTTAATGAAAGTCATGTACTGGTTTGATTTATTGTGTAGTCTTTAATAAATTGTGCAGAATCTATGTAGAGGTACAAATATTGACTGTTTCACTGGGTACAGTAAAGTCTCCTCGTGATCCCTGGAGCGCTCTATTTTCCGTCGGCTTCCCCTTCAGGTAATAGAATGCTCCGGGGATGACCTCGAGGCTAGTTTTACTGCACCACTCGAGAGTCAATATTTATAAATATTACAGTGGTGCAATTTTTTGTATTCAACAGTCAAAGAATTATTATTGATAAGTTTTTAATTATTATCAGGTACAATCGACATAACGACACAACAGTTTGTTTGATAGTCATCCGATAATCCATGAATAAAAACCTGTTGTATTGGGTTAATTGGGACTCTTTTGCACCAAAATTTTAAAGTTTATCTTGTACATTCATTTTTTTTTTTCTCAAATCAAGTAATAATAAACTCATTATAAACTGCCTTTCCAAAGAAAGCAAAGCACTGATAGAACCTGAATGAGATAAATGACAGCAATGATACAGAGATGCCAACATTTACGATTTGGGCGAAATTTTTTTACGTTTTATTGAGCCCAAATACGATTGTACGACCCTTGTATAAATTTTTTGGGCCCAAAGCATGAAACCAACATGTAAAGAACACATGTGTTTCGGCACGCACCGTAGTTCATCAGCTTGACATGAAAAACCTTTCAAGGCGTAATTACTTTTTCAATTTGAATGTTGGCATCTCTGAATGATATAACCTGAATGAGATACAAGGACAGAATGTGATTTCATTATTTCTAGAGTTATATCAAGGGAATTTTTGGGAAACCTTTGATGTATTCATCAGGAATGTTGCACTACATGTTGTTGTTGGGAGAGAGTTTCAGATGCATGGACCGGGTGACAGGAAATGCATAGACCCCTGCTTTCTGAAGTTAAAGGGGATGTCTAAAATTTCTTCAGACGAATGCTTATGGGAATAATTATAATGTTTGTGACGTTGACTTGGTAATACCAAGCTATTGTGGTCAGAGTAAAGCAAGATGTCATGGTATAGTGTATCAAATACAGCAGAAAGGTCTAAAAATCCGGGAAAGCCAAAAAAAAGTCTCCGCTTTCTGGTCTCTGCATGCTGCCTCAGACCCACAGGTTTTTTAAAATGATTTATTTATTTTATTTTTTTGCTATGAAACGATGATTAACCCTCCTGGTTCTGGTGCCTTTTAAACAAGTTGATCCACCATTTGAAACCATTCCTATTGTGGTTTTGAATGGTGAAATAACTTTTACAGTATTGATTCCCAAAGGGTTTTTTGAATGGTAGGTCAGTTTATACAAAACCTTGTTTGGATACTTCTAAGTGGTGAATCAATGGCCCCCTATGCATTTGAATGGATTTGAATGGAGTAAAGTTGCTTCCAACACTGTTCAAATGGTATCACCATGTGTGTACAAAACCAATGGGATTTGGTAAGTGGAAATTTTGAATGGTTTCAAATGGTCAAACAGTAGGAGGGTTAATTGCAGCCAAAATTGGTGGATCGACTGGAATTCTTCTGCCTTGCTGTGTTGTAAACAACTTTTTTCACATAGGGTCTGAACGTTGTGCAGCCTATGTTAACCACCATACTTTTGCTTGGGAAATTTGGTCTGGTTCCAAAACGCGGTATTGTAAAAAAAATTCAAAATTCAAAAGTGTCACGCCCAAAATTTTAAAACCAACCTATGACCAGAAACCGAGATTTTAGTTATTCCACCCCACGCTTATGTGCCCTCTTAGCACCATTTTTTTGGTCTGTTCCACACGTGATACATTTAGCATGTTTCACTTTAAAAAAAGCTTATAAAAAAAACAAGGCTAATGCACCAATTTTGAAGCCAACCTATGACCAGAAACCGGAGATTTTATTGTTATTCCCATCCTACGCTTATGTGCCTCTTAGCCACCATATTTTTGGTCTGGTTCCAAAAACCCACGATCATGTTAGCATGTATCACTTTAAAAAAGCTTATAAAAAAAAAAGTGCACCAACGCACAATTTTGAAGCCAACCTATGACCAAAAACCCGGGAGTTTTTTGTTGTTGTTCCATCCACGTTTATGTGCCCTCTTAGCCACCATTTTTTTCGCCTGGTTCCAATAACTATATATACATGTTAGCATGTATCACTTTAAAAAAAGATTGAAAAAGTGCTCAACGCACAATTTTGAAGCCAACCTATGACTAGAAACCGGAGATTTTTTTTGTTGACTTTATTTATTGTTCCCATCCTCACACTTGACCTGAGAAACCCAAAGCTATGGGCCGTGGTCTAAGAAAATTTTCACCCCGCATCTGGATTAAATTAACTTGGATTAGTGTGACCCTTCATTTTGAGCCCCCTCATCATTTTGTACTGGACTTTAAGTTTAAACCCCCCACTGCAAAGCCAATTAAAATTTTTGTAATAGTTTGTATTTAGATTTTAATTAAGTTGTTGTCTTCAAATTCAAAAGCCACAGTACTGCATTGTTTTCTGGACAATATTTTATATAATTATTGATAATAGAAATGTTACTGCTGTTTTGTAATATTTGGTTGATTTTTTTTGGGTCTTTTTGGGAGATTGAAGAAACGGAGTAAAATTAAGAATTTTACTAATTTGCGAATGAATGGTCAGTCCCACATAAAGACAAAATGTCTCGAGTTTAATCTTCAACAATGAGCTTTTAATGCTTCGCAACATTCAATGGTACAAAATATCTCACATTATACACAACACCTTAAATACACAGGTTCTAATGCAGTGTCAGACTGAGGGCGATAGTATCGTATCCGATACCTTGTTTTTATTCCATACGAGTAAAGTCAGAAATTCCATGGAAACAAAAGCAACTACATACACGCCTGCAAATTTTGGATTTATTGTGATGTTTTGTAATGAAAAACAATCTCGTTTTATCGAAATTGCGATATGTCTTTGCCGATTTTCGCTGGATAAAAAAAAATCGAATCGCCCAAGCTTATCAGCGACCTTGTCCACATTAGCTCAAAAATCAGGGCATTAGAAAGGAAAGAAAAAACTTTTAATGTACATTATAAAGAGATGTCTGCATTAAATGGTTAGTTTTTGGTCAACTACATGTACAGTAGGGGCCGAGGCCATACAAAACCCAACTAGTTTTTTGTATATTTTCAGAGTACTTTGCCTGTGAGGGACGTGCGTGCCTTCCTTCCCCTTACAGCTTTTTTTAAATACAGAACAACTATTTAGTGCATGTGCAACCAATCATACATGGGGCACCGCTGATTTTCTGACGTTCAGAGAATCTTCGATCACCCTCGGTTTACAAATCATGACAGTGCATGGCCGGGGTCAAATACTGGTTAACCCTAAACCCAAATCCTCCACCTGATTTCAGTACTCCACAGTATACCGTGTGCTTTGTTTGTGGATTCAGGACTGTATAGTGCCATGAATGCTTTGATTTGCCACTGTACCAATTCCATCAAAATCCAACAATTGGTCCCTTTTTTACTCCATGCTGATGGATTTGGAGTATTTGGGATTGTTCCTGGGGGTTTTATCACAAAAAAAACAATAAAGCATCATTAACTTTGAAATTCCCGTAAATTATGCTAAGTTACAGTACATTAACAAATTAAATAATTGCATTTTTTTGAGAGGCTGTAACACTTATTAACTGCCACTACATTTCACAAACTCATTCTAGTTTAAATTTTTAGCATGTTGATTCTTTTCTTCAAAATATACAGCTTTCTAACAAATCTACAATGTAGTCATACCATACAATTTTTTAGATATTTTCATCAAAAAATATGGAACCCTATTAACAGTGAAAGCAAATGCTGGTATCTTCAGTGTTTCTTAATAACATGTAATATCATGTACCTGCACTTTAATGGTCATACACTGAATGATAATCCTATAAGACGATTTAAAAGTGTACACAATTGGAAATTTTACCCATTGTAACATTTGTAATTATAAGCAAAAACTTGAATGTGAAGTTTGGTGAGGGTATAGCAATTACCTTGAGAAATGATTCCATCTGACATGCGGTGACCGGGGTTTTTTGAATAAATGTGAAACGTATTGAAATAATGCAAACAAATTCGGGCTTAGCAGCGTCCCTGAATGATATTTCTATTTTCTTGTTAAAGACATACAGAAATGATCTGAAATCAAATCTGAAAGGGGTATCGCCACGATCAGAGCAGGCTTTCAACAGGGCAGGGAAATTTGGGTGTCGTAGTTTAAGAGGGCACAGTGACTGAAAATGACGGGCCTGCTTATGCAGCAGCAACGTAATATGACCTTATCATGTGAGTATTATTTTCAGTCACTGAGTTAATCTAAAACTACACCTCCCGATTCCATGCCCTGTTGATCATGACGATATTGCCCTTTCTGTACATCGCTCATGATTCTTAAAAAGTATGGATGCATTTACAGACATGTTACCAATGGTATACAATCCCTTCCCATGAGAATTACATGAAAGTGTCACGCCCAACTATAGCATGGGTCCCAACTCTAGATGGGACAGGCCCAACTGTATGTTGTTTTTTAATGTTGTAAGCCCAACTGAAACACTATAGTTAATACCATAGTTGGACGACATTGATGTTTTTGAGAACACCAATGTTGTACCTTCCTTCAAATCTTTTAGTTTTATGCCTTTACGTTTTGGAAATAAATATCTTAATTTTAATTTCGTTTAATACTTTTTGACAGTTCATTTTCCTACATGAAAATATTTCAACACATTGTAAATTTTGATATTACATATATTGCACATTAAATAACAAGCGGCATTAAACATTTTTAATTTTTTTTTTTTCAAATTTGTTAAATATTTTTCCTTAGCTCTTTATAAAATTGAGCCAGCACCAAGTGCAAGCAAACAAGTAAACAGCATTCACCCAGATACAATAGGTCAACCACCTCTCCTCCCTCACCCCAACCCGGCACACATTATATATGTTGAATCACAGCCACAAGATTCTGAATTAAAATTCTACACCATCAACGGGGGTAATATATTATGCAGATTTGTCCGACTACAATTTCATTACATTTCCAATCATAAATAATTTAAACTGCCCAATTTTTTTTGGATATTCATTAAAATTTTTCCCTTGGTTAACATTTCATAGCACAACATTGCAGCATACATGGACTTATTCTACTGGGAAGGTTTTTTTAAACTAAAATTAATGAGTTTTTTTATTTAAATAATTACTGCTTAAAAGGGGCGGATTGCAAAGAGAAATATAATTTTTGATCATAATATGTTATCAATTACGATAACTTGGGAAATAGCTTGTTTGATCAGATTAAAAAGGACAATACTGTCATGATCAGAGCAGACTTTCAGGGGGATGGAATCAGTGTTCTAGTTTAGATGCCCCTCAGTGACTGAAATAATGCCCCATGAGCACGTGTTGGTCTAGATAACAGGACGAGATAAGATCATATTACCTTAGCTGCGTATATAAAATATAATGATTTACCGGGAGCATGTCAAAAAACCCATCTCTTTGCTTCATTTAAAACTGTTCTCAAAACTCATTTGATGAAAATTTAATGTATAATTTTACTTATGTTTAACTATTATTTATGATGATGTATTTATAAGTTTTTTTGGTTTAATTTTAAAGAGTATCGCCCGGTGTTTATATTTTTATATTTTTGAAAATCAACCTTGTTTGCATGGTTGTGATAGGGTTTTTCCGTCGAATATCGTTTTCCCTAGCATATTCTGACCGGGGCAGTCAGTTTTTTACAATCATTGTTCCTTGTAATTTTATATTCATTGTTCTTACCATGTATTTTGTTTTATTGTTTACTCTAATGTGTCACTGCACCATGAGCGCCTCTTTTTACGGATACCGGCGAACAAATGTTCACTATTATTATTATTATTATTATTATTATATCATACATCCACTGGCTCATTATTTATGAAGCAGCGACGGTAATTTGATCTTATCGCACCCTGTTATCTGGGGTACTATTTTCAGTCTCTGATTTCAACAAAAACTGAACACAGATTTAAAAGTGACTGGATTAGACTCAAGTAATCATGTACACATGTACATGTACAATGAATGTTGCCTCAGACTCAAATCCCTGGGCAAAGTTTGTCAAATCGATCAAGGCAAACCCACCATGCCAAAAGGGTTTCTCAACTGGAAGGAATGCCTTTTCAATATTGAAAAAAAATGTCAGAGTAATTTATAATTAAATACATTAACTATCTCATCATATACATCGTAATATTATAATTTGGAAAGAGTCTCTGTGGTAAAACCATTCAATCCGGGCCGCTGCATAAACGTTTTGTACTTTTAAAATGACTACTCGGGCTCAATTTTCATGATCTGTGAGTCGGACTCGACACTTTGGGACTCTTTGTGTTCAAAGCACAAAGTGATCATGATGATAAACTTACCAACATTCAATACTTTAAAACCTCCCCAAAAAAATTTTTTGTAACTTACCAACCTTTACCCACCCTTGTATTTTCACTTTATACCCATTACCCAATTTCAGTGTATGGCCATGTTGTTATGGAACATAACCTAAAAAAAATGGATAGATCCACTTTACCTAGCAATTTACCAACTTTTTAAAATCACTTACACTGAAAGTCCACTTACCTCGGGGAAATGGACAAGTGGGGAAATTTCGAGGTTGCTGTAGCAGTACATTATACACTGTATATAAGCAACTTACAATATGATCAAAGATATGGATACCAGTGTGTAATGTATGGGGGCCCGGCGGGGGTTTAGTGCATCGGATTTGTGTTCTGATGGCCAAGTAGTGTGGGTTCAAATCCTGACCGCAGGTACTTGTGTCCTTTAGCAAGACACTTTACCATAATTGTTTCTTCCACCCAGGGGTAAATGGGTACCTTGAGGGGAGAGTTGGTTGTTGTGTTTGATTAGCCCTATATGCGGAAATGGCAGCAATTGGCTGTATACTCCCAGGGAGCTGAGATGGTTTCAGGAATGATTTATCTCCGATGAGCAGGAGTAATAATGTATCGCCTTGAGCACCAGTTTGGTGGATACGTGCGCTATATAAGTCCAAATTTTTAATTATTATTGTCCTTAGCTAGTCAGGAAAAACACAAACACTATGGTAACCCTCTTGTATAATCACATTTTCTGGGTAAATACTATCATTGGCAGTGTGTAATGACATTGTGACAGGGTAGTACTCACTAAACCACCAGCCCAGGCTTGTGGTTTTATGAAAAGACTACTTTTTAATCTGCCAGGGGTTTTTAGCCCAGCGGGCTACTAGCGTAAAAAATAAGTAAGACTCAATAAAACCATAACAATTTGGCAGCCAACAAAGTTCTATGCAACAGGTTGAGAAAAACTGGTTGGCTGCAAATGTATCAATACATCGGAGGAAATAATGACTGACGGCCAACACTGATGAGCAGAACCCATCTCAACTTGTTTAAGTGGATAGAAATACATCCATAAATGATGACACAAAGGGCCACTGAGATTTCGAGGACAGTAAAAAATTTTTACTAGTCCTGCTGGTTAATTTCACCTTTGTTGTAATACTGATCTATGAATGATCCACCTTTAAAATACATGTGACACACATGTATATATACATGGCAAAAATAACCAACATGTTTAGGTGCATCGGTTTGTGTTCTGATGGCCGTGTCAGAATGTGGGTTCAATTCCAACCGCGACCGGGTACTTGTGTCCTTGAGCAAGCGCTACTGTAATTGCTTCTCTCCACCCAGGGAAATGGGACCTGTGAGGGCAGAGTTGGTTAATGTGTTTGATTAGCCCTATATGGCAAATGGCAGCAATTGAGCTGTATACTCCCAGGAGCCGAGTTGGTTTCAGGAATGATTTATGAGCCTGATGAGCAGGGTAAATGTAATGCGCCTTGAGCACCAGTTTGGTGGGTACGCGCATTAAGTCTAAATTATTATTATTATTATTATTATTATTATGTGCTATAAATGTGAAAGCCACTGACTGATTGCAGAGATATTAATTAGTGCAACATTGACTTGAAATTAGACAAAACCAACATTAAGGCCACAGACGCTTTATTTTTTATATATATAATCGCATTCCCGCATCATTGTATAGAAACCAAACCCGTCAAACCTCAACAGCATGTAGTTTATTGTATTTTGAAAAAACAAATGGCATATCATTTAGACCCGCCTGAAAACCCAAACTTCTCGGCATTTACCATAATGCGCCACGGCCATGAAAAGGTCAAAACTGACCCAGGACCAGTTTGAGGGACCGGTTTTCATGTCACCATATAGAACATTTTCTCTAGATTATGATGGAAAAGACAAACCTGAAACGTTGTTGAACATTGTTAATTTTCACATAAATTTGGTGGTCACCTGAAAAGTTGGGTCCAAGTTTAGGTTTTGCCAGATCCAGTCACATTTTTGTACCATTTGGTACATGAACCTACTGCCTTACCAACAAGACTACTACTACCATATTTCCTGTAGCATGGACCCAGTCCAGATTAAAAGGAACAATCCAGTCCGCATCCCAAGCCCTGCCCATCTAAAAAACACCAGCTGCGTAAAAAGGCACCTGACCCACAAAATGTACACAGCGAAGTAGTCACAGAAATGCTTATTGGTTAGTCTGTGCTGTTTGATTGACATGCTGTATGGGTCTATCGAGGTTCCATTCATTTTGAAATAATCTGAAATTAATTTTTAGGGGTCCCTCATTAATTAATTTGGCATTTTTTTTGTAACTTTGTAAAATATCTCATTTCAAAGTTATTTATGAATGTTCCAATGAAAACATGGCGATACTTCAAACAAAAGGTCAATGCTCTGCGCCTCTTGTGGTAAATCAACATTGTTTTAGATGACGGTGACGCCTAAACAGCTGATTCATGATTCATTTACTCTATGAAGCGTTTCTGCTGCTCCATGGTAATATTTTGTCTCTACTTTTTACAATGGGCAAGATAAGGCAGTACAGATTATGTGGTGGAAACCTGAAACCTGTCCTGACCCCGGATACAACTAGAAATACCTACAGATTTCAGCATACTATCAGGCAAAAACTTTTACCTCAGACATGATGCAAACATTTCCTTTGCTGTCCGCCCTGGTATCTTCACGAATTCAGGGCTAGCACCTGGGGGTCGCCTTTGATGAGGTGATGGCTCCGCCTTCTTCCCCGCCTTTTTTTTCGGTGGACTTACAGCTTCTTTGGGTAGATGACGTGGAGGAGCAGTAGCTTTCGAGAGCACCCGCCCCCCAACCAGGTAGCCCATGTGGTTCGGGTCAGTGTAACGCAGCCTGCTGAGGCTCCCGACACCGCCGAGGTCATCTTGGAGATTTGAACCGCCCACTCGTTAGGGGTTTAGGGGCAGACTGTGACAGGCGTTTGTCAGGTGACACCAAGGCTTCCGCACCTTGGCAGAAGACCTGGCCTGAGATGGTGCTACACGGGTCTCAGGGGGCCTTCTTGGTGGCGCTGATGTTGTTTCTGCACTGACGCCGCCAGGATCTCGCTCCATTCTTGAAGCCTGTGGGCAGATTTGGAGGTGGTTTCAGGCGGCTCGGCAAGGCTGAGGTCCATGCTGGCACTACGCTGCAGTGTCTTGTACTTATAGAGTGCTGCCACATCTTATGCCTTTTGTCTGTGCCGCCAGGAATGCTTGTCTGTGGATAGTTGGCAATCCCTTTGTTGTAAACGCCCCTTTGGGATTGTTTTCCGACAATGTTTTGTATCGGCAGAATCAGGTCAGGTTCAGTTTGTTTATGCAATAATGATTCGAAATACCGCATGGGGGTATCGTTATTTCTCAAATCGAGGCTGTTGGATGTATTACAGGGGGTTTGAGTTGAAAGTCCCCCATGTTTCTCTCAGATTCGGATGTGTATTTCTAGAGCTTGTATTGTTTGGACTATACGCTAAAGAAGCCTCATGGCATGGAATGTTTCGCTGGCACTGGGATTGGAATAGAACGGATAAGGACAGGAATGAAAATGGTTGGGTACCATGACGTCATGGGGCAGAATAGATTTGAGCGGGAGGTTGATGTCTGGTGGCTTCTGAGACTTGACATCGGAGGTTTTCTGAAGAAATACTGAATTATCCGTGCCGCTGGTGTAAATGGCTTGGATTTGGGGGCGCCAAATGGAAGGACAAGTTGTGGGGACTGTGCGACCGAATGGGCTGTTGACGTGGAATCACGAGCCAGGAATCTGCCGCACGACGGAGGCCAAGCGACTCGACTACTGCGCCCGGGGCCACGTTGGGGAGTTCCATGCCTGGCTGAATGATCGCTTGTAATCCAAACACCTGACCCGGGGGGGTTGGATGGAGAGACCCCCTTGGGAAAGCGTAGTGGGTTGCCGCGCTGGCGAGCCGCTTGGGTACCCTTCAGGGCGTGGGCTGGCCGGGCTGACTTTGGGTATACATGTTGCACAAATAACAGTTCTGTTCGAATGTTGTTTGATTTTTTCTGAATCAGAGCGACCGCATCTGCTTGTCTTGTCCATGTGTGGGTGCAGGTTGTCACCGCTTCCAACCATGCGAGGCTGCGTCTGCTGTCCGCTACGCTTAGCATCATACTTCCCCCCGCCGCTCAGTTTGGGCCCGAGCTATTCACAGCTCCGGCCGCCTGTTCACTTCCGCTGGATCCAACCGAGCTGGATTCAACCGGAAGGCCTGGGGACCCCAAGACGGGGTCTCGTGACAGAACACATCCATCTTGTACTGATTCAGGCATTTCCTGCAAAACTGTAGCCGCTCCCGTCCTGAAAATCAATGTATTCCTTGGTGTGCGGATGTGCGACACCAGTAACACATCTTGCCGCTTAAAATGCCCCTGGACATGCGGCAAAACATTTCGCTGCAGAAGGCTTTTGACCGGTGGCAGTGTTCAGTGTGTACCGCGAAGCCCAAAAAGCTGACACCAAGCACATACTATCTCATATTCAGAAGATGGATTTTCTGCAGATAAAATTTCAATAAGAAAGCTCTTTATTAACTTTTACAGAATCTACTAAAGTGCACCTTCATAAATAATATGAATAACAGATTAACCCTCCTACTATCGCTGAACTTTAGTGGCAAATAGCTATAGAGGTCAAAACCAGTCAACTGTCTGTTTTTACTGTTGACCAAATGTTACACAGAGGCATTTTTACTGGTTTTTACTGTCATTGACCCTGAACAAGACCAGACAATGCTTACCAGTCAAAAATGGTTCACTATTTTGACCTGTAAAAAGTACTTTCTACACGACGGTTTGACAGTGTTTGACTTTTAATGCACTAGATATATTTGGGAAGTATATCAAAATTGACTGATTTTGACCCTTTGTAGTAGGAGGGTTAAGACAGGATCTACAGGTAGTAATAGTTTTTGCAGTATTCTTCAAACATTTGTAAAAATAAAAATAGTTTTTATGAGTTTTTTAATGAACAACTGTACAGAGAGGCCATCGAGATCTTTAAACACACACTGTTCCACAGGACATCGGCTTACATCAGAGATATTTGCGACCACTACTACAGACTGAAGGATCTTCTATATCCAAAGTCCATCACACCCAGACTGTGGGATTTTCCTACATCCCAAGTCAACCACCTCCATCCCCTGTGCTTTTTTAACAACTGATTCAGTTCAGTGAGCACACCTCTCCCCCCCCCTAGGATCCAGTCCCACCAGTTTCCACTACATGCCTCAATGCACTAATCCTCCAGCATCCAGTCATCGCTGATTCTCCAGCAGCCTACTTTTAAACAGCGGATTTTCCCCGAGTCCGCATTCTCCTGAACTAATTACCACCAATAGAGAATTTCACATGGTCACTGCAATTAATCTTAATTAATTGAACAACTGTAAGCCTTATATATTTTTAAAATGTGGGTTATTCTTATGCAAAGACAATGTCTATTTGTTCAAGTTCATGAAAGTCCCAGTATTCATTCATTTGAACACCGTGAATCAGGTTATATTATTTGCATAAATGATAAATCTACCCATCACTGCATTCGTGGATGTGCACGATTTGGCAGCACACCAGAGTTGTTCATATGATCGCCCAAAAAGAGCTTGGCCCACTGAACTGATGATTACTGGGCGCCGCTTTTATGTCTTCATCTACTTGCTTGATGGTGATATCATCATGGGACCCCGTCAACAAAAGATACATAGAATAAGTTACCCCATTACACATCTACAGTATGGTAACCTTTTAGGATCCCAATATGTAATGGGTGATCTGCATAGCATTTGCAAGCAATACCCTTTTGGGGGTCTTTTGGACGCTGTTTGCTAAATGGACACCTGTTTTTTGTTTCAACAACTGATGAAGTTCAGTGAGCACACACCTCCCCCAATGGGTGCCAGTCCCAACAGTTCCCGCCTGCACGCTTCACGACAATCCTCCAGCATCCAGTCATCGCGCGATCCTCCAGCAGCCACAGCAGGGAGCATTTTCCCCGAGTCCGGGATTCTCCCGAGGGGCCATCACAGCATACTGATCGAAACATCGGGTTGTAACCTCAAGTTCTTTTTAGAACCATACACTCAATAGAGAATTTCCCTGGTTGTCGCCGCATTTAGTCTGTCTTATTTGTTTTACAAAAATCAAAAAGTATTTTGTTAAATATTTGAGCCCTGTTTCCCAAACCCGACTTATATTCTGTCATCTGGGTAGTCCAAATTTCAGATAAGGACCCCCCAAAAAGTCTACAGTTTCTGGTCTAGGGTCTTAAAATCGGTGCTGTGACACATTGTTTTGGGATTTTTTTGGTAATCTTTATATATGCTGTTATTGAAACCAGTTCAGACTACACGTGACATGTTAAAGCCATCCACAGAATGACGCTATGATTAACTGCCACAATAAACCTGTTTGAACTAGCGCACCGGAAAAAATGCGGGATTTTGGCGAGGCATTATTTGAAATGGGAAATTAATTTACTGTATCTCGATTCATATAATTTGCTAGTATATCAGTTCAATAATTTTTAATAGCTAAAGGTCTTCAGAGGACTGAATTTTATTGCACTTTAAAATTATAGGACCCAAAAGATTTTGCACCAAACAGTTCATGGGAGACAATTTAGTGTTGTTGAGGAGGTAAGACAAGACTACACCGCTTACATGGAGCTTTTTGAGCTAGCATGACTTACTTTTAGCTTCTTCCTCTTTGTCAGAGAAGTGATGCAGATGTAGTTTTTTTGTCACTCCCCCCAACTTTTTCATATCCATAGATAGCCAATAACCATTCATTGTGTCTTCTGCATAGTCCTGTTGAAAACGCAAAAATAAAAGTAAGTCACTGGGAAAATTAATATTTAAAATCAAAGTTTATTTTAGAGAGAACTTCCTTTTGAAATCAGAAAAAATGTCAACCAACCGCCACTTTTTGGGAAACTAACCAGTTACAAAAGGCTTGTATTGATATTTGGGGTACAGAAAGCAAAACTCTCCTTAAAATACAACTTTATGATGGATTTAGACTTAATTTACCCTTTTAAACCTCCCCTTTAGAAAATAGAATCCTATTATAGTTCACTGCGCGTGTAAATGACCGTGTATACTAATGGTAGACGGTGACAAGACAAATTTAGGAAGTCATCGATCCCAAAATGCCTGGTTTTTTATTAAACAAATATTCTGGAACATCATCCATATGTTCTCCACCTGGGTATAATGTGATCCGACCGCCACTTTTTCTCATTAAATATAACCAATAATGTAATCTTACCTACCCAGAAAGTGGAGAAATATGGATGATGATGGACATACTTCAAATTATTCCAGGATATTTATTTCCCTGAAAAATCGGCATTTTCCCAAAAGATGACTTCTCAGTCATGTCAGTCTGATCTTGTCAACTTCCCCAAGTGACTAACACGGCATGTCATGGGAGTTGCAATATAATAGGGTCCCCTATTTCCTGAAGGGGAGGATTTTTTGAAGGAATAAATCCGAAAACTATCATAAAAGGGATTTTAAAGATGTTTTTGCTTCGTACCCCAAAAATCAATGGAATAAATTGTTTAACTGGTTAGTGGTTGCAAACAATTTCAAAACCTAAAAAATGGCGGTCGGATCGACATTCTTTTCCCCCCACGTTTCTGAGCAGGTAAGATTACATTATGCTTATAATGAAAGAGAAAAAGTGGCATTGGGGTTTATATTCTACCCTGAAAATCAACCATTTACAAACATTCAGAATGTATCATCTATGATCTAATGTATTTCCCAAAATTGGGGTCTTGTGCCCCTTGATCCTCCCTTAGGCCATGAGAATGAAAGTCTAGATTTGCATCCACCACCAGATGTCCCAAAACTACCGCTAAATTTTTTATTATTTGCCAAAAAAAACATTATTTGCACAAAAAGTATTTCCACCAAACAAATTTAGTTCCAAATCATCCACATCAGTAAAACGAAGTTTTTACCAATTTCCACCATATGTGCGCTTTTAGTATAATATTTGCACATGTTCTTTAAGTCTTAGTCCTGTACGCCCCTCACAAAAAAAGGGTTTCATCGGGTAAAACTGTGTTAAACTCCTCCGATCCACACCTGCAACTGTAGGTGCTGCAACTGTCGCGGCAAAACAATAAAAGAGTCTTAATGACCAAAATTCTCCTTGTTACTCCTCTTTACCTTCACCCTTTCCCCCCTCTCTCGCAAAGGGAGAAAGCAGTACATAAAGTGATTAAGAATACGTCAAATTAGAAGAAACATCTTGTGATTGCGCTGTTATTAATGATCAATGGAAAAAATGAATAATGAATAAGAAAAAGCCTCATGTGTTTTCGAAATTTCCGGACGAAATCTATGACTTTCATTTGGCCTTAGCTTAGAATTTAGCTTGGGGTGACTCTTGTGTTATCGATCATCATGTGCCCCTTACTGCGACCCTGGGGTCCCCGATTGTACGCACATTGTACATTTTTACGAGTGGAACATCGACAAGCCTTCACATAATCAGTCAAGTTAGTTTAGCACGTTAGGATTGTCAAACCAACTCGACCCAGCATGTCCAGGCGCACCACAACGATCGTTAGATAATACTAGGCCTAGTAATCACGAACAGACATTTTTTTTTATTAATTAAGACAAATTCCTTATATCTTCTTCAGCGTTCTGTTTTCACCTGCAGTTTTCGTCGGGGTCAGAAGAACTGTTGTACGGTCCAGACTCTTTTTGAGCTATCTACAAGCGTTTGCAAATAATAATGATTTAATGATTTAAATTTATATCACTTTTCATTTCGTAGCCATTTTCTTTCCATTCAGCAAAAACTAGCAGTAAACAAGGTGTTGGTTTGAAAACCTCCAGTAATTTCAACATGGTATGGCGCGCCAAATATGTATGATTCAAACAATTTGGGCATTTTGGATTTGTGTTTTTAGGGTGGAGGGAGGGGATGGAGGGAGAGGGAGGGGAAAAGGGGTTTTATGTCTTGTGCCCAGGAATTACAAATCATACCTCAGATACAAGTCATACCATGACTAGAATTCTGTTTTGGTCATCTGCAGCTCCCACTTTTTAAAATTCAAGCCCCGCAAAAATAGATGAGCCTGAACTCATGGTTTATTAACATGATGATTCAATCCATTCGAACCCTATTATGGGAAAATGATGTAATGTGTTTACAAAAAGTAGCGACTAATTTTGTGAGACGACTTTCTACGCTATTGAGTCTGGTTTAATGTGAAGTAATTAAAACATTATAATAAAGGCAGGATGTACGGGACATTGAACTATTTTCATGAATCCAATTATTTTAATTTTATAACTAATTATTCTTATAATTAGGCCAAATGAATAACTGATTATTCGAATATTCGCGAATAGTTTTGCTAATCGTACTGTATTCGCGGTATTTGAATTATTGATTAATCGGCAGGCGCGAATACCGCAACTATTCGCGAAAATGACCAATTGCCTTCAAAAACCCTCCATAACTTTGGGGCGTGAAGTTTGCTAACCATTCGCAACCACTATTTGTGATAATCCATTGCTGGCAATTACAGTTTTGTCTAGTCATGAGGCATTAGTGTTTGTAACTAGTAATGCCCCGAGGAAGCCGACAGTCAGGTGGTGGTTGGGCCTGCAATAATGCATTGCCTTTACACAACATAAAAATTGCGGTCGTGAACTGTTCGTGAACTATTCGCGAATACTATTCGCGAGCAATTACTAATTAAATTTGAACACTACAAAATCATGTAACGTTTTTGTTTTTGAAGAAAAGCTGGAGATGATGAATTAATGATTAAACAACTGCGATTAATATTTCATGTTGTTTATTTAACATCGATTTGTTTGAAAATGTCAATTTATTTTCATAAATATTAACTACGAAAAGCATGGTCTTTGGTCACTGTCTTCGCATTGCTGGTGTAATTTCCTTTGCACTTGCAGGAACGTAGGTCTACTGATGAGTAATGATAAAACCCACCGATCCACTTATTGCAGACGTAATTGTTTGCCACGCCCCATTTGGTTCCCAAGAAAAGTTTGTCCAATAATGATAACGTAATTTGCGTGAGCAAGTCAATCACAAAACGCATAGGCGTCGTACAAAATCAGTTCAGGGTAACCACCACGTGGGTGTTTGAACCATGGAGGGAAAGGGAATCATTTCTCCCCCATGCCGAACCATGTCCCTTTCCCCCATGCCTGAACCAAAGGTTTTTTAAGCAGTGCGGGGCACACTGCGGGTTCTATTGGGCGTAAACAACGAACACGTCTAAAAAGTGGCCCTGCATGAGCATAAACACGTACTGCTTTGCATGGTTATTTATTTTGTGTATAGGACTAGGCTAATCGATTTGAAATAACAGGGTGACCGTCCTTATTGGTATTTCTAACGGCGAATTAAATATAAACAAGATCTATTCAATGCGTTCATTTTATGGGGTTTAGGTGGACTTCCTCTGTTGACATGGATGAACGCAACTGCGCGGGCTTTGCATGGCTCAATGTGCCGTTAATGCTAATTTGTGCTGGAAGTTTCCCACGCTGCCAGAGTAATAACTCGACGCGATTGATTTTTACCACGAAAATGTATTATTTCGATACAATTTTGCAAAATAAAGAAAAAAAACAGGCATGAAAGAACTTAATGTATGTGTTTGTTTATTGTCTGAATGTTACAAATAGGCCAGAAATTACATCAAAGCAATTGTTTTTAATGTTTTAGTACTTTATAAACGCGGGAAAAAAATGGCCAACTATTCGCGAATAGTCGATTATTCGCGAAGTTGCAGCGATTAATCGAATAGTAAATTTTTACTATTCGCCCAGGCCTATATAACAATATAAATAATTTTAAATTATTTGGCACTATTGAGATGGATTTAATATAAGAGATAACCAACATAAAATAATTTCAATAACATTTTATGTAACGCAAATAAATATATAAATGAAATAATTCAGAATAAATAGAAACAGCTAAACAATAAATAAGTAAAATGCCCGGGCCCTTTTGGAGACCCCAGAAAGTTTCAAATAATAATTGGCAAATTTACTACTTGAATACTTGGTTGAACTTGGGAGGAAGGAATTGTCCATGGAGGAAGGAAACATCCTTCCTCATGAATTTTCCAATGTCTCGATCGGTGTTATTAGGGAAACAAGGAAAAATATTTTATTAATTATTATTAATTTGATTAATTATTTTTGGCATTGAGACCAAGCGGAAGAAACAAAATAAAGCCTGGTCGGTTGGGAGAGGACGATCATCTAACGTTAGTATTTTTGTTGATCGATGTCACTTTTTTTTCTTTTTTTTGGCGGGTCTCGTGTAGCTCATATTCTCAATTGGAGGGACAATATTCGTGGTTGGGAAAGATTATTAGACGTACGTACCATCCGTTTGTTTATTTTTTTGAAACAAAATTGGTAAAACTGGTATCCCTCTTTATTGAACGAGTGAAAAGGGATACCAGCGAAATCCACTTTTTTTATACGGTTCCACAGACGAAACTTTCGCGAATTGGGCCAGAAAAGCCATCGCAATTGGGAGCCGCGAATTGCGGTTGGGGAAATTCCAAGAGCGAATTCACAGCCCAATTCAGAAAACGGGAATGAGCGACACAATTTTCTGACGTTGGTCAAATTATTAACAGTTAATTTTACCTTTTTACCTTTATTTAAATTACTTTTGTTAAATAATCATAAAAAAATGTCAATGCCCCACTTCATTCCTGTTAAAGCAAATTTGCCTATTAATTAGTGTCTAATTAGACCGTGTTTAAAGGGACAAATATTAAAAAGTGTCTGCCCA
>CM055827.1:129874-162666 GCA_029582265.1 Zoroaster sp. YZ-2022 | reverse complement strand
GGTTTCCCGAAGACAAGCTTTAAATTTTTTTAATTTTTCGGCCTCTTTAAAACTTTTAAAATTATACCCGTCGCTAGAAATAATTTCGTTCGTATTTGTGTTTTAATCACAACAATATAGGCTGTCTACCCTGAGTTATGGCCGTATTTTGACAGTATTTTACGGAGGGATAAGTGTGCATGGAGGCCGTTTAAGGTATGAAGAAATTGTCTAAATGTAAAAGTCATGTGATTTCCTGCAATAGGAGAACCTAAGCTTTAATTTGGATATAAATTTGTCGGCCTCCCTTAAAAACTTTTAAAGTTATACCCGTCGCTAGAAATAATTTCATTCATATATGTGTTTTAATCACAACAATATAGGCTGTCTACCCTGAGTTATGGCCCGTATTTTGACAGTATTTTACGGCGGAGGCTAAGTGTGCATGGAGGCCGTTTAAGGTATGAAGAAATTGTCTAAATGTAAAGTCATGTGATTTCCTGAAAGGAGAACCTAAGCTTTAATTTGGATATAAATTTGTCGGCCTCCTTTAAAACTTTAAAGTTATACCCGTCGCTAGAAATAATTTCATTTGTATTTGTGTTTTAATCACAACAATATAGGCTGTCTACCTGAGTTTATGGCCCGTATTTTGACAGTATTTTACGGAGGGCTAAGTGTGCATGGAGGCCGTTTAAGGTATGAAGAAATTGTCTAAATGTAAAAGGTCATGTGATTTCCTGAAGAGGAGAACCTAAGCTTTAATTTGGATATAAATTTGTCGGCCTCCTTAAAAACTTTTTAAAAGTTATACCGTCGTCTAGAAATAATTTCATTCGTATTTGTGTTTTAATCACAACAATATAGGCTGTCTACCCTGAGTTATGGCCCGTATTTTGACAGTATTTTACGGCAGGCTAAGTGTGCATGGAGAGCCGTTTAAGGTATGAAGAAATTGTCTAAATGTAAAAGTCATGTGATTTCCTGAAAGAGGAGAACCTAAGCTTTAATTTGGTATATAAATTTGTCGGACCTCCCTTAAAAACCTTTAAAGTTATACCCGTCGCTAGAAATAATTTCATTCGTATTTGTGTTTTAATCACAACAATATAGGCTGTCTACCCTGAGTTATGGGCCGTATTTTGACAGGATTTTACGGAGGGCTAAGTGTGCATGGAGGCCGTTTAAGGTATGAAGAAATTGTCTAAATGTAAAAGTCATGTGATTAGCAGAAGCGGGAGAAACGAAGAGTTAATTTGGATATAATTTTGGCGGCCTCCTTAAAACTTTTAAAGTTATACCCGTCGCTAGAAATAATTTCATTCGTATTTGTGTTTTAATCACAACAATATAGGCTGTCTACCCTGAGTTATGGCCCGTATTTTGACAGTATTTTACGGAGGGATAAGTGTGCATGGAGGCCGTTTAAGGTATGAAGAAATTGTCTTAAATGTAAAGTCATGTGATTTCCTGAAGAGGAGAACCTAAGCTTTAATTTGGATATAAATTTGTCGGCCTCCCTTAAAAACTTTTAAAGTTATACCCGTCGCTAGAAATAATTTCATTCGTATTTGTGTTTTAATCACAACAATATAGGCTGTCTACCCTGAGTTATGGCCCGTATTTTGACAGTATTTTACGGAGGGCTAAGTGTGCATGGAGGCCGTTTAAGGTATGAAGAAATTGTCTGAATATAAAAGTCATGTGATTTCCTGAAAGAGGAGAACCTAAGCTTTAATTTGGATATAAATTTGTCGGCCTCCTTTAAAAACTTTTAAAGTTATACCCGTCGCTAGAAATAATTTCATTCGTATTTGTGTTTTAATCACAACAATATAGGCTGTCTACCCTGAGTTATGGCCCGTATTTTGACAGTATTTTACGGCGGGCTAAGTGTGCATGGGGGCCGTTTAAGGTATGAAGAAATTGTCTAAATGTAAAAGTCATGTGATTTCCTGAAAGAGGAGAACCTCAGCTTTAATTTGTATATAAATTTGTCGTACTCCTTTTAAAACTTTTTAAGTTATACCAGTCGCTATAAATAATTTCATTCGTATTTGTGTTTTAATCACAACAATATAGGCTGTCTACCCTGAGTTATGGCCCGTATTTTGACAGTATTTTACGGCGGGATAAGTGTGCATGGAGGCCGTTTAGGTATGAAGAAATTGTCTAAATGTAAAAGTCATGTGATTTCCTGAAGAGGAGAACCTAAGCTTTAATTTGGATATAAATTTGTCGGCCTCCTTAAAACCTTTAAAGTTATACCCGTCGCTAGAAATAATTTCATTCGTATTTGTGTTTTAATCACAACAATATAGGCTGTCTACCCTGAGTTATGGCCCGTATTTTGACAGTATTTTACGGAGGGCTAAGTGTGCATGGAGGCCGTTTAAGGTATGAAGAAATTGTCTAAATGTAAAAGTCATGTGATTTCCTGAAGAGGAGAACCTAAGCTTTAATTTGGATATAAATTTGTCGGCCTCCTTAAAAACTTTTAAAGTTATACCCGTCGCTAGAAATAATTTCATTCGTATTTGTGTTTTAATCACAACAATATAGGCTGTCTACCCTGAGTTATGGCCCGTATTTTGACAGTATTTTACGGAGGGCTAAGTGTGCATGGAGGCCGTTTAAGGTATGAAGAAATTGTCTAAATGTAAATGTCATGTGATTTCCTGTAAGGAGAACCTAAGCTTTAATTTGGATATAAATTTGTCGGCCTCCTTAAAAACTTTTAAAGTTATACCCGTCGCTAGAAATAATTTCATTCGTATTTGTGTTTTAATCACAACAATATAGGCTGTCTACCCTGAGTTATGGCCCGTATTTTGACAGTATTTTACGGAGGGATAAGTGTGCATGGAGGCCGTTTAAGGTATGAAGAAATTGTCTAAATGTAAAGTCATGTGATTTCCTGAAAGAGGAGAACCTAAGCTTTAATTTGGATATAAATTTGTCGGCCTCCTTTAAAAATTTTAAAGTTATACCCGTCGCTAGAAATAATTTCATTCGTATTTGTGTTTTAATCACAACAATATAGGCTGTCTACCCTGAGTTATGGCCCGTATTTTGACAGTATTTTACGGCGGGCTAAGTGTGCATGGAGGCCGTTTAAGGTATGAAGAAATTGTCTAAATGTAAAAGTCATGTGATTTCCTGAAAGAGGAGAACCTAAGCTTTAATTTGGATATAAATTTGTCGGCCTCCTTTAAAAACTTTTAAAGTTATACCCGTCGCTAGAAATAATTTCATTCGTATTTGTGTTTTAATCACAACAATATAGGCTGTCTACCCTGAGTTATGGCCCGTATTTTGACAGTATTTTACGGCAGGCTAAGTGTGCATGGAGGCCGTTTAAGGTATGAAGAAATTGTCTAAATGTAAAAGTCATGTGATTTCCTGAAAGAGGAGAACCTAAGCTTTAATTTGGATATAAATTTGTCGACCTCCAATAAAAAACTTTTAAAGTTATACCCGTCGCTAGAAATAATTTCATTCGTATTTGTGTTTTAATCACAACAATATAGGCTGTCTACCCTGAGTTATGGCCCGTATTTTGACAGTATTTTACGGAGGGCTAAGTGTGCATGGAGGCCGTTTAAGGTATGAAGAAATTGTCTAAATGTAAAGTCATGTGATTTCCTGAAAGAGGAGAACCTAACCTTTAATTTGGATATAAATTTCTCGGCATCACATAAAAAACTTTAAAGTTATACCCGTCGCTAGAAATAATTTCATTCGTATTTGTGTTTTAATCACAACAATATAGGCTGTCTACCCTGAGTTATGGCCCGTATTTTGACAGTATTTTACGGTGGCTAAGTGTGCATGGAGGCCGTTTAAGGAATGAAGAAATTGTCTAAATGTAAAAGTCATGTGATTTCCTGAAAGAGGAGAACCTAAGCTTTAATTTGGATATAAATTTGTCGGCCTCATAAAACTTTTAAAGTTATACCGTCGCTAGAAATAATTTCATTCGTATTTGTGTGTTTAATCACAACAATATAGGCTGTCTACCCTGAGTTATGGCCCGTATTTTGACAGTATTTTACGGAGGATAAGTGTGCATGGAGGCCGTTTAAGGTATGAAGAAATTGTCTAAATGTAAAAGTCATGTGATTTCCTGAAAGGAGAACCTAAGCTTTAATTTGGATATAAATTTGTCGGCCTCCTTTAAAAACTTTTAAAGTTATACCCGTCGCTAGAAATAATTTCATTTGTATTTGTGTTTTAATCACAACAATATAGGCTGTCTACCCTGAGTTATGGCCCGTATTTTGACAGTATTTTACGGAGGCTAAGTGTGCATGGAGGCCGTTTAAGGTATGAAGAAATTGTCTAAATGTAAAAGTCATGTGATTTCCTGAAAGAGGAGAACCTAAGCTTTAATTTGGATATAAATTTGTCGGCCTCACTTAAAAACTTTTAAAGTTATACCCGTCGCTAGAAATAATTTCATTCGTATTTGTGTTTTAATCACAACAATATAGGCTGTCTACCCTGAGTTATGGCCCGTATTTTGACAGTATTTTACGGAGGGCTAAGTGTGCATGGAGGCCGTTTAAGGTATGAAGAAATTGTCTGAATGTAAAAGTCATGTGATTTCCTGAAAGAGGAGAACCTAAGCTTTAATTTGGATATAAATTTGTCGGCCTCCTTTAAAAACTTTTAAAGTTATACCCGTCGCTAGAAATAATTTCATTCGTATTTGTGTTTTAATCACAACAATATAGGCTGTCTACCCTGAGTTATGGCCCGTATTTTGACAGTATTTTACGGCGGGCTAAGTGTGCATGGAGGCCGTTTAAGGTATGAAGAAATTGTCTAAATGTAAAAGTCATGTGATTTCCTGAAAGAGGAGAACCTAAGCTTTAATTTGGATATAAATTTGTCGGCCTCCCTTAACAACTTTTACAGTTATACCCGTCGCTAGAAATAATTTCATTCGGATTTGTGTTTTAATCACAACAATATAGGCTGTCTACCCTGAGTTATGGCCCGTATTTTGACAGTATTTTACGGCGGGCTAAGTGTGCATGGAGGCCGTTTAAGGTATGAAGAAATTGTCTAAATGTAAAAGTCATGTGATTTCCTGAAAGAGGAGAACCTAAGCTTTAATTTGGATATAAATTTGTCGGCCTCCTTAAAAACTTTTAAAGTTATACCCGTCGCTAGAAATAATTTAATTCGTATTTGTGTTTTAATCACAACAATAGGCTGTCTACCCTGAGTTATGGCCCGTATTTTGACAGTATTTTACGGAGGGCTAAGTGTGCATGGAGGCCGTTTCAGGTATGAAGAAATTGTCTTAATGTAAAAGTCATGTGATTTCCGGAAAGAGGAGAAACTAAGCTTTAATTTGGATATAAATTTGTCGGCCTCCTTAAAACTTTTAAAGTTATATCCGTCGCTAGAAATAATTTCATTCGTATTTGTGTTTTAATCACAAAAATATAGGCTGTCTACCCTGAGTTATGGCCCGTATTTTGACAGTATTTTACGGAGGAATAAGTGTGCATGGAGGCCGTTTAAGGTATGAAGAAATTGTCTAAATGTAAAGTCATGTGATTTCCTGAAGAGGAGAACCTAAGCTTTAATTTGGATATAAATTTGTCGGCCTCCCTTAAAAACTTTTAAAGTTATACCCGTCGCTAGAAATAATTTCATTCGTATTTGTGTTTTAATCACAACAATATAGGCTGTCTACCCTGAGTTATGGCCCGTATTTTGACAGTATTTTACGGCGGGCTAAGTGTGCATGGAGGCCGTTTAAGGTATGAAGAAATTGTCTAAATGTAAAAGTCATGTGATTTCCTGAAAGAGGAGAACCTAAGCTTTAATTTGGATATAAATTTGTCGGCCTCCTTTAAAAACTTTTAAAGTTATACCCGTCGCTAGAAATAATTTCATTTGTATTTGTGTTTTAATCACAACAATATAGGCTGTCTACCCTGAGTTATGGCCCGTATTTTGACAGTATTTTACGGAGGGCTAAGTGTGCATGGAGGCCATTTAAGGTATGAAGAAATTGTCTAAATGTAAAAGTCATGTGATTTCCTGAAGAGGAGAACCTAAGCTTTAATTTGGATATAAATTTGTCGGCCTCCATTAAAAACTTTTAAAGTTATACCCGTCGCTAGAAATAATTTCATTCGTATTTGTGTTTTAATCACAACAATATAGGCTGTCTACCCTGAGTTATGGCCCGTATTTTGACAGTATTTTACGGCGGGCTAAGTGTGCATGGAGGCCGTTTAAGGTATGAAGAAATTGTCTAAATGTAAAAGTCATGTGATTTCCTGAAAGAGGAGAACCTAAGCTTTAATTTGGATATAAATTTGTCGGCCTCCTTTAAAAACTTTAAAGTTATACCGTCGCTAGAAATAATTTCATTCGTATTTGTGTTTTAATCACAACAATATAGGCTGTCTACCCTGAGTTATGGCCCGTATTTTGACAGTATTTTACGGAGGGCTAAGTGTGCATGGAGGCCGTTTAAGGTATGAAGAAATTGTCTAAATGTAAAAGTCATGTGATTTCCTGAAAGAGGAGAACCTAAGCTTTAATTTGGATATAAATTTGTCGGCTTCCATAAAAACTTTTAAAGTTATACCCGTCGCTAGAAATAATTTCATTCGTATTTGTGTTTTAATCACAACAATATAGGCTGTCTACCCTGAGTTATGGCCCGTATTTTGACAGTATTTTACGGAGGGCTAAGTGTGCATGGAGGCCGTTTAAGGTATGAAGAAATTGTCTAAATGTAAAAGTCATGTGATTTCCTGAAGAGGAGAACCTAAGCTTTAATTTGGATATAAATTTGTCGGCCTCCTTTAAAAACTTTTAAAGTTATACCCGTCGCTAGAAATAATTTCATTTGTATTTGTGTTTTAATCACAACAATATAGGCTGTCTACCCTGAGTTATGGCCCGTATTTTGACAGTATTTTACGGCGGGCTAAGTGTGCATGGAGGCCGTTTAAGGTATGAAGAAATTGTCTAAATTAAAAAGTCATGTGATTTCCTGAAAGAGGAGAACCTAAGCTTTAATTTGGATATAAATTTGTCGGCCGCCCTTAAAACTTTTAAAGTTATACCCGTCGCTAGAAATAATTTCATTCGTATTTGTGTTTTAATCACAACAATATAGGCTGTCTACCCTGAGTTATGGCCCGTATTTTGACAGTATTTTACGGCGGGCTAAGTGTGCATGGAGGCCGTTTAAGGTATGAAGAAATTGTCTAAATGTAAAAGTCATGTGATTTCCTGAAAGAGGAGAACCTAAGCTTTAATTTGGATATAAATTTGTCGGCCTCCCTTAATGTTTTAATCACAACAATATAGGCTGTCTACCCTGAGTTATGGCCCGTATTTTGACAGTATTTTACGGCGGGCTAAGTGTGCATGGAGGCCGTTTAAGGTATGAAGAAATTGTCTAAATGTAAAAGTCATGTGATTTCCTGAAAGAGGAGAACCTAAGCTTTAATTTGGATATAAATTTGTCGGCCTCCTTTAAAAACTTTTAAAGTTATACCCGTCGCTAGAAATAATTTCATTCGTATTTGTGTTTAATCACAACAATATAGGCTGTCTACCCTGAGTTATGGCCCGTATTTTGACAGTATTTTACGGAGGGCTAAGTGTGCATGGAGGCCGTTTAAGGTATGAAGAAATTGTCTAAATGTAAAAGTCATGTGATTTCCTGAAAGAGGAGAACCTAAGCTTTAATTTGGATATAAATTTGTCGGCCTCCCTTAAAAACTTTTAAAGTTATACCCGTCGCTAGAAATAATTTCATTCGTATTTGTGTTTTAATCACAACAATATAGGCTGTCTACCCTGAGTTATGGCCCGTATTTTGACAGTATTTTACGGAGGGATAAGTGTGCATGGAGGCCGTTTAAGGTATGAAGAAATTGTCTAAATGTAAAAGTCATGTGATTTCCTGAAGGAGGAGAACCTAAGCTTTAATTTGGATATAAATTTGTCGGCCTCCTTTAAAAACTTTTAAAGTTATACCCGTCGCTAGAAATAATTTCATTTCGTATTTGTGTTTTAATCACAACAATATGGGCTGTCTACCCTGAGTTATGGCCCGTATTTTGACAGTATTTTACGGCGGGCTAAGTGTGCATGGAGGCCGTTTAAGGTATGAAGAAATTGTCTAAATGTAAAAGTCATGTGATTTCCTCAAAAGAGGAGAACCTAAGCTTTAATTTGGATATAAATTTGTCGGCCTCCTTTAAAAACTTTTAAAGTTATACCCGTCGCTAGAAATAATTTCATTTGTATTTGTGTTTTAATCACAACAATATAGGCTGTCTACCCTGAGTTATGGCCCGTATTTTGACAGTATTTTACGGAGGCTAAGTGTGCATGGAGGCCGTTTAAGGTATGAAGAAATTGTCTAAATGTAAAAGTCATGTGATTTCCTGAAAGAGGAGAACCTAAGCTTTAATTTGGATATAAATTTGTCGGCCTCCCTTAAAAATTTTAAAGTTATACCCGTCGCTAGAAATAATTTCATTCGTATTTGTGTTTTAATCACAACAATATAGGCTGTCTACCCTGAGTTATGGCCCGTATTTTGACAGTATTTTACGGAGGCTAAGTGTGCATGGAGGCCGTTTAAGGTATGAAGAAATTGTCTAAATGTAAAAGTCATGTGATTTCCTGAAAGAGGAGAACCTAAGCTTTAATTTGGATATAAATTTGTCGGCCGTCCTTAAAAACTTTTAAAGTTATACCCGTCGCTAGAAATAATTTCATTCGTATTTGTGTTTTAATCACAACAATATAGGCTGTCTACCCTGAGTTATGGCCCGTATTTTGACAGTATTTTACGGAGGGATAAGTGTGCATGGAGGCCGTTTAAGGTATGAAGAAATTGTCTAAATGTAAAAGTCATGTGATTTCCTGAAAGAGGAGAACCTAAGCTTTAATTTGGATATAAATTTGTCGGCCTCCCTTAAAAACTTTTAAAGTTATACCCGTCGCTAGAAATAATTTCATTCGTATTTGTGTTTTAATCACAACAATATAGGCTGTCTACCCTGAGTTATGGCCCGTATTTTGACAGTATTTTACGGAGGGCTAAGTGTGCATGGAGGCCGTTTAAGGTATGAAGAAATTGTCTAAATGTAAAAGTCATGTGATTTCCTCAAAAGAGGAGAACCTAAGCTTTAATTTGGATATAAATTTGTCGGCCTCCTTTAAAAACTTTTAAAGTTATACCCGTCGCTAGAAATAATTTCATTCGTATTTGTGTTTTAATCACAACAATATAGGCTGTCTACCCTGAGTTATGGCCCGTATTTTGACAGTATTTTACGGCGGGCTAAGTGTGCATGGAGGCCGTTTAAGGTATGAAGAAATTGTCTAAATGTAAAAGTCATGTGATTTCCTGAAAGAGGAGAACCTAAGCTTTAATTTGGATATAAATTTGTCGGCCTCCTTTTAAATCCTTTAAAGTTATACCCGTCGCTAGAAATAATTTCATTTGTATTTGTGTTTTAATCACAACAATATAGGCTGTCTACCCTGAGTTATGGCCCGTATTTTGACAGTATTTTAAGGTAAGGCTAAGTGTGCATGGAGGCCATTTAAGGTATGAAGAAATTGTCTAAATGTAAAAGTCATGTGATTTCCTGAAAGGAGAACCTAAGCTTTAATTTGTATATAAATTTGTCGGCCTCCCTTTACTTCTTTTAAAGTTATACCCGTCGCTAGAAATAATTTCATTCGTATTTGTGTTTTAATCACAACAATATAGGCTGTCTACCCTGAGTTATGGCCCGTATTTTGACAGTATTTTACGGCGGGCTAAGTGTGCATGGAGGCCGTTTAAGGTATGAAGAAATTGTCTAAATGTAAAAGTCATGTGATTTCCTGAAAGAGGAGAACCTAAGCTTTAATTTGGATATAAATTTGTCGGCCTCCTTAAAAACTTTTAAAGTTATACCCGTCGCTAGAAATAATTTCATTCGTATTTGTGTTTTAATCACAACAATATAGGCTGTCTACCCTGAGTTATGGCCCGTATTTTGACAGTATTTTACGGAGGGCTAAGTGTGCATGGAGGCCGTTTAAGGTATGAAGAAATTGTCTAAATGTAAAAGTCATGTGATTTCCTGAAAGAGGAGAACCTAAGCTTTAATTTGGATATAAATTTGTCGGCCTCCCTTAAAAACTTTTAAAGTTATACCCGTCGCTAGAAATAATTTCATTCGTATTTGTGTTTTAATCACAACAATATAGGCTGTCTACCCTGAGTTATGGCCCGTATTTTGACAGTATTTTACGGAGGGATAAGTGTGCATGGAGGCCGTTTAAGGTATGAAGAAATTGTCTTAATGTAAAAGTCATGTGATTTCCTCAAAAGAGGAGAACCTAAGCTTTAATTTGGATATAAATTTGTCGGCCTCCCTTAAAAACTTTTAAAGTTATAGCCGTCGCTAGAAATAATTTCATTCGTATTTGTGTTTTAATCACAACAATATAGGCTGTCTACCCTGAGTTATGGCCCGTATTTTGACAGTATTTTACGGAGGGATAAGTGTGCATGGAGGCCGTTTAAGGTATGAAGAAATTGTCTAAATGTAAAAGTCATGTGATTTCCTGAAAGAGGAGAAGCTAAGCTTTAATTTGGATATAAATTTGTCGGCCTCCTATAAAAACTTTTAAAGTTATACCCGTCGCTAGAAATAATTTCATTCGTATTTGTGTTTTAATCACAACAATATAGGCTGTCTACCCTGAGTTATGGCCCGTATTTTGACAGTATTTTACGGCGGGCTAAGTGTGCATGGAGGCCGTTTAAGGTATGAAGAAATTGTCTAAATGTAAAAGTCATGTGATTTCCTGAAAGAGGAGAACCTAAGCTTTAATTTGGATATAAATTTGTCGGCCTCCTTTAAAACTTTTAAAGTTATACCCGTCGCTAGAAATAATTTCATTCGTATTTGTGTTTTAATCACAACAATATAGGCTGTCTACCCTGAGTTATGGCCCGTATTTTGACAGTATTTTACGGAGGGCTAAGTGTGCATGGAGGCCGTTTAAGGTATGAAGAAATTGTCTAAATGTAAAAGTCATGTGATTTCCTGAAGAGGAGAACCTAAGCTTTAATTTGGATATAAATTTGTCGGCCTCCCTTAAAAACTTTTAAAGTTATACCCGTCGCTAGAAATAATTTCATTCGTATTTGTGTTTTAATCACAACAATATAGGCTGTCTACCCTGAGTTATGGCCCGTATTTTGACAGTATTTTACGGCGGGCTAAGTGTGCATGGAGGCCGTTTAAGGTATGAAGAAATTGTCTAAATGTAAAAGTCATGTGATTTCCTGAAGAGGAGAACCTAAGCTTTAATTTGGATATAAATTTGTCGGCCTCCCTTAAAACTTTTAAAGTTATACCCGTCGCTAGAAATAATTTCATTCGTATTTGTGTTTTAATCACAACAATATAGGCTGTCTACCCTGAGTTATGGCCCGTATTTTGACAGTATTTTACGGCGGGCTAAGTGTGCATGGAGGCCGTTTAAGGTATGAAGAAATTGTCTAAATGTAAAAGTCATGTGATTTCCTGAAAGAGGAGAACCTAAGCTTTAATTTGGATATAAATTTGTCGGCCTCCCTTAAAAACTTTTAAAGTTATACCCGTCGCTAGAAATAATTTCATTCGTATTTGTGTTTTAATCACAACAATATAGGCTGTCTACCCTGAGTTATGGCCCGTATTTTGACAGTATTTTACGGCGGGCTAAGTGTGCATGGAGGCCGTTTAAGGTATGAAGAAATTGTCTAAATGTAAAAGTCATGTGATTTCCTGAAAGAGGAGAACCTAAGCTTTAATTTGGATATAAATTTGTCGGCCTCCCTTAAAAACTTTTAAAGTTATACCCGTCGCTAGAAATAATTTCATTCGTATTTGTGTTTTAATCACAACAATATAGGCTGTCTACCCTGAGTTATGGCCCGTATTTTGACAGTATTTTACGGAGGAATAAGTGTGCATGGAGGCCGTTTAAGGTATGAAGAAATTGTCTAAATGTAAAGTCATGTGATTTCCTGAAAGAGGAGAACCTAAGCTTTAATTTGGATATAAATTTGTCGGCCTTCCTTAAAAACTTTTAAAGTTATACCCGTCGCTAGAAATAATTTCATTCGTATTTGTGTTTTAATCACAACAATATAGGCTGTCTACCCTGAGTTATGGCCCGTATTTTGACAGTATTTTACGGAGGGCTAAGTGTGCATGGAGGCCGTTTAAGGTATGAAGAAATTGTCTAAATGTAAAAGTCATGTGATTTCCTCAACGTCTTGAACCTAAGCTTTAATTTGGATATAAATTTGTCGGCCTCCCTTAAAAACTTTTAAAGTTATACCCGTCGCTAGAAATAATTTCATTCGTATTTGTGTTTTAATCACAACAATATAGGCTGTCTACCCTGAGTTATGGCCCGTATTTTGACAGTATTTTACGGAGGGATAAGTGTGCATGGAGGCCGTTTAAGGTATGAAGAAATTGTCTAAATGTAAAGGTCATGTGATTTCCTGAAAGAGGAGAACCTAAGCTTTAATTTGGATATAAATTTGTCGGCCTCCCTTAAAACTTTTAAAGTTATACCCGTCGCTAGAAATAATTTCATTCGTATTTGTGTTTTAATCACAACAATATAGGCTGTCTACCCTGAGTTATGGCCCGTATTTTGACAGTATTTTACGGCGGGCTAAGTGTGCATGGAGGCCGTTTAAGATATGAAGAAATTGTCTAAATGTAAAAGTCATGTGATTTCCTGAAATTAGGAGAACCTAAGCTTTAATTTGGATATAAATTTGTCGGCCTCCCTTAAAAACTTTTAAAGTTATACCCGTCGCTAGAAATAATTTCATTCGTATTTGTGTTTTAATCACAACAATATAGGCTGTCTACCCTGAGTTATGGCCCGTATTTTGACAGTATTTTACGGAGGCTAAGTGTGCATGGAGGCCGTTTAAGGTATGAAGAAATTGTCTAAATGTAAAAGTCAAGAGATTAACTGAAAGAGGAGAACCTAAGCTTTAATTTGGCTCTATATTTGTCGGCCTCCTTTAAAAACTGTGATAGTTATACCCGTCGCTAGAAATAATTTCATTCGTATTTGTGTTTTAATCACAACAATATAGGCTGTCTACCCTGATTTATGGCCCTTATATTGTCTGTATTTTTATGCGGGCTAAGTGTGCATGGAGGCCGTTTAAGGTATGAAGAAATTGTCTAAATGTAAAAGTCATGTGATTTCCTGAAAGGAGAACCTAAGCTTTAATTTGGATATAAATTTGTCGGCCTCCTTAAAAACTTTAAAGTTATACCCGTCGCTAGAAATAATTTCATTCGTATTTGTGTTTTAATCACAACAATATAGGCTGTCTACCTGAGTTATGGCCCGTATTTTGACAGTATTTTACGGAGGACTAAGTGTGCATGGAGGCCGTTTAAGGTATGAAGAAATTGTCTAAATGTAAAAGTCATGTGATTTCCTGAAAGAGGAGAACCTAAGCTTTAATTTGGATATAAATTTGTCGGCCTCCTTTAAAAACTTTTAAAGTTATACCCGTCGCTAGAAATAATTTCATTTGTATTTGTGTTTTAATCACAACAATATAGGCTGTCTACCCTGAGTTATGGCCCGTATTTTGACAGTATTTTACGGCGGGCTAAGTGTGCATGGAGGCCGTTTAAGGTATGAAGAAATTGTCTAAATGTAAAAGTCATGTGATTTCCTGAAAGAGGAGAACCTAAGCTTTAATTTGGATATAAATTTGTCGGCCTCCCTTAAAAACTTTTAAAGTTATACCCGTCGCTAGAAATAATTTCATTCGTATTTGTGTTTTAATCACAACAATATAGGCTGTCTACCCTGAGTTATGGCCCGTATTTTGACAGTATTTTACGGAGGGCTAAGTGTGCATGGAGGCCGTTTAAGGTATGAAGAAATTGTCTAAATGTAAAAGTCATGTGATTTCCTGAAGAGGAGAACCTAAGCTTTAATTTGGATATAAATTTGTCGGCCTCCCTTAAAAACTTTTAAAGTTATACCCGTCGCTAGAAATAATTTCATTCGTATTTGTGTTTAATCACAACAATATAGGCTGTCTACCCTGAGTTATGGCCCGTATTTTGACAGTATTTTACGGAGGGATAAGTGTGCATGGAGGCCGTTTAAGGTATGAAGAAATTGTCTAAATGTAAAAGTCATGTGATTTCCTCAAAAGAGGAGAACCTAAGCTTTAATTTGGATATAAATTTGTCGGCCTCCTTAAAAACTTTTAAAGTTATACCCGTCGCTAGAAATAATTTCATTCGTATTTGTGTTTTAATCACAACAATATAGGCTGTCTACCCTGAGTTATGGCCCGTATTTTGACAGTATTTTACGGAGGGCTAAGTGTGCATGGAGGCCGTTTAAGGTATGAAGAAATTGTCTAAATGTAAAGTCATGTGATTTCCTGAAAGAGGAGAACCTAAGCTTTAATTTGGATATAAATTTGTCGGCCTCCTTAAAACTTTTAAAGTTATACCCGTCGCTAGAAATAATTTCATTCGTATTTGTGTTTTAATCACAACAATATAGGCTGTCTACCCTGAGTTATGGCCCGTATTTTGACAGTATTTTACGGCGGGCTAAGTGTGCATGGAGGCCGTTTAAGGTATGAAGAAATTGTCTAAATGTAAAAGTCATGTGATTTCCTGAAAGAGGAGAACCTAAGCTTTAATTTGGATATAAATTTGTCGGCCTCCTTTAAAACTTTTAAAGTTATACCCGTCGCTAGAAATAATTTCATTCGTATTTGTGTTTTAATCACAACAATATAGGCTGTCTACCCTGAGTTATGGCCCGTATTTTGACAGTATTTTACGGCGGGCTAAGTGTGCATGGAGGCCGTTTAAGGTATGAAGAAATTGTCTAAATGTAAAAGTCATGTGATTTCCTGAAAGAGGAGAACCTAAGCTTTAATTTGGATATAAATTTGTCGGCCTCCTTAAAACTTTTAAAGTTATACCCGTCGCTAGAAATAATTTCATTCGTATTTGTGTTTTAATCACAACAATATAGGCTGTCTACCCTGAGTTATGGCCCGTATTTTGACAGTATTTTACGGCGGGCTAAGTGTGCATGGAGGCCGTTTAAGGTATGAAGAAATTGTCTAAATGTAAAAGTCATGTGATTTCCTGAAAGAGGAGAACCTAAGCTTTAATTTGGATATAAATTTGTCGGCCTGCCTTAAAAATTTTAAAGTTATACCCGTCGCTAGAAATAATTTCATTCGTATTTGTGTTTTAATCACAACAATATAGGCTGTCTACCCTGAGTTATGGCCCGTATTTTGACAGTATTTTACGGAGGCCTAAGTGTGCATGGAGGCCGTTTAAGGTATGAAGAAATTGTCTAAATGTAAAAGTCATGTGATTTCCTGAAAGAGGAGAACCTAAGCTTTAATTTGGATATAAATTTGTCGGCCTCTCCTAAAAACTTTTAAAGTTATACCCGTCGCTAGAAATAATTTCATTCGTATTTGTGTTTTAATCACAACAATATAGGCTGTCTACCCTGAGTTATGGCCCGTATTTTGACAGTATTTTACGGAGGGCTAAGTGTGCATGGAGGCCGTTTAAGGTATGAAGAAATTGTCTAAATGTAAAAGTCATGTGATTTCCTGAAGAGGAGAACCTAAGCTTTAATTTGGATATAAATTTGTCGGCCTCCTTTAAAAACTTTTAAAGTTATACCCGTCGCTAGAAATAATTTCATTCGTATTTGTGTTTTAATCACAACAATATAGGCTGTCTACCCTGAGTTATGGCCCGTATTTTGACAGTATTTTACGGCGGGCTAAGTGTGCATGGAGGCCGTTTAAGGTATGAAGAAATTGTCTAAATGTAAAAGTCATGTGATTTCCTGAAAGAGGAGAACCTAAGCTTTAATTTGGATATAAATTTGTCGGCCTCCCTTAAAACCTTTTAAAGTTATAACCGTCGCTAGAAATAATTTCTTTCGTATTTGTGTTTTAATCACAACAATATAGGCTGTCTACCCTGAGTTATGGCCCGTATTTTGACAGTATTTTACGGCGGGCTAAGTGTGCATGGAGGCCGTTTAAGGTATGAAGAAATTGTCTAAATGTAAAAGTCATGTGATTTCCTGAAAGAGGAGAACCTAAGCTTTAATTTGGATATAAATTTGTCGGCCTCCCTTAAAAATTTTAAAGTTATACCCGTCGCTAGAAATAATTTCATTCGTATTTGTGTTTTAATCACAACAATATAGGCTGTCTACCCTGAGTTATGGCCCGTATTTTGACAGTATTTTACGGAGGGCTAAGTGTGCATGGAGGCCGTTTAAGGTATGAAGAAATTGTCTAAATGTAAAAGTCATGTGATTTCCTGAAAGAGGAGAACCTAAGCTTTAATTTGGATATAAATTTGTCGGCCTCCTTTAAAAACTTTTAAAGTTATACCCGTCGCTAGAAATAATTTCATTCGTATTTGTGTTTTAATCACAACAATATAGGCTGTCTACCCTGAGTTATGGCCCGTATTTTGACAGTATTTTACGGAGGCTAAGTGTGCATGGAGGCCGTTTAAGGTATGAAGAAATTGTCTAAATGTAAAAGTCATGTGATTTCCTGAAAGAGGAGAACCTAAGCTTTAATTTGGATATAAATTTGTCGGCCTCCCTAAAAACCTTTAAAGTTATACCCGTCGCTAGAAATAATTTCATTCGTATTTGTGTTTTAATCACAACAATATAGGCTGTCTACCCTGAGTTATGGCCCGTATTTTGACAGTATTTTACGGAGGGATAAGTGTGCATGGAGGCCGTTTAAGGTATGAAGAAATTGTCTAAATGTAAAAGTCATGTGATTTCCTCAAAAGAGGAGAACCTAAGCTTTAATTTGGATATAAATTTGTCGGCCTCCCTTAAAAACTTTTAAAGTTATACCCGTCGCTAGAAATAATTTCATTCGTATTTGTGTTTTAATCACAACAATATAGGCTGTCTACCCTGAGTTATGGCCCGTATTTTGACAGTATTTTACGGAGGGATAAGTGTGCATGGAGGCCGTTTAAGGTATGAAGAAATTGTCTAAATGTAAAAGTCATGTGATTTCCTGAAAGAGGAGAACCTAAGCTTTAATTTGGATATAAATTTGTCGGCCTACCTTAAAAACTTTTAAAGTTATACCCGTCGCTAGAAATAATTTCATTCGTATTTGTGTTTTAATCACAACAATATAGGCTGTCTACCCTGAGTTATGGCCCGTATTTTGACAGTATTTTACGGCGGGCTAAGTGTGCATGGAGGCCGTTTAAGGTATGAAGAAATTGTCTAAATGTAAAAAGTCATGTGATTTCCTGAAGAGGAGAACCTAAGCTTTAATTTGGATATAAATTTGTCGGCCTTCCTTAAAAACTTTTAAAGTTATACCCGTCGCTAGAAATAATTTCATTCGTATTTGTGTTTTAATCACAACAATATAGGCTGTCTACCCTGAGTTATGGCCCGTATTTTGACAGTATTTTACGGAGGGCTAAGTGTGCATGGAGGCCGTTTAAGGTATGAAGAAATTGTCTAAATGTAAAAGTCATGTGATTTCCTGAAGTAGGAGAACCTAAGCTTTAATTTGGATATAAATTTGTCGGCCTCCCTTAAAAACTTTTAAAGTTATACCCGTCGCTAGAAATAATTTCATTCGTATTTGTGTTTTAATCACAACAATATAGGCTGTCTACCCTGAGTTATGGCCCGTATTTTGACAGTATTTTACGGCGGGCTAAGTGTGCATGGAGGCCGTTTAAGGTATGAAGAAATTGTCTTAATGTAAAAGTCATGTGATTTCCTGAAAGAGGAGAACCTAAGCTTTAATTTGGATATAAATTTGTCGGCCTCCTTTAAAAACTTTTAAGTTATACCCGTCGCTAGAAATAATTTCATTCGTATTTGTGTTTTAATCACAACAATATAGGCTGTCTACCCTGAGTTATGGCCCGTATTTTGACAGTATTTTACGGCGGGCTAAGTGTGCATGGAGGCCGTTTAAGGTATGAAGAAATTGTCTAAATGTAAAAGTCATGTGATTTCCTGAAAGAGGAGAACCTAAGCTTTAATTTGGATATAAATTTGTCGGCCTCCTTAAAAATTTTTAAGTTATACCCGTCGCTAGAAATAATTTCATTCGTATTTGTGTTTTAATCACAACAATATAGGCTGTCTACCCTGAGTTATGGCCCGTATTTTGACAGTATTTTACGGAGGGCTAAGTGTGCATGGAGGCCGTTTAAGGTATGAAGAAATTGTCTAAATGTAAAAGTCATGTGATTTCCTGAAAGAGGAGAACCTAAGCTTTAATTTGGATATAAATTTGTCGGCCTCCTTTAAAAACTTTTAAAGTTATACCCGTCGCTAGAAATAATTTCATTCGTATTTGTGTTTTAATCACAACAATATAGGCTGTCTACCCTGAGTTATGGCCCGTATTTTGACAGTATTTTACGGCGGGCTAAGTGTGCATGGAGGCCGTTTAAGGTATGAAGAAATTGTCTAAATGTAAAAGTCATGTGATTTCCTGAAAGAGGAGAACCTAAGCTTTAATTTGGATATAAATTTGTCGGCCTCCTTAAAAACTTTTAAAGTTATACCCGTCGCTAGAAATAATTTCATTCGTATTTGTGTTTTAATCACAACAATATAGGCTGTCTACCCTGAGTTATGGCCCGTATTTTGACAGTATTTTACGGAGGGATAAGTGTGCATGGAGGCCGTTTAAGGTATGAAGAAATTGTCTAAATGTAAAAGTCATGTGATTTCCTGAGAGAGGAGAACCTATGCTTTAATTTGGATATAAATTTGTCGGCCGCCCTTAAAAACTTTTAAAGTTATACCCGTCGCTAGAAATAATTTCATTCGTATTTGTGTTTTAATCACAACAATATAGGCTGTCTACCCTGAGTTATGGCCCGTATTTTGACAGTATTTTACGGCGGGCTAAGTGTGCATGGAGGCCGTTTAAGGTATGAAGAAATTGTCTAAATGTAAAAGTCATGTGATTTCCTGAAAGAGGAGAACCTAAGCTTTAATTTGGATATAAATTTGTCGGCCTCCCTTAAAAACTTTTAAAGTTATACCCGTCGCTAGAAATAATTTCATTCGTATTTGTGTTTTAATCACAACAATATAGGCTGTCTACCCTGAGTTATGGCCCGTATTTTGACAGTATTTTACGGAGGGCTAAGTGTGCATGGAGGCCGTTTAAGGTATGAAGAAATTGTCTAAATGTAAAAGTCATGTGATTTCCTGAAAGAGAGAACCTAAGCTTTAATTTGGATATAAATTTGTCGGCCTCCCATGAAAAACTTTTAAAGTTATACCCGTCGCTAGAAATAATTTCATTCGTATTTGTGTTTTAATCACAACAATATAGGCTGTCTACCCTGAGTTATGGCCCGTATTTTGACAGTATTTTACGGAGGGCTAAGTGTGCATGGAGGCCGTTTAAGGTATGAAGAAATTGTCTAAATGTAAAAGTCATGTGATTTCCTGAAAGAGGAGAACCTAAGCTTTAATTTGGATATAAATTTGTCGTCCTCCTTAAAACTTTTAAAGTTATACCCGTCGCTAGAAATAATTTCATTCGTATTTGTGTTTTAATCACAACAATATAGGCTGTCTACCCTGAGTTATGGCCCGTATTTTGACAGTATTTTACGGAGGGCTAAGTGTGCATGGAGGCCGTTTAAGGTATGAAGAAATTGTCTAAATGTAAAAGTCATGTGATTTCCTGAAAGAGGAGAACCTAAGCTTTAATTTGGATATAAATTTGTCAGCCTCTCTTAAACACATTTAAAGTTATACCCGTCGCTAGAAATAATTTCATTCGTATTTGTGTTTTAATCACAACAATATAGGCTGTCTACCCTGAGTTATGGCCCGTATTTTGACAGTATTTTACGGAGGGATAAGTGTGCATGGAGGCCGTTTAAGGTATGAAGAAATTGTCTAAATGTAAAAGTCATGTGATTTCCTGAAAGAGGAGAACCTAAGCTTTAATTTGGATATAAATTTGTCGGCCTCCCTTAAAAACTTTTTAAATTATACCCGTCACTAGAAATAATTTCATTCGTATTTGTGTTTTAATCACAACAATATAGGCTGTCTACCCTGAGTTATGGCCCGTATTTTGACAGTATTTTACGGCGGGCTAAGTGTGCATGGAGGCCGTTTAAGGTATGAAGAAATTGTCTAAATGTAAAAGTCATGTGATTTCCTGAAAGAGGAGAACCTAAGCTTTAATTTGGATATAAATTTGTCGGCCTCCCTTAAAAACTTTTAAAGTTATACCCGTCGCTAGAAATAATTTCATTCGTATTTGTGTTTTAATCACAACAATTATAGGCTGTCTACCCTGAGTTATGGCCCGTATTTTGACAGTATTTTACGGCGGGCTAAGTGTGCATGGAGGCCGTTTAAGGTATGAAGAAATTGTCTAAATGTAAAAGTCATGTGATTTCCTGAAAAGGGGAGAACCTAAGCTTTAATTTGGATATAAATTTGTCGGCCTCCTTTAAAAACTTTTATAGTTATACCCGTCGCTAGAAATAATTTCATTCGTATTTGTGTTTTAATCACAACAATATAGGCTGTCTACCCTGAGTTATGGCCCGTATTTTGACAGTATTTTACGGAGGGATAAGTGTGCATGGAGGCCGTTTAAGGTATGAAGAAATTGTCTAAATGTAAAGGTCATGTGATTTCCTGAAAGAGGAGAACCTAAGCTTTAATTTGGATATAAATTTGTCGGCCTCCCTTAAAAACTTTTAAAGTTATAGCCGTCGCTAGAAATAATTTCATTCGTATTTGTGTTTTAATCACAACAATATAGGCTGTCTACCCTGAGTTATGGCCCGTATTTTGACTGTCTACCCTGAGTTATGGCCCGTATTTTGACAGTATTTTGCGGAGGGCTCAGTGTGCATGGAGGCCATGTAAGGTATGAAGAAATTATCTAAATGTAAAAGTCATGTGATTTCCTGAAAGAGGAGAACCTAAGCTTTAATTTGGATATAAATTTGTCGGCCTCCCTTAAAAACTTTTAAAGTTATAACTGTCGCTAGAAATAATTTCATTCGTATTTGTGTTTTAATCACAACAATATAGGCTGTCTACCCTGAGTGATGGCCCGTATTTTGACAGTATTTTACGGCGGACTAAGTGTGCATAGAGGCCATTTAAGGTATGAAGAAATTGTCTGAATGTAAAGTCATGTGATTTAATAAATGAGGAGATCCTAAGCTTTAATTTGGATTTTTATTTTTCGGCCTACCTTTATTCCTTTTATAGTTATAACCGTCGCTAGTTATAATTTCATTCGTATTTGTGTTTTAATCACAACAATATGAGCTGTCTACCCTGAGTTATGGCCCGTATATTGACCGTATTTTACGGCGGGCTAAGTGTGCATGGAGGCCGTTTAAGGTATGAAGAAATTGTCTAAATGTAAAAGTCATGTGATTTCCTAAAGAGGAGAACCTAAGCTTTAATTTGGATATAAATTTGTCGGCCTCCCTTAAAACCTTTAAAGTTATAACCGTCGCATAGAAATAATTTCATTTCGTATTTGTGTTTAATCACAGCAATGTCGGGTGTTTACCCTGAGTTATGGCCCGTATTTTGACATTATTTTACGGAGGGGAAAAGTGTGCATGGAGGCCGTTTAAGGTATGAAGAAATTGTCTAAATGTAAAAGTCATGTGATTTCCTAAAAGAGGAGAACCTAAGCTTTAATTTGGATATAAATTTGTCGGCCTCCCTTAAAACTTTTAAGTTATAGCCGTCGCTAGAGATAATTTCATTCGTGTTTGTGTTTTAATCACAACAATGTCAGGCTGTTTACCCTGAGTTATGGCCCGTATTTTGACCGTATTTTGGAGGGCTAAGTGTGCATGGAGGCCGTTTGAGTATGAAGAAATTGTCTAAATGTAAAAGTCATGTGATTTCCTGAAGAGGAGAACCCTAAGCTTTAATTTGGATATAAATTTGTCAGCCTCCTTAAAAACTTTAAAAGTTATACCCGTCGCTAGATATAATTTCATTCGTATTTGTGTTTTAATCACAACAATTTTGAATTTCTACCCTGAGTTATGGCGCGTATTTTGACAGTATTTTACGGAGGGCTCAGTGTGCATGGAGGCCATTTAGGTATGAAGAAATTGTCTAAATGTAAAAGTCATGTGATTTCTAAAGGGAGAACCTAAGCTTTAATTTGGATATAAATTTGTCGGCCTCCTTAAAAACTTTTAAAGTTATAACCGTCGCTAGAAATAATTTCATTCGTATTTGTGTTTTAATCACAACAATATGGGCTGTCTACCCTGAGTTATGGCCCGTATTTTGACAGTATTTTACGGAGGGGGTTAAGTGTGCATGGAGGCCGATTAAGGTATGAAGAAATTGTCTAAATGTAAAAAGTCATGTGATTTCCTAAAGGAGAACCTAAGCTTTAATTTGGATATAAATTTTGTCGGCCTCTTAAAACTTTTTAAAGTTATAACCTTCGCTAGAAATAATTTCATTCGTATTTGTGTTTTAATCACAACAATGTCAGGAGCTGTTTACCCTGAGTTATGGCCCGTATTTTGACAGTATTTTACGGACAGCTAAGTGTGAATGGAGGCCGATTAATGTATGAAGAAATTGAATAAATGTAAAAGTCATGTGATTTCCTGAAAAGGAGAACCTAAGCTTTAATTTGGATATAAATTTGTCAGCCTCCTTAAAAACTTTTAAAGTTATAACCGTCGCTAGAAATAATTTCATTCGTATTTGTGTTTTAATCACAACAATATAGGCTGTTTACCCTGAGTTATGGCCCGTATATTGACCGTATTTTTCGGAGGACTAAGTGTGCATGTAGTCCGTTTAAGGTATGAAGAAATTGTCTAAATGTAAAAGTCATGTGATTTCCTAAAAGAGGAGAACCTAAGCTTTAATTTGGATATAAATTTGTCGGCCTCCCTTAAAAACTTTTAAAGTTATAACCGTCGCTAGAAATAATTTCATTCGTATTTGTGTTTTAATCACAACAATATAGGCTGTCTACCCTGAGTTATGGCCCGTATTTTTTTTTTCCCTTCCCTTCCTTCCCTCCCCAGGTCACCGGTGCGTGGGTAGTCGCCGCCCCCCAGGCGGGACGTGGTGTTTTTTATCACCGCCCACCCCGGTGGCTTGAACATTCCCACTCGGGACCTTACTGGCAGTGGACACGATGTGTCCACATCCAGACGCCAGTGGGCCCCATTCCTCCTCCCCTCCCCCCCAACCCTCAAACCCCCCTTTCCCCTCCTCATTGCTTTATTTGAATGTTAATGGTTTTTCCGCTCGTCCTATGCCTTGTTGCTACCTTTTGGAAGGACTTGGGGCATCCAGCTTCCAACAGTAGCAACGAGCTGTTCAACATCCTCAGATTAAATCCTACGCTCTGGCTTACATGTTTAACTTACTACTGTTAAGGTACCGAATGTATTTCTCTATAATTCTTTTAATCTTGTATATATTAGTATATATGCTGTTATTTCAAAGATTTTTGAAATAAAGTTTTCCTTGGAAAAGTAAAAAAAAGTATTATTATTATTATTATTATTATTATTATTATTATTATTATTATTATTATTATTATTATTATTATTATTATTATTATTATTATTATTATTATTATTATTATTATTATTATTATTATTATTATTATTATTATTATTATTATTATTATTATTATTATTATTATTATTATTATTATTATTATTATTATTATTATTATTATTATTATTATTATTATTATTATTATTATTATTATTATTATTATTATTATTATTATTATTATTATTTTTATTTTTATTTTTATTTTTATTTTTATTTTTATTATTTTTATTTTTATTTTTATTTTTATTTTTATTTTTATTTTTATTTTTATTATTATTATTATTATTATTATTATTATTATTATTATTATTATTATTATTTTATATTTTATTTTATATTTTATTTTTTATTTTATTATTTTATTTTATTTTTATTTTTATTTTATTTTTTTTTTTTATTTTATTTTATTTTTTATTTTTATTATTTTTATTTTTATTATTATTTTTTTTTTTTATTTTTATTATTATTATTATTATTATTATTATTTTTATTATTATTATTATTATTATTATTATAGGGTTCCAATCCCAATACCGTCGCTTTTCTTTTTCATTTAAAAAAATTATGGTTGTGCAATCATGTGGATTATTTAAGTAATATGCAACTAAAATTGTTGGTTTGGTGGCGTAAGCCATTGTACCTGGGTTACGGTGCAGACTAACCTGGTTCGAATTCCAGGCACCAATTAACATTTTATTTTATATGGGTTTGCAATCACGATTTAATTAAGTAGTATTTATTTCAACTCCTAGTACCAACAGCATTAGTGGCGCAAGCCGGATGTCCCGCTGGTGTGTTCAATTCTAGGCTAACTGGGTCCGAATCCCAGGGCGACAATATCTTTTATTATTTTATGATTTGCGCAATCACGATTTTTAAGTAGTATTAAATTAAACTCAAACACCAACAGGATTCGTGGCGCATGCCGCTAGTCTGCTGCTGTGATCAATTGCTGGCCAACTGGCTTCGAATACGAGCAGCGCCAATTGACTTTTAATTTTTATATCGATTACGCAATCTCGATTTATATAAGTAGTATTAAATTTAACTGCACATACCAACAGGATAAATGGCGCAAGCCGTTAGTCCACTAATGCTGTCAGTACAGAGCAGTTCCAAGCTGGTACGTACGGGTTCGAATCCTATCGGCGCCGATTGAATTTAATTTTATATCGTTACGCAATCACGATTTATTTAAGTAGATTAAATTCAACTTCAAATACCAATAGGATAAATGGCGCAAATCGTTAGTCCACTGCGCTGTCGGTGCATACAGTTCAGGCTGCTACGTCGGGTTCGAATCCTAGGCGGCGACAATTGACTTTTTAATTTTATATCGTTACGCAATCACGATTTATTTAAGTATTAAATTCAACTGCAAATACCAACATGATAAATGGCGCAAGCCGTTAGTCCTGGGCTGTCAATTGCATGGTTCAGGCTGGTACGTCCGGGTTCGAATACTAGCGGCGACAATTGACTTTTAATTTTATATCGTTACGCAATCACGATTTATTTAAGTAGTATTAAATTCCTTCAAATACCAACAGGATAAATGGCGCCAGCCGTTAGTCCACTAGGCTGTCGGTACAGGCGGTTCAAGCTGGTACGTACGGGTTCGAATCCTATCGGCGCCGATGGACTTTTAATTTTATGTCGTTACGCAATCACGATTTATTTAAGTAGTATTAAATTCATCTGCAAATATCAACAGGATAAGTAAGCGCAAGCCGTTAGTCCCACTGGGCTGTCAATTCAGGCAATTCTAGAGCTGGTACGTCAGGGTCGAATCCTAGCGGCGCCAATAGACTTTTAATTTTACATCGTTACACAATAACGATTTATTTCAGTAGTAAATTCATCTGCAAATACCAACAGGATAAATAGCGCAAGCCGTTAGTCCACTGGGCTGTCAATTACAGGCAATTCTAGGCTGGTACGTTCGGGTTCGAATCCCTGGCGGCGCCAATTGACTTTTAATTTTATATCGTTACGCAATCACGATTTATTTAAGTATTAAATTCATCTGCAAATATCAACAGGATAAATGGCGCAAGCCGTTAGTCCACTGGGCTGTCAATTGCATGCAGTTCCAGGCGGCTGGTACGTCGAGTTCGAATCCTAGCGGCGACAATTGACTTTTTTATTTATATCGTTACGCAATCACGATTTATTTTAGTATTAAATTCAATTTTAAATACCAAAAGGATAAATAGCCGTTAGTCCACTAGGCTGTCAATTGCAGGCAGTTCAAGCTGGTACGTACGGGTTCGAAACCTAGCGGCGCCAATTGACTTTTTAATTTTATATCGTTACGTAATCACGATTTATTTAAGTAGTATTAAATTCATCTGCAAATATCAACACGATAAATGGCGAAAGCCGTTAGTCCACTGGGCTGTCAGTACAGGCAATTCTAGGCTGGTATGTCTGGGTTCGAATCACGCCAATTGACTTTTAATTTTTATATCGTTACGCAATCACGGTTATTTAAGTAGTATTAAATTCATCTGCAAATATCAACACGATAAATGGCGCTTGGTTAGTCCCGGGCTGTCAATTATAGGCAATTCTAGGCTGGTATGTCCGGGTTCGAATCCTAGCGTCGACAATTGACTTTTTAATTTTATATTGTCAAATTTTAAACTTGTCCAAATATGCTGTAACTCGGTGGCTGTATTCTGCAGACACACAGGTTCGTCTGTGTGTATTTTGAACCGAATCGCAGACAACTTTTTTCGAGTGAAAAAAAACGACAACTTACCCTTGTCGTTTTTCCAAATTTTCTAAAATTCATTTTTAATAAATGATTGATACTTGCTGGGGAGACGTAATAGAGTGCCTAGAACCCATTTTCGTAATTTGAGTCGCCTATCTTTTTCCAACTTTTGAGAAAAATCATTTTTAAAAATATGGGTAAAATTGTAAAATTTTAAACTTGTCCAAATAGGCTGTAACTCGGTGGCTGTATTCTGCAGACACAGAGGTTCATTCTGTGTAATTTTGAACCGAATCGGAGACAATTTTTTTTCGAGGTGAAAAAACGACAATGCTTTCCCATTGTCGTTTTCTCCAAATTTGGTCAAAAATTTACATTTTTTCAAAATGATTGATAATTCCTGGGGAGACGTAATAAAGTGCCTAGAACCCATTTGTTGTAATTTGAGTCGCCTATCTTTCCAACTTTTTAAGAAATTCAATATTTTATGAAGAAATATTGGTCAAATTGTCAAATTTTTAACTTGTCCAAATAGGCTGTAACGGTGGCTGTATTCTGCAGACACACAGGTTCATTCTGTGTAATTTTTAACCGAATCGGAGACATTTTTTTTTTTCGGGTGAAAAAAAACGACAATACTACTTGTCGTTTTTTCCAAATTTGGCCTAAAATTTACATTTAACAAAAATGATTGACACTTGCTGGGCAGACGTAATAGAGTGCCTAGAACCCATTTGTCGTAATTTGAGTCGCCTAACTTTCCAACTTTTTATAAAATCAATATTTTATGAAAAAATATGGGTAAAATTGTCAAATTTTTAACTTGTCCAAATAAGGCTGTAACTCGCTGGCTGTATTCTGCAGACACAGAGGTTCGTGTATAATTTCTAACCGAATCGGAGACAACATTTTTCGAGGTGAAAAAAACGACAATACTTGTCTTTTTTTTCCAAATTTAACCTAAAATTGACATTTAAAAAAATGATTGATACTTGCTGGGAGACGTAATAGCGTGCCTAGAACTCATTTTTCGTAATTTGAGTCGCCTATCTTTCCAACTTTTTGAGAAAATCAATTTTTAATGAAAAAATATGGGTAAAATTGTACAATTTTAAACTTGTCCAAATAGGCTGTAACTCGGTGGCTGTATTCTGCAGACACAGAGGTTCATTCTGTGTAATTTTGAACCGAATCGGAGACAATTCTTTTTCGAGGTGAAAAAAAACCCTTCTCGTTTTCTCCAAATTTGGCCAAAAATTTACATTTTTTCAAAATGATTGATACTTCCTGGGGAGACGTAATAAAGTGCCTAGAACCCATTTTCCGTAATTTGAGTCGCCTATCTTTCCAACTTTTTAAGAAAATCAATATTTTATGAAGAAATATTGGTCAAATTGTAAAATTTTAAACTTGTCCAAATAGGCTGTAACTCGGTGGCTGTATTCTGCAGACACAGAGGTTCATTCTGTGTAATTTTGAACCGAATCGGAGACAATTCTTTTTCGAGGTGAAAAAACCCTTGTCGTTTTTTCAAAATTTATTCTAAAATTCACATTAAAAATGAAGTTGATACTTGCTGGGGAGACGTAATAGAGTGCCTAGAACCCATTTTCGTAATTTTGGTCCCTATCTTTTCCAACTTTTGAGAAAATCAATTTTTATGAAAAAATATGGGGTTTTTTTAAAATTTTAAACTTGTCCAAATAATTTCCTTAACTCGGTGGCTGTATTCTTGAGACACAGAGGGTTCATTCTGTGTAATTTTTAACCGAGATCGGAGACAATTTTTTTCGGTGAAAAACGACAATGCTTTCCATTGTCGTTTTCTCCAAATTGGTCAAAATTGACATTTTTCAAAATGATTGATACTTCCTGGGGAGACGTAATAAAGTGCCTAGAACCCATTTTTCGTAATTTTGGTCGCCTATCTTCCAACTTTTAAGAAAATCAATATTTTATGAAGAAATATTGGTCAAATTATCAAATTTAAAACTTATGTTCAAATAGGCTGTAACTCAGGCTGTATTCTGCAGACACGGGTTCATTCTGTGTAATTTGAACCGAATCGGAGACACCTTTTTTTCGAGGTGAAAAATCCGACCATGCTTACCCCTTGTCGTTTTTTCCAAATTTGGCCTAAAATTGACATTTTAAAAAAATGATTGATACTTGCTGGGGAGACGTAATAGAGTGCCTAGAACCCCATTGTCGTTTTTTTCACCTCGAAAAAAAGTTGTCTCCGATTCGGTTCAAAATTACACAGAATGAACCCGTGTGTCTGCAGAATACAGCCACCGAGTTACCTTTATTGGACCTATTTAAAATTTGACAATTTTACCCTGTTTCTTCATAAAATATTGAATTTCTTAAAGTTGGAAAATAGGCGACTCAAATACGAAAAATGGGTTCTAGCACTTTGTACGTCTCCCGAATCCAATCAAAAAATTAGGTACCTGACAAATTCGAAAAACGACAATGGGCTCATTTTCACCTCGGCGTGTCATTCAAAATACCTGGGAATACCTCTGTGTCTCAACCACCACCCAAGCCTTGAACAAGTTAAAGGCCCGACAATTTGCCCTTTCTTCATAAAATATTGAATTTCTTAAAAGTTGGAAGAAGATGAGCGACTCAAACGACAAATGAGCGCTCTAATACGTCTCCCAATATCAATCATTTTTAAATGTCAGCCAGGCCAGTTTGGAAAAAACGACGAAATAACGTGTATCGGTTTTCCTCGAAAAAGGTGTCTCGATTCGGTTCAACCACAGAATGAACCCGTGTCTGCAGAATACGGCCTCCGGCCTGTTGAGCTGAGTTTAAATTTAACAATTTGACCCTGTTCTTCATAAAATGATTTTCTTAAAGACGGAAAAATAACTCAAATACGAAAAAATGGTTCTTTAATACATCTCCCCGAAATATCAATCGTTAAAAAATTTTGACCAGATTTTGGAGAAAAAAGCGTGAAAGCATTGTCGTTTTCACTCGAAAATTGTCTCGATTCCGGTTCAAAACCACAACCGAAACTCTGTCTCAGAAAATACAACCGCAGTTGCAACCGTAACAAGTTAAAAAATTGCCATATTTTTCATAAACGATTTTCTCAAAAATTGGTGAGCGACTCAAATACGAAAATGGTTCTCACTCTGTTGTCTCCCAGCAATATCAATCATTTTCAAATTGAACAGGCCATTTGAAAAAACGACAAGGGTTTTTACTCGAAAAATTGTCTCGATTCGGTTCAAAATACAGAATGAACCTCTGTGTCTGAGTACAACCACCAGTATTTGGTTTAAAATTTTAAATTGACAATATTTCTTCAAAATGATTTTTTAAAGGATTGCAAACGACTCAAAATGCAGTTCTGGCACTATTACATCTCCCAGAAATATCAATGTTCCAATGTTAAATTTTGGCCAAATTTGGAGAAAACGAAGGGTTTCACCTCGAAAATTGTCTCGATTCGGTTCAAAGTACTGAAATAACCTTTATGTCTGCAGAATACAGCCACCGAACCTATTTGGACAAGTTTAAAATTGCAATTTTACCCATATTTTTTTCATAAAAATTGATTTTCTCAAAAGTTGGAAGATAGGCGACTCAAATTAAAAAAATGGGTTCTGGCACTCTATTACGTCTCCCAGCAAGTATCAATCATTTTTTAAATGTCGGTTTAGGCCAGAATTTGGAAAAACGACAAAGGGGCATTGTCGTTTTTCACCTCAAAAATGTTGTCTCCGTTCGGTTCAGAATTAGAATAATGAACCTCTGTGTCTGCAGAATACAGCCACCGGTTACAGCCTATTTGGAAGGGACAAATTTACAATTTTGCCATTTCTTCATAAAAATATTGAATTTCTTAGCAAAGTTGGAAAAACGACTCAAATTACGACAAATGGGTTCTAGTACTCTATTGTCTGCAAAGTATCAATCATTTTTTAAATGTCAATTTTTTGGAAAAAATTTGGAAGAAAAAAAGTATAATCGATGTCGTTTTTTCACCTCGAAAAAAAAAAAAATCTCGATTCGGTTCAAAATACGAAACACCTGTGTGTCTGCAGAATCCCCCAAGTTACCCTATTTGGACAAGTTAAAAATTTGACAATTTATTAATATTTCTTCATAAAATATTGAATTTCTTAAAAAGTTGGAAAGATAGGCGACTCAAATTACAACAAATGGGTTCTAGGCACTTTATTACGTCTCCCCAGGAATTATCAATCATTTTGAAAAAAATTCAATTTTTGACCAAATTTGGAGAAAACGACAATGGGAAAGCATTGTCGTTTTTCTACTCAAAAAAATTGTCTCGATTCGGTTCAAAATTACACAGAATGAACCTCTGTGTCTGCAGAATACAGCCACCGAGTTACAGCCTATTTGGACAAGTTTAAAATTTTACAATTTTACCCATATTTTTTCATAAAAAATTGATTTTCTCAAAAAGTTGGAAAGATAGGCGACTCAAATTACGAAAAATGGGTTCTAGGCACTCTATTACGTCTCCCCAGCAAGTATCAATCATTTTTTTTAAATGTGAATTTTAGGCCAAATTTGGAAACATCGACAAGGGTAAGCATTTAATAGTTTTTCACCTCGAAAAAAAGTTGTCTGCGATTCGGTTCAAAATTACACAGAATGAACCTGTGTGTCTGCAGAATACAGCCACCGAGTTACAGCATATTTGGACAAGTTTAAAATTTGACAATATAAAATTAAAAAGTCAATTGTCGACGCTAGGATTCGAACCCGGACATACCAGCCTAGAATTGCCTATAATTGACAGCCCAGTGGACTAACGGCTTGCGCCATTTATCGTGTTGATATTTGCAGATGAATTTAATACTACTTAAATAAATCGTGATTGCGTAACGATATAAAATTAAAAAGTCAATTGGCGCCGCTAGGATTCGAACCCGGACATACCAGCCTAGAATTGCCTGTAATTGACAGCCCAGTGGACTAACGGCTTGCGCCATTTATCGTGTTGATATTTGCAGATAGTTTACTACTTAAATAAATCGTGATTACGTAACGATATAAAATTAAAAATCAATTGGCGCCGCTGGATTCGAACCCGTACGTACCAACCAGCTTGAACTGCCTGCAATTGACAGCTAGTGGACTAACATTTGCGCCATTTATCCTTTTGGTATTTAAAAATTGAATTTAATACTACTTAAATAATCGTGATTGCGTAACGATATAAATTAAAAAGTCAATTGTCGCCGCTAGGATTCGAACGGACGTACCAGCCTGGAACTGCAATTGACAGCCCAGTGGACTAACGGCGCGCCATTTATCCTGTTGATATTTGGAGATGAATTTAATACTACTTAAATAAATCGTGATTGCGTAACGATATAAAATTAAAAGTCAAGTCAGTGGCGCCGCTTCAAAGTTCAGAAACCCGAACATTGCCAAGCCTAAATTGCCTGTAATTGACAGGCCCAGTGGACTAACGACTTGCCATTTATCCTGTTGGTGTTGCAGATGAATGGTTAATACTACTTAATAAATCGTGATTTATTAACGATGTAAAAATTAAAAAAGTCTATTATTGGCGCCGCTTTGAAGTTCGACTTTCAGATGACATACCAGCCTAGAAATTACAGCAATTGACCCAGCCCGGTGGACTAACGGCTTGCGCCATTTATCCTGGTTGATATTTGGAGATGAATTTAATACTACTTAAAGAAACAATCGTGATTGCGCTAACGATATAAAATTAAAAGTCAATTGGCGCCGCTAGAGTTCGAACCCGTACCGGCTAAAGCTTGAACTGCCTGCAATTGACAGCCCCTAGTGGACTAACGGCTTACGCCATTTATATGATTGCTTAATCACGATTTATTTAAGTAATTTAGAATTAAACTCCAAACGCAACAGGATTCGTGGCGCATGCCGCCAGTCCTGCTACTGTGATTAATTGCTGGCCAACTGGGTTTCGAATCCTAAGCAGCGCCAGTTGACTTTTAATAATTTATGTATATCGTTACGCGCAATCACGATTTATTTAAGTAGTATTAAATTCAATTTTCCAAATACCAAAGGGATAAATAAACAAGCCGTTGGTCCACTAGAGCTGTCGGTGCAGGCGGTTAAGGCTGTTACGTACGAGTTCAGGGCCTAGCAGCAATTGACTTTTTAATTTTATATCGTTACGTAATCACATTTAAAGTATTAAATTCATCTGCAATATCCAACACGATAAATGGCGCAACCGTTGGTCACTGGGCTCAAATTATGAGCAATTCTAGGCTGGTATGTCCGGGTTCGAATCCTAGCGGCGCCAATTGTTTTAATTTTATATCGTTACGCAATCACGTTTTAAGGGTTAAATTATCTAAAT
>CM055827.1:64575-129374 GCA_029582265.1 Zoroaster sp. YZ-2022 | reverse complement strand
CTATACATACAACCTGTAAAAGTTTCAGCTCAATGCGGAGTCTACGAGAAATACAAATGTGTGAAAAAACCTTGTAAATGTGCCAATTATTTCGTGTTTTTTAATGAGAGAACTTTAGACTACTTTCTCAGGTTGATTAGTACCTAACCATAACCAACTCCTCACATCAAGTTAACTTTCGGATAATAGCTCGTCAATTCTGTAATCAGGTAATTATTAATGTCGTACCTTCTCTTGAAACCGAAAACAATAACCTTACCTTAAAGGTGAGGCCTTCGCTGTAACGCGGTAAGACCAGTAGAGGAAAACATGATATCAGTGCTATTCCGCTGCTCAGAACCACTCCAAAAACCACAGTGCTCTCAATCATTCGTAGTTTATCTATCTTATAGGTCACCAAAGCCACGGCGATCAACTCAAACAGGAGATGGATGGTGAGAGAAGCAAGAACTACGGCTGTTTGGTGTTTCATTGCCCACTGCTTCGAAACTCGGCAACAACGTGATGAAGTTATTTTCGTCAGTGAACTTTGACCTGGATGCTTTGCGAGTGTTCGTGTTTTCTCCGTCTCACAGTGTGATTCGTCAGACTTTCTGAGAATCTCTGGAAGGTTCGCCATTTTGACGTCTGATGTTCTCAAAATCTCATTATTGTTACTGTCACTCACTGGAGCTCGGTAACGAAGAAAAATCGTTACCACTGAAACAACAATGTAATCTGCCAACGACCCCAAAGAAACAAACTGAATGATGACCTCAAAGTCAATGAAAATGTTGATAACAACTGCCAGAGCACTGCCAAACAATGTGGCGATAATAGGTGTCTTGGTTTTCCGGTTATTTCGAGCAAAGATATCTGGGATGAGACCATCTCTTGCCATGGCGAAGATAGTCCTTGAAAGAGAGAATATGTTATTCAGAATACTGCCAGTCATGCTGCATAATCCTCCAATCCCCACCACATATTTCATCCAGTCCAGACCGATTCCTTCAAAGGCTGACACAAAAGCAGAATTTGGGTTGATGTTTTGATATTCAGACAAGACAGTGATAGCAATCACACCAGCAATATAGTTGAGAATCGTGACCACAAAGGCTGAGATGATACCGATGGGAAGACCTGTACTGGGATTCTTGGCCTCCTCGGCACTGAATGCGATGGTTTCAAAACCTCCATACCCAGAGCCGAAGCAGACTGCTGTACCCACAAGAACACCACTGAAACCCATGGGGAAGTAGCCGTCCTTTGTCAGGTATGAGAAGTCGGCGTGTATCATGGCAAAGACAAACACGAGAGCTATGGTCAATATGTTGACTATGACAAAGAAGCCATTCGCTTTTGCAGACAGACTGGTTCCCAGTGCAACGGGTATTGTGGCCAATAAAACAACGACCCCTCCAGTGATGTCCGGATATTGGGCAACAACTGGAACGTTCCATTCAACCCCACCCTGAAGATATTCAATGGTTAAGTTTCTTATCTGATCACCAATGATGTTGTCGAAATAAGCACTCCATCCTCGAGACACGAACGCAACACCGAATACCCACGTGGCGATAACATTCCAGCCTACCAAAAACGCCATCAATTCTCCCAGACTGATGTACGTGAACGTGTAAGACCCTCCAGTCTGAGGAAATCTCGTTGCGCACTCTGTATATAACAACGCCGTGAGTAAACACGCCACACCGGCAATCAAGAACGACAAGGTAGCAGCAGGGCCCGCCACATTTCCAGCCACTACCCCCGTCAAGATGTACAATCCAGAGCCGACCATGGCCCCAATCCCCATCAACGCTAGATCGGCTGCAGATAAACATCGCTGAAGAGGAGTTTCTGCCAAGCCTGCATCAGCAGCTTTAACTCGGCTGACGGAGCGACGAAGATGCTCGCAATAACTATTCTCGGTCATGGTGATTTGAAGAGCAGTTGATCTACTTGAATCATATTCCAAACTTAAATTTGAATTACGTAAAACGCTGCTTTAGCTGTTTGCGCAATATACACTCACTGGCCAAAAGTATTGCAACATGCTCATAAATAGCACTTTACAGTAACAGGTGAGATGATCATTTAATCCGGTTTCATCGATCGTGTATTACATGCAAGAACAGCAAAAAAGAACATTGACTTCAAAACACAGGCACTTTCAAGAAGTATTAAGTAGTGTAAATAAAATAAAATAAATTATTGTAACACAGTTCTCCAAACTGAACTTTGGTGTGAATTTCAATGTTGCAATACTTATGGCCAGTGAGTGTATTATACACACATGACCGTTCTGCGCTGACGAAATCAACATCGACAATGAAGTTCTGCGTTGTGATCACGTAGGGTTGCATTCACGGCAGATATAAAGACCTGGTCGAGAATTTTGCGAATGTAAATACTTATGGTCCCTGGACCATCATCATTGTTACGGCTGCAGGAATGTTTCTTTTCTTTATTATGTAAGCGGCCGGGTGCACATGCACTCATCAGGTGTGTTTTGTTGATGTGCAACCACGCGTGAGTGTGCTGGTTTTTTGTATGTAAAGGGTCAACCTTTTATTGTCTGGGTGCTCATCAGTCAGTTCGTTCGGGAGAGGGACCCCGTAGTCGGCCACACCCGACGTTTCTACTTGATTTCTCTACACCATGTCTACCCGATGTGAGGGCGTTGCAGCACTGGTCTTGTGGTTCGCCGTCTCGGCGTGGCCATCATTTAGACGACATCGTTCCGTGTGGGTCCATCTCCCGAGATTGACTGGTGCCATTATTTGTTGTATTTATGTAAATTGATGTGATGTGTAATTTGTAATTAAATATTGATTAATATTTATATATCTTGTCGTCTTGCTTTGTTATTGCTGGTTTGCTGGTTTGCTGGGCATTTGTTAGTTGGTTTTTATACCAATTTGCATATCTTTTCTCTGCCGTGTGTAACCTGCCGTGTGTAACGTGTTCACACGTAACAGCATTGGGGGCTTGTCCGAGAAATGGAATAAAATAAAATGAAAAGAGATTAAAATGAGATGTCCACAAAATATTTGTTATGAAGTGTATATGTGTTATATGATTTGTATTTGTATCTGATATCAAACCAGCAATATTAACAAAATGACAAGCTTATTTTTGATTGACGACTTTGTTAGTGAATTTGAGGAACATCCCTCTGAAGATAAAGTCTTCCAGTTAAAACGTTCAGAGTTATTTGAGGTTGCAAAACATTATAAAATCTCTGTAACATCTAGTATGAAAAAGGCAGATTTAAGAGCAGTAATATTACCTTATTGATGAATAAATTTTGGAAGAATCTGTGGCAAACCTTTCAGATAGTGAAAATCAAACTGAGGCCGCCATTAAGCAAAAGCAACTGGATCTTGAAATTCAAATTCAACAGACACGAAAGGCAGAATGTGAATTGCAGTTAGCCCAGCTGAAGCTGTCACATGGTGTGTCTGACCAACATGTTTATGCAAATAAATTTGACCCTAATAAATACATTAAGCTAGTACCACCTTTTCGAGAAAAAGAAGTCGATAAATACTTTACTCATTTTGAAAAGGTGGCTGATCGTTTACAATGGCCAAATGATATCCGTACCTTACTTTTGCAATATGTACTAGTTGGTAAGGCATAAGAAGTTTATTCAGCTCTATCATTCGATCAGTGTGCTGACTATGAAGTTGTTAAAACGACCATTTTAAAAGCCTATGAACTCGTCCCAGAGGCGTATAGACAGAAGTTTCGGGAAAGAAGAAAACAAGACAGTGAAACGTATGTTGAGTTTGCAAATGATAAAATGACTACGTTTGATCGCTGGTGTAGATCACGTGAAATTGGTCAGGATTTCAAGAAGTTGCGGCAGCTTATTCTCCTTGAGGAATTTAAAGGATGTGTGCCTTATTTAGTGAGAATTCACTTAGAAGAACAGCAGCACGTAATCGATTTAGAAAAGGCAGCAGTTTTGGCCGATGATTTCGTGTTGACGCACAAAAACTTACCAGAAAGGTAATTGCTCGAATTTCCATAAGAATTAAAATCCTAAGGCCTATAAAATTGATACTGTTGTATCTCGGTCACAGAGTGAACAGTCCAAATTGTCCAGTTCAGATGTTGGTCAACTTATTTGTGCTTATTGTAAGAAAGGAGGTCCAACTGTTTTGCCTTGCAAAAGAAAAATGGCTTTTACGAGTGAATCGTATAACAATTTGCCTATAAACCAGGTAAATAAGAGGATTATGTCCATTAGAAAGGAGTTTTTGCCTTTTGTGTCTGAAGGATTTGTGTCGCTCGGTGAGCGTTCTGATTCACCAACCTGTCCAGTTACTCTTTTGAGGGACGTTGAAAGAAATTCATCTGGGTGAGGATTCTTCACTTCGTTCGTCTCCATCACCCTATTCGAACGGCGTTAGTTGCCAAAACAATTTGCGAAGAAAATCGATACAAAATCTGCCCAAGCATTGTGGGGTTAGACAAGGTATAAATCTGTCATTCAGTCGTTGTTACGGAGAGTAAAAAGTTTATAAATGTTTTTCTGTCCACGACGGACAGTTTTTTTTTTTATATCCTCAACTGCCCATATTTAAATTTTTGTTTGAAAATTCGCCTTTGGTTTTAAAATTTTTAGTGATCTGCAGTTTACCCAGATAGGGGGATGTTTACAGTTGCGGAACGTAGACTAAAACGTTTCCAAATGTTTTTATTTTACTATGATCAGCAGGTGTCTTATATCCTCAACTGCCCATGTTTTCATTTTCGTTTGAAAATTCGCATGTTGAGGTTTTTTAATTGTCGGTGATCCGCAGTTTACCCAGTTAGTTATTTGAGATCGAGTGTTATGCGTGTTCAGATCGAGTGTAATACGTGCATACAGCACGGCAGTGGGAAAGTACCCGTGAGAGGGGGCATTGTTTACAGCTGCAGAACGTAGACTAAAATATTACCCAATGTTTTTATTTTACCATGGACAAGTTTGTTATATCCTCAACTGCCCATGTTTTCATTTTCGTTAGAAAAATTGCCTGTTAAGGTTTTAAAACTGTTAGTGTTCCGCAGTTTACCCATTTAGGTATTTGAGATTGAGTGTAACACGTGCATACTGCATGGCAGTGGGAAAGTACTCGTGGGAGGGGTCGTGTTTACAGCTGCAGAACGTAGACTCCAATATTACCAAATATTTTTATTTTACAATGGACAAGTTTGTTATATCCTCAAGTGCCCATGTTTGGATCACTTAACCAGCATTCTGAAATACCTATAACTGAAAAATATAAATTAGGCAAATAAATAAATTGATGAATAGCATGGGCATTTATAGGAAGACTACGTGCAATTGTGGTCTAGTATTAAATAGTTTTACAGTTGACTTGCGCAATATTTGATTATTTAAATATTTTACTCGACAGTGATCATGATAGTAATAACAATTTCTTTCTTGTTCAATGACATTTTTTTCATAGAAGTTTTGTTTAAATGATCCACTTGTTAAATACAAATAGTAATATAAATAAATAAAAAAACTACTATTCATAATGCTGTCAAATCAAGTTTTCAACTTTTCTTATATTTCTGCAGTGGGATGTATGTAAAAGAACCGCGGTGTACTTGTACATATTTAGCAAAATTGGTGTTGTCGGGTGCATTATTATTTTTTTCTCTCTGATGGAGCAAAAAGCTCCTTTTATTTCTCATTCACATATTTACAATTAACAATCAATTAATCACAAACAAATAAAGGAACGTATTTACAAAACTCGGATTAAAATAAAAAATAAACATTCAAATAAGCCAAAAGGGAGAACAATAAAAATATGTTATACACACATACGTATATGAAAGAAAAACGATCCTGTTTAGAAATTAAAAAACAATTTATCCTTCAAAGTAACATAAGGCTTTATTCTCCGTCGCTGATCCTAGCTCGCTCCGTGTGAATTTGCCTCTTGACGCTTCTTTTGTATCTCTCTAGGATATGAAAACGCCCAGTTTGGCACTCGCCATTAACTAATTCACATCTTATAGCCCAGATAATACGGTGCAGCCTAGCGACTAGTAACAATGGCACATCACACATCTGTTTTCCATGCCCTAAGATTCTATTACAATCATTTAAGAAAAACAAACTGTTACCTGTATATTTTTTTTACATAAATTCTCTTCGAAAAGCCAAGCTTCTAAATGTTTAGAACAATAAATAAAAAGATGTTCAATACTTTCCTTTTCTACGCTACTCAATGGACATTGATCATTATGAGTAATCTTCATTTTGTACAAAATGTCTTTGGTAGGCAAAATTCTATGTTTTAACCTGTACTAATGGTCTTTATCTCCATTGTCTAAAATATTACTTTGAACCTTCTTCCAAATACTTTCCCAATTGAATTTGGTGCTACGATTAAATATTATGTTGCCAATAAAAACAAACAAGGAAGCCATAAATACCCTTGTCACAATACGCTAAACGCATAACACATCTGTACAAAACTGCACTCCATTAACCATACCAATAACCAACAAATTTACACATTGAACTATTATTAATGGCAAGGCACTCAGTATCAGTCCAGCGCCATGGCGCTCGCAGGCCACGAAAAACCACATTTTGGTAGTGAAAAATGTGGATGCGTCTTGTATTTACTACTGATGGCACTATATTGTTTTACTGCCCATTAATATTGTGCCTATTCACCACTACATGTACATATAGGTCAATGGTCACTCCTTTGTTTGAGAACCTTCCAATATGGCAGCTCTCTGTGTGCAATTATCATGGCATTAATCTATTGTAATAGACGTAATAATTGCATCGGGGGTAAATTATATTAATTTAGTTTTACCCTTACACAACAAAAATAATACACCACACGTCCAAGGATAACGATTGAGGGCGCATTCCCTTTGTCCTAGTCTTGGTGCAAGACATTATTATGTGGTTTCTTGTTACACGACTACCTTTGTCCTTGCGAATTAATTAATTCGTGGGCGGGAGGGATATGAAGGGAAAATAGAAAGCAAGGTTTAATTGCTGAACAGAGAAGGAAGAATTGATAGTAGGACAAGGTTTATACGTGGCATGGAGTGAATACTAACAAAAGATGTTACGTACGGTATATTGCTCACTGGGCGTGCATGTCGTTCGCGTAACGAAAACAAGCTCCTGCTTACATCACGGACATGATCAAGTTAGTCCTCAACAGAGACGACTTCAATCTTCCTCCGTTCACTTAACTATGTCGAGCCAAGAACACAGTTTCCGTCTATGGCCCCTAAATCTGGAACAAGCTTCCAGAATCATTCCATACTTTCAAGCCGCTCACCTGCTGCAGGACGTTTATTAGCAATCTTAATTCTGTGCCTCAGTGCCTAAGAGCAAACTTTTTATTTTGGCGCTTTATAAATTTATTTTGATTGATTGATTGTCGAGAAACACCTCTTTGGTAACATTTTAGTCAACGTTGCGCAGCTGTAAACATACCCCCTCTCACGGGTACTTTCCCACTGCCATGCAGTATGTACGTATTACACTCGACCTGAAATTCCTTACTTACGGTGTAAACTGCCGGGAACACTAACAATTATAAAACCTCAACAGGCACAATTTCAAACAAAAATGAAAATATGGGCAGTTTAGGATATAACAAACTTGCCCACTGGAAATTAAAAACATTTGCAAACATTGGAGTATACGTTCCGCACCTGTAAACATGCCCCCCTCCCACGGGTACTTTCCCACTGTCATGCAGTACACACGTATTACACTCGATCTGAAATACCTAAATGGGTAAACTGCGGAACAACGACAATTAAAAACCTTAATAGGCGATTTTTCTAACGAAAACAACAATATGGGCAGTTGATGATATAAAAAAAACTGTCCGTCATGGTAAAAAGAAAAACATTTATAAACCTTTTACTCTCCGTAACAACGACTGAATGAAAGATTTATACCTCGTCTAAACACTCTGCTTGGGATTATTACGCAGATTTTGTATCGATTTTGCATGCCCCAATTTTGCATGCACCGATTCGTAAATGGCAGATCCCCAAACAGCATGTGTTCTGCTGTGTTCTGCACAACAGTACAAATTTAACAAACGACAAGCGTTCTGCAAGCATTAACATGACTGAAGGCTATAAAAGTCTATTAATATGGGCCGATTTTGCAGATATTGGTAAATGGAAGCAAGTTTGGAAGGTTTCTTCTTTATTAGGCTGCGTATGTATCTCTGTATTTGTTGTTTTATATGCGTTCCGCAGGGTTCTGCAGAGTTCCGCGTGTTCTGCAAAATACCCATCGCCATTACTAATTGCATAAACGTATCTAACTGTAACGTGTTAAGTCGTGCTTGTTACAGAAATAAAAATTATAGTGAAATTGTATGATTTACTGGAAAGTTAGTGCTTGTGAAAGTGGAAAATGTTGTTTAACCACTGATTTTACTAGATACAAAATAGTAAGACTAAGAGATTTACATGACCTCAATCTTTTTTCACGAACATCTGTGATCTTATTTTGTTATTGTTCTATGCCGTCAACAAGCTGTTGTCTGTGACCATGGTGACTGTGGAAACCAAAATAGGCCTATGAATGTTTTGCATTTGCAATGATTTTTTAAAGAAATACTGATCCTCAAATTGGACACATTCCTATATAACAAGCGAATGAAGTCTACTTAATTTGTTGGTGTTTATTTTGACGGTAGGCCTAGTGGAAAATTATTGACAAAATGAAACATCAATATCATGGACGGTTATGAAAAGAAATCTTTTATTTGACAAAATGTTAACAGCAATTTTACACATTTCAAAGTTTTAAAGTATAGCTACTTTTTGCAAAAAAATTTAACCACCTTCCATTTTTATTGGTCTTTCAAGAATAAAAGTTTTGAGAGCTTGGCAGTTATCCAGTGTCTACCCTGTCTTCTTGGTGCATATTTCAAAGAAGACATATCTGTTATCATCCGATGTTATGATATAAGTACAGTACATGTGTAGAACGTACATGTCTCATTTGAAGTTGCTTTACATAAGGCATAATGATCAAGTGGTTGCTCGATCATAGCAATGCTATCTTACATTTTAATAAGTATTCCTGCAAGATTTAAGCCCGGTTCAAACTTCGTGCAAATGGCAACGCAAAGTTAATTGTGATGTCAAGATTGCAGATTCGCACGAAACATTAGCAAAAGTGGAGCACAGCTCAACTTGGGCAAATGTTTTGCAAATATTTTTTTGCGAATTAATGACGTCAAATTTGCTTCACATTCGCCGTCGTGTTGGGTTTTAAGGTTCAGATAACAAAAAGCTTACATCAAACATTATTTGAAAGTTAGTGTTGTATATGTAATTGCAGCAGACGTGTAAATGCAACATGTAGCAGACACAAGTAAAATTCATTAACTTCAATTCTCTCTAAAGTGCGATGTCCAAGGGGCACCAAGGGGCACCAAGGCAATGACCAGGGGCAATAGAGGCAATTGCCTCCATTGCCTCCTTGGAAGTATCAGGCCTGGGATCCTTCCTATATCTAACACAGTCCAACCAACAATAGTCCAAACCAGGCCAGCATATGATGACTTAACAAAGAACTATATGTTATCAAAGAACTATGCCAAGCCAAGTAAGGGTAACAATCTTCCTAATAATATCTATTCCGAGGTGCTGATTCATGAAAAAGGTTGGTAAGAATTAATCAGTCAACCAGAATCAAACCAAACCTGCTGTTTGAGTGTTTACAAGTTTTTGGTCATAAGGGTTAATTTATTTACTAACTTAATCATACATTTACAGGACATGGTGACAAGGGATGACATCCGTGACCTTCCCTCTACACCCTGCATTGCTGTTATCGGTAAGGTTTAAAAAAATAAAAAATAAACTCTCCCAAAAGTTTGGGTGGATGGGGTGTGAAAATTGGGGACTCTAAAACCCTTAAACTTCAAAATTACACAATGCGAAATATTTTACTAAAATACAAAATGTAAAATGTTTTTGAATTTTTAATAAAATGCTTACTGGTATAAATTTTGTATTGGTACCATTTGTTCTGAGAAATATTTAGGTGTTCGAGCGACAGCGCGAACACCTTGATATTGTTCGTTTTTTTAGGTGTTCGAGCCACAGCGCGAACACCTCTTGATATTGTTCGTTTAAAAAGATTTTTTTTTTACTTTTTCTTCTTCTTCTCAGTGGAACATATCCAGAGACAAAACATAGTTGCGGAGTTCACAGAACCTTAAAACTTTACACATAGTTAGACCTTAACATGTAGTTTGACTAAAAATACCAGAATGTATGTGCATTTTTAAAATTTCACACCAAAATTATTCAACGGGTAGGCTTAGTTTGTTTGTGTTGCCTTCGCGAATTCACCGTTTTCTTTGAATGCGGCAAAAACAAGTCCGTGCAGCTACAAACGCTACAAGTACAATACTTTATAAACATTACTTTATCGGTGCTTTTCATGGGATGAATGTTCACGGCCATCTACTGGGCATATTCTATTTAAAACCAGACATATTCAAAGTTAAACCCAGACATTAATCATCCGTCCAGTTGCAGTTAGAAAGCTATACTTTTTTGCAAATCACCCGACCGCGACCCTCATTTAATTAACTCATTTCAATACGTTTCACATGACTAAAAAATAACCTATGCCTATACAATTTAATTATTTTCGCATGAAATAAAAAGTGCACATCCATTCTTGTATTTTTAGTCATGTGAAAAATGTATTGAAATGAGTTAAATGATGTGGGTTGCGCTCGGTTGATTAGCAAAAAGCATAGGCCTAGTTCGCTTAAACAATCCGACAAATTTATAGGATTTTTAGAAATGTTTCTGACAATAACCGGAAAAAAAACAGAATATCCAGCACGGGTTAGCCGACACCTCGTTACATGTCAGGCCATCTGCATGTGTGGTTCGAAATTTACAAAATGATGGATGATTCTGTTTTAGTTAGATAATTCAACCAAACTAATCATTATATTCCATTAAAAAAGCTCCTTATTCAAAAACCAATTCGTCAGCAAGCCCATAATTCATGTGAACATTTTAATTAGAGACAGTAGAGACTTAGGTCCATATCGTCACCGTTTTCACGAAGGGCCAATTGGGGTAAAAACATAAAGTTTGATTTTTCGACATTCTGAATTACATTGAAATCTACAATCCCATAAACTTACAGGGTCTAAAACTCATTAGGTGTTCGAGCCACTGCGCGAACACCTCTTGATATTGTTCGTTTTTTTTGTTTTTTTTTAATTTAAAAAAAAAAACTTTTTCTTCTCCTTCTTCTCGGTGAATATCCAGAGCAAAAATCATAGTTGCAGAGTTCACAGAACCTTAAAACTTCACACATAGTTAGACCTTAATATGTAGTTGTATCTTAAGTTGTGACGTCATAGTGAGGTCATCAGATATCGAATTACACTAAATTAAAGTTTAATATTTCAAAAAATTATATCTCGTGAACCACAAAAGATATTTTCACAATATGTTGTAGATCTTGAATTATGTGATTTTTCGTACACAGACGTGACCCCAATCTGACCTTATACTTCCTGTCCAAACCGGAAGTCAAAGTTTAATATTAAAAAAATCATATCTCAACAACTACAAGAGGTAAATTGACATTTTTGCACCATTGTATAGATTGTTAATTGTCGAAAAAAATTACACAAAGGTGACCCCAATTTGACCTTACTTCCTGTTCAAACCGGAAGTCAAAGTTTATTATTTAAAAAATCATATCTCAACAACTACAAGAGGTAAATTCGCAGTTTTTGCACCATTGCACAGATTGTTAATTGTCAAAAATATTTTCAAAAACATGAGCCCAATTTGACCTTTATTCCTGTCCAAACCGGAAGTCAAATTTTAATATTAAAAATATCATATCTCAACAACCACAAGGGGTAAATTCACAATCTTTCCATCATTGTATAGATTGTTAATAATTGTCGAAAAATATTAACACAAAGGTGACCCCAATTTGACATTATTCCTGTCCCAACCGGAAGTCAAAGTTTAATATTGAAAAAATATTTTCAAAATCGTACATTATTAGCGAGGACGACGGTTTTGTCAAAATAACAATTCGTATCTGGAACTATACGAAAACAGGTTGTAAAAACTCGCCAAAGGAATAAATGCCTTCTCTCAAAGAATTTCAGTACCAAAATTGACCCTTATGTAGCAGAACAGTTGTTTTTCACATTTGAACTGTTTTTTTCAAGAATAAATAATGTGATTAAGTTCAAATCATTGAAATGGACTTCAAACAAATCATCAAACCACATCATATTTTACAGGGTACTCTTTAATATGAAAAAAATAATAATGTAAAGTTTCTTTTAAAAATATTCTGACGTCATCATCACTGCCCATGACAAAACTCGAACACCTATGTGTTTGTAATATCACAAACACTTCCATCTAGTTCCTTCTGAATTGCTGTCATATTCAAAGCATGACAAAAAATATGACTGTTACATGCCAATATCTCTTTGAATGAAATTTTCACAGGTTGGTTTTATGATTTGTTTTTTGAAAACTAGGTAATTTGATTGAGTGTACTCATTCAAAAATCCATGCTCTACCATCCCTTTAAAATTGAGGTGCACTACTTAAAATTTAAAATAATTTGTTGCAGGAAACATGTACTCACCTAAGGCGGAGCAATACCTTGCAATTGATGGCAATATCATCAACTCAGTGAAGGGAGATAAAGCTCTAACCTTAATGTTTGCGGCCTAACTATGTTTTTAACATACATTATGCTAAGGAGGCATCCTGCACCCTTGATTTTGTTCAGAGGTAAGTTGAATTTGACTGGAATGTGACAGTCTTAACACTCAAAACAATGTGATTGTGAAACATTTAATGCATGGTCAATTTTGATTAAAAGGAAAGATTTAAAGGTGCACTTTGACTTGAATTGCCATTTGACCAGGCTATCTGTTTGATGTTTCTTGACACCTAGAGGATGGAATAATATTGTACTCTTGTTTTAAATTGCATTCGGGATAATGAATATTATTTTTGGTTTTACCCTACACCTCACTGCTCTCCGAGACCTGTAAAAAAAAATCCACAGGTTAACTAATTGGGTGAGATTCGAACCCACGACTCCCCGCATTCTAGAGCAGATGTCTTAACTACTAGACAACCGAGCGAATCCTATAATTATCCGCAGAGGGCACCACAAACAATTTCAATAGATGTAATAATTGCATCATGGACAATAAAACAAATAATATATACTGTACTCGTCAAAAAAACAATGTTGAACCATCCCATTGTCATTCAGTATTTATGAGGTTGATTTTGTTGGTCAAAGGGGTGAGTAATTTTAATGATCTTTTTCTATTACAGATTCTTCATGGGAATAAATCCAAGTACAGGATCCAAGACTGGCTTGAAGAAGCGGGAAGGCCAAGTCAGTGGTAAAGTCTTTGCACTGGCCAATGCAGTGGCTCTCTTTGAGAGTGATTGGACAAATGAGCAGTAAATTAAGGCCATGTCCAAATTGGCGGCTATAGCTGTGGCTACGGCTGGATCGCTGCGTCATCAGGTGATGAAGTATCGGACATCCTTGGCAACACCCTTAGCAACAATCGTAGCTGTAGCTGTAGCTGCCAATTCGGATACGGCCTTATATTGATTTGGGCAATTCCACACTAATGGGCCAAAAAGAAAACTTTGTAAGAGAGGCATTGGAGAGTGAGACAAAAGTAACTATTTTGTCCCAGTCTTTTCCTGTACATTCCAAAGCTGTTCATGATTGTTCATAGCAAAAAAATAATAAATTAATCCGTGACCTTTAGAAATTACAAGGTCATTTGAAAAGTGTTACGTATGTAACAAAAGACAGACATATGGCCTAATAAATGAAGAAATAATAAATAAAAAAATACCAAATATTGTGCCAGTAACATTCCTAACCCTTTAAGATTGTAAGCAGTAAAACTGGGATATTGTCATGTGTATTAAGGAAATAACAATGGGAAATAAGTCGCGTACGAACATTGGACAGATATTTTGTGATAAAAATCTGTCTTTGTTTGTACATAACAATTTGTTTTTAACTTATAATTCCTCACCAGGGGTGGGGCTTTCTTAATTTTGGCTAGTAACTATCCCTAAGGGTCTGTAGAATTGTTATTGGACAATGTTGGGTCAATCAATTTATTTCAGTATAATTTCTACCAAATGATAACAAAAATGTCCGTTCCTGTTACATACGTATAAATCTTGAAGATTTATCTCCTCCAGTTTCTTAAATGCTCAAACATTTATCTATTTTTTTTTCAACCACAATTCTCATGTGCCTTTGAATGTACACAGACAAAATACATGGCAACATATACTTCATTTTGTTATTACTATCCCATGTTGCCCTCCCATGTCACACTTTTGTGCCCATTAGTGTGGAATTGCCCATTTGCATTGGCCAGTGTAAAGATTTTAAATCATTTACCCTCCCATTGTAACTGCACTCTAGTGGCAAGTAGCTATAGAGGTCAAAACCAGTCAACTGCCTGCTTTGGACTGTTGACCTAAATGTGCACACGGGGGCATTTTTGATTGGTTTTTACTGTCATTTTGAACAATACCAGACAATGCTTTTACCAGTCAAAAACGGTTGAATCATTTTGACCTGTAAATGTACTTACTACGCGTAAGGTTTGACAGTGTTCGACGTTTATGTGCACTAGATATACCTTGGCAAGTATATCAAGATTTTGACTGATTTTGACCTTTGTAGTAGTAGGAGGGTTAAATCATTTAAATCATTGCAAATCAAAAGTTGTACTCAAAAGCTATTGATTAGTGCAAATTCACACAGATTGGTTACACACCATGGAGGAAGGAAAACTCCTTCCTCCATGCACACAACTCAAAAACATGGCACAAATGCCAATTCAACAGCTTTTGAGTGCAACGTTTGATTTGCCCTTATTTGCATTCAAATGACTGCTGTATCAAAAATATTGAAACAAATGAGGTGTCAAAATGCGGGTAACATAACTTAGCATAACTTTTTGTTTTAGAATAATGGTCACTTGAAAAGAGTTTCTTTTTGTGGTATGTTTAGTAATGTTTAGTAATGCATGTTTATTGTTCATTAGAGAAACAATTACAGGCGTGCAGGACTCAAACTTAAAACTTCCTGTTTACTAAACCTAGCCTGGCCAATTGAATTCCAAAATAGCAGCTCATACACCGATTGCATGCATAGACCAGATGACAAACTTGATGGCCAGGGCTAAATAGACATATGTACTGATGACATCATGGTTTGTTTATTACATTGTTTGTTTATTACAGTGCTGTAACTGAGTACTGCATTTCCGACAGCTGTGCGGAGACACAATAGTTTCCCATTCTTCTGCAACGAGGAAACCATGACGTCATCAGTACAGGGGTCTATTTTAAGGTGATGCTTTCCGCAGACTTCTGTGCTTATGGCACCCTGTAAAGTGCGTACATTTATTTGCCACAGAAGGGTGTAAGCACAGAATTCCACGTTACGTGGTGCCATGAAATTCGGCCCGGTTGCACTTTGCAGGCAATCATGGATTGAGTCTGAGCACCAGGGGCGGATCCAGAGTGCGGGGAGGGGGGGGCAACCTCCTCTGGATCCACACCTGAGCACATCCTTTGGATTTTCTTTCTCAGGAAAAACTGGTGTTAGGTTTTGAGATGTAAATGTAAAAGCTGTTAATTGCTATTGAAAACTCATTGTTGTGGGCAATTTGTTCCATTTATTAAATTCTTGATGTTCAGGATCTGCCTACCTAAACCTCAGTTGTTCTGAAATTATTTTGTACAATGTAAGTGTCTGTGAAGTTCGAGATTTCATCCTTCCTTGTGCTAAAATAAATATGCTACAGTTAGTACCTTCATCACTTTAGATTTCTTTACCCTGTACAGGGTTTATGATGTTCCCCATATCACCACAGAATTGAAACATAATGGAACTCAAGTTTTCATGTCCATAGACATGCAGTTCTGGTAGACTTTAACACTATGTTCGTTGAATTTACACATCTTTTTATGGAAAACATTAAAAATACGGAATTTTTGGAAAAGTCTTCATTTTTTGTTAATTTTATCCGTAAATTTTGGGATTTCTTTTTTACGGACAACATTTTTTGCCGTAATTTGTACGGAATCAATTTTGTGTTAATACCGTTAAAATACAATTTAATCCGTAAATATACAGATGTTATTTTTACGGAAATTTTATTTTGCCGTATTTGTACGGAATTAATTTTGTGTTATTCCCGTTAAAAGATACAGTTTTACTCCGTAATTTTAACATAATTCCGTTAAAAAAGAATCCGTAAAATTTACGGAACATTAAAAAAGTTCCGGTAATTTTGCTGCCGGAACTTTTTCCGTAAAATAACGGAATTTTTTTTTACAGTGTAGGGAGGAAGGGAAGGGTGATTTTGGAGGCAGTTTGCAGGCAATTAAATGTTATTTTCCTTGGAGAGCACATTTCTGTGTTCACCAAGCCGTATTTATACACGGTCTATTTTTGCTACAATAATCGAACAGGAAGGTGTAAAAGGCCATGTCACAAAACCTCTGTAGAATGCGAATTAAAAATATGTACATGTATACATGTCAGTGTTGTGGTACTCGTACTCATGAAAAGTACATGTACTCAACTGCAACTCTGATATCTCTATGTGCGTATTGAAGTTCACACAACATATCAGACTTTATGGTTCCTTGTTGTCAAAGACCATTATGCAGGTTGTTTGTTAAAACCAGACATTTTCAAAGTTACAACCAAACATTAGTTGCAGTTTGAAAGCCAACTATGTTTTTGCAAATCATCACGAGCGTAACCCTCATTTAAATGTGTATGGCAGATCGTGTCGCTATCCATAATAGCCATCTACTGCGGACATCTATTAAAGGTACACACCGCCCTAAAAGTGGAAAACGTGGGATTGATAGAATGATAGATATTCGGCTCCCACAGTGTGTTTTGGTTAGGAATGAGAAAGGGCTACATTAACTGGGCCAGTTCCAAGTCTCTGTGCAAGCCACCGCTCCAGTGCCAATTTGCCGGCACTGGGCGAGAAATGGCATCATGATTGGCCCTGTACTGGGCCAGTAATGGAATGTGTATTGGCCCCCGTACTGGGCCAATACCGGTACTGTGTTGGTTAGTGATGAGTAAAGGCTAAAACCAGACATATTCAAAGTTACAACCAAACATCAGTTGCAGTTTGAAAGCTAACTATATATACATAACAGCAAAAGAAACGTCACCCCCTAAATTTTGATAAGTCTGAGAACGTGTTTAGCTTATGTGTCCTCAGACGTCATGCATGACGAATTTTGAGGTCAACCAAATTTGCCACATTGTGTTCGTGTTACACTCCATACTCATAATATTCTTCATTAAACAAATTATATTAACTATAAAATGAAAATAATAAATATTTTTCGGGGTGACGTTTCTTTTGCTGTCATGTATATATGCTTTTGCAAATCATCCGAGCGTAACCGTCATTTAATTGTGTTTGGCAGATCGTGTCGCCATCTACTGCGGATATCTATAAAGTTTTATGTAAAACTGAGAAAATTTATGCTTTTTGTGAATATACACTGTCTTTATTACGTCACTATGACATCCTAAATTATTTAGTTTGAACTAAGGCCAATAAAAGTTTCCGGTTTTGGTCCCGGCACGCGTCGCCTCAGACCCGCACGTCAACATTTTTAGTTTTCTTGTTTTATTGTTGTTTTTGCTTTTCTGCTGTAAAAAAGATATCCAATTGTAGCCAAAATTGATGGATCGATTGGAAATGTGCTGCGCTGTGTTTTAAACGACTTTTTATAACATAGGGGCATGAATGTTTGCCTGATTTTGAAGCCGACCTATGACGAGAAACTGGAGACTATTTTGTTGGCTGAATGCAGTGTAACACGAACGTACATAATATAATATTTATTATAACTGCAATAATCATTAAGCTCACAGTGTTTCATCACAGCTCTACAGTTAGATAATTGAGTAATTTCTTTTTAAATACATACTTGAATGCATACATCTGAAATATAATATTTTACCATAATTGTTTAATAATGTAAGAAAATCTGTTGCAAAATAAACAATTCATTTAATATTTAATAATACCAGAAGTCTATATATATTGTCTGATATTAATATACCTAAACTTAGCAACCAACGATCCGTATTTAATTTAAACGTTAAAACCATCCGATATTTCCATTATTTGATGACATTCTTCCGTATCGTCATCAGGCAAACTCGGAGTCGAAAGGTTAAGACGTCTGCACTACTCTCTAAAAGTTTTAGACTAAAAGTCACTCCATATGATTGAAACTAGGGACAAATATTTAACAATTTATCACTAGTTTCAATCGGTTAGAGTGATTTTCAATCTAAAACCATTAGAGATTAGTAAACAGGAAGTTGTGGGTTCGAATCCCGCCCGAGTTGCCTGTGGAAAGCCAGTGCTTCATACATACACCGGCATATAGGGCACAAATCAAATAAATACTTTATTTCCCTTCGCATTAAAAGCTACGATAAAAACTGTTTTACACAAGTCTCTGATGCTAAACAGATACTATTACTAGACAGCTCGCTTAATTAGCTCAGTCGGTAGAGCATCAGACTTTTGTGGAGTGCCATGGCCGAGCGGTTTAGTGCATCGGATTTGTGTTCTGATTTGTGTTCTGAGTCGTCAGAATGTTGGTTCGTGCAAAAACTACAGGACCATTCTCCCAGTAGGCTATCGTGAGATTGCCCAGAAAGCAGCGATGAAGGTGTGGTCCTCAAAAACTTCCATCGTTAACACCCTAATCCATTGACAAAAGAGAGTTCCTACGGTTATGACGGCCGTCTGGCTGTGTCAGATAGTCCTTTGTTAACAAAGTTATTCTCTTAAATTGCTAAATTTGAATGGTAATTGAACTGTGAAGTTACTAGTACACGAAACAGAAATACCCTCACTTAAATACCACACTACTATGTTTTCCAAATACATTTTTTCAGTTGTTTAAATAAAATAAATAGTACCGTGACGTTTAATGTGATGAATGAAATTTGTCAAATGCAGTTTTATACTATTTAATAGGAGAAATTAACGTTATCAAACTCTTCACATAGGGGAAATCTGAACGGTGTTCAATGTAGCTATATATCAAGAGGCAACCCGCGTGAATATTTACTGCAGTTTATTTTATACCAGATAGTTAAACAGGGTGTGGAAGTTTCCCCTGGCATTTATGGTAAAACGTTAGAACAGACAGAATTGTATTAATACCACAGAACCAATGCCGGAGGGGATCAACTAAAATTATGGCTCCCAACCTTTTCCATCTCCTTCATGAGCTAGGGTATCAGACTATTATGTATAAGGCGAGTACAAAGCTCTTAGTCTAATACCCCAACCCCACAGACGAAACGCGAATGCACTCGTCAAAGTATTTTCACAATATAAGGCGAAGTAAAAAAAAAAACATGTTTAGCGTCCCCGCCCGCTTCCTTTTTGGGGGCCGCATGGATTTGTTTTTTATTTTTACCAATTCAAAATGAGATTAAAAAACGTAAAATGTCAACCGATCCATCGGAAAATAAAATACTTGCAAGTCAGAACTTCTAATTTATAGATTCTGTCGGTCCAGTCGACCGTGCAATTAATTGTGCAATCTCTCCAGTCCAAGTACGTACATTTTTGCATGGCCCCATCCGTGTGTTTCGGGTTTATTTCCCGCCGTGCGTGGCCAAGCCATCCTTGTGTACTACCATGGAGCTATGGTACCACTACTAACGTTAGTCTGGTTTCCCGGACCGGATACGTACATTTTATCGTCGTTGCCAAGTCAGGGAACAGACGGTATGAGCTCATGCAAGAGTGCGCACGCGCACATGCCATTAGACTCGGGGACAAGTCGTTAGACAGTCGTGTTTTGTCTGTAGGCGCCGCTGTATATACCAGCGCGGAACGCTGTTGAAGCTACTAGCGGCAACTAAATTCGGCTAATTATCGACTTGATTTCAAGTCTAACGTTCCATGAATGACGTGATTTCTCACAACCACATGTGTACGTAGACAGCTAGCTGCATGATCGGCTGCCGATGTGTTGTTAGCACTTGTCAAATTAATGTTTGGAATTTTTAAAGAAAGCACAACAGAACACGGGATGGAACCTCAAGTTCAATGCATTTTTATTTTCCAACTTTAAATTTATTCTTGTGAAAGTGAGCTACAGGGTTTTTAATACTGAACAAACTATTTAATAAAACCACTGTAAACATGTTCAATGTCTTGTCCAACATGTTTCTTTCATTATTGTGTGTTTGAACAGTGGAAAAACCAATGGTTGTTCGAAATTTAAATGGCGGCCATCTTGAAAATAAAAATAAATAAATAAAAAGCCCCTCCCGCTTCCTTTCTTTCAGAACCCCGGACGCTAAACATGTTTTTTTTTTACTCGGCCTAAAAGAAGGGCTTCCAATCAATATAACAGCACGTTGGCTTGACTGGGGATCTCGTTCACACTAATTGTACACAGAATGTACATGCACTGATTCCATGTGTTGTTGGCATATGGTGAAGTAGCGTCTGCGTTGTAGCTGGACAAACTCTGAAAAAGCGAAGGCATTTTAGAGCCAAAATTACCACACCAGCAAGAGTGATTACAAGCTCAGAAATAATGTAAAATGAGCAATTTTATGTTTATTTATTTACTTTTTACATTTTACTTTCAGGATATTTTCATCAGAGGAAGAAAAAAAGGGGAAAAAAAAAAAAAAAAACGTAAGCGATTTTTTCTTTCTTTTAATGTTCTTAATAATCCGTAAAACAATACAATGTAAGAAAAGCTTGTTAAAAAAGTCCTGACCTGGGCCTATACGGTCCGTACCAGGAAAAACGTTTACAGGGCATTGACCTGCTAATTAAGCCTTTCCATTGTGTGGACAGATTAACATTTGGCCAGCCGGGCCCAGCCAGGCAAAGCGGTTACATCAAACTAGTGTGGCTGGCTTCTATTGTTAAGGTTTTTCTAAAGGTCTCTTAGGAGGGCAAGAATTTTTGCGGGTGAGAATTTAGATTGTTCCGGGTGGAGTTAGTGGGCAAGATTGGCTAAGGTCCCTTACAGATAATTGGAACTTTAAAAAAAAATGGAACCGGGTAATGAAAGTTTCAGTCATCCGGGTATTTGGCTACCTGGAACAGCCTTATCCCTAATTGGCTTCTAAAATACACAAAAACATTTCTTATTCAATTATGTTATAGTCCACAGATTGTCCAGACTGAGTTTGCAGTGAGGTGCAAGCTTGCTTCTTCCTTCTTCCCCATCAGAGGTAAGCGGGTGAAGGGCAAAAAACAACTCTATAGTCATTATAGGATGCCACCAAGTCATTTATTGACTGGTAAGGACATGACTGTTAATAACCTGTTGCCATTTAAAGTGCATGCTGGGAATCTGGTGACAAACGCAGTAGCATGCAAATCATTTGACGTACACACTATAATGGTGCATCAAATCTGTACAAGATGTATTGTCATTCAATTGAGAATGCTTAAAATGTTTATTGTTTCTTTTTACATTGAATAAGTGATTGATTCGCCATCATTTTATAGGTCTTATGAATTCTTGGGCATGTACATGTATCATCACCATCTATGCTGAGTTTGTATTAGCAGAAGCTTAATTATGGATAACAATTTAGGAATTTCAATTTCTAGAAAAACTTAAAGGGGACCACACCAACATCGGTATCAGTATAATACATGTATCTTATTTAGCAAAAATTGTACATGTCATTGTATACAGCCCATCATATCATAACTAGACATTAAACCTTCACACTTTTAAAATAAATTCCCCCTTTTCACTCCAGATTGGAACCATTGAACCCTTGTCAGACAAATGTGTCACACACAAACATTGGTCCAATGTTGGACTATGTTGGCTCGATGTTGGATCAAAGTTAATGGTACAAAGGCCCAACATTGGTCCAATGTTGGACTATGTTGGCTCGATGCTGGTTCAAAGTCAATGATATACAAAGGCCCAATGTTGGTCCAATGTTGGAATATGTTGGTCCAATGTTGGAATATGTTGGCTCAATGTTGGCTCGATGTTGGATCAAAGTTAATGATACAATGGCCCAACATTTGTCCAATGTTGGTTCGATGTTGGCTCGATTGATATGTTGTCCAACACTGGTCAACATATCAACAGGTTACACAGGTTACAGTTGGTTTACTATTGCCCAGTGTTGGAAATTTTTTTGCCAAAATATGTGAACAGTTGTGGTAAATACTGACCAATTCTGGGAGAAATAACCTTACCCAACCGTTGTTGCCCAACGTTTTTACAGTGTATTTAAATAAATAATATCATATCAAATTAATAGCCTAATGCATTATGGTCGAGCGGTTTAGTGCATCGGATTTGTGTTCTGATGGCCGAGTCGTCAGAATTTGGGTTCGCGACCAGGGTGTTTGTGTCCTTGAGCAAGACACTTTACCATAATTGCTTCTCTCCACCCAGGGGTAAATGGGTACCTGTGAGGGCAGAGTTGGTTGTTGTGTTTGATTAGCCCTATGCGCTGTAATAGCAACAATTGAGCTGAATACTCCCCGGGGAGCTGAGATGGTTTCAGGAATGATTTATGAGCCTGATGAGCTGGGGTAATAATGTAATGCGCCTTGAGCACCAGTTTGGTGGATACGTGCGCCATATAAGTCTACGTTATTATTATTATTATTATTATTATTATTATTATTATTATTATTATTATTATTATTATTATTATTATTATTATTATTATTATTATTATTATTATTATTATTATTATTATTATTATTATTATATATTAACATTTCTCTACTAAATCAGTAGAGAAATATAAAAGAAAAACATAAGACCTCAGAACGGACTAAGGCGCTTTTGGCGTTGTTACTTGCGTGCGTGTCAAGCTAAATCAATCTATACATAAAACCTGTAAAAGTTTCAGCTCAATGCAGTCTACGAGAAATACAAATCTGTGAAAAAACCTTGTAAATGTGCCAATTATTTCGTGTTTTTTTAATGAGAGAACTTTAGACAGTACTTTCTCAGGTTGATTGGTACCTAACCATAACCAACTCCTCACATCAAGTTAACTTTTGGATAATAGCGCGTCAATTCTGTAATCAGGTAATTACTAATGTCATACCTTCTCTTGAAAGCAAAAACAATAACTTTACCTTAAAGGTGAGGCCTTCGCTGTAACGCGGTAAGACCAGTAGAGGAAAACATGATATCAGTGCTATTCCGCTGCTCAGAACCACTCCAAAAACCACAGTGCTCTCAATCATTCGTAGTTTATCTATGTTATAGGTCACCAACGCCACGGCGATCAACTCAAACATGAGATGGATGGTGAGAGAAGCAAGAACTACGGCTGTTTGGTGTTTCATTGCCCACTGCTTCGAAACTCGGCAACAACGTGAAGTTATTTTCGTCAGTGCACTTTGACCTGAATGCTTTGCGAGTGTTCGTGTTTTCTCCGTCTCACAGTGTGATTCGTCAGACTTTCTGAGAATCTCTGGAAGGTTTGCCAGTTTGACGTCTGATGTTCTCAAAATCTCATTATTGTCACTGTCACTCACTGGAGCTCGGTAACGAAGAAAAATCGTTACCACTGAAACAACAATGAAATCCGCCAACGACCCCAAAGAAACAAAATGAATGATGACCTCAAAGTCAATGAAAATGTTGATAAAAATTGCCAGAGCACTGCCAAATAATGTAGCGATAATAGGTGTCTTGGTTTTCCGGTTATTTCGAGCAAAGATATCTGGGATGAGTCCATCTCTTGCCATGGCGAAGATACTCCTTGATAGACAGAATATGGAATTCAGAATACTGCCAGTCATGCTGCATAATCCTCCAATCCCCACCACATATTTCATCCAGTCCAGACCGATTCCTTCAAAGAATGACAAAAGCAGAATTTGGGTTGATGTTTTGATATTCAGACAAGACAGTGATAGCAATCACACCAGCAATATAGTTGATAATCGTGACCACAAAGGCTGAGATGATACCGATCGGAAGACCTGTACTGGGATTCTTGGCCTCCTCGGCACTGAATGCGATGGCTTCAAAACCTCCATACCCAGAGCCGAAGCAGACTGCTGCACCCACAAGAACACCACTGAAACCCATGGGGAAGTAGCCGTGCTTTGTCAGGTATGAGAAGTCGGCGTGTATCATGGCAAAGACAAACACGAGAGCTATGGTCAATATGTTGACTATGACAAAGAAGCCATTCGCTTTTGCAGACAGATCGGACTGGTTCCCAGTGCAACAGGTATTGTGGCCAATAAAACAACGACCCCTCCAGTGATGTCAGGATACTGGGTAACAACTGGAATGTTCCATTCAACCCCACCCAAAAGATACTCAATGGTTAAGTTTCTTATCTGATCACCGATGATATTGTCGAAATAAGCACTCCATCCTCGAGACACAAACGCAACAATGAAAACCCGCGAGGCGATAACATTCCAGCCTACCAAAAACGCCATAAATTCTCCAAGACTGATGTACGTGAACGTGTAAGACGCTCCAGTCTGAGGAAATCTCGTTGCGCACTCTGTATATAACAACGCCGTGAGTAAACACGCCACACCGGCAATCAAGAACGACAAGGTAGCACTAGCAGCCATGGGCGTCAACAGGTGGGGGACGGGGGGGACATGTCCCCCCCACTTTTGAAAGTGGGGGGGATATCATATCGTTTGTCCCCCCCACTTTTCAGAACAATAATTTAAAAAAATGGCAGGCATATGTTCGATTTTTTGTATCAATTGCTGACTCAAATAGAATCAAACTCGATATATTAGTGAAAACAGCCATTTTTCGACTCATTATCAAAATCATCAAAAATTAGAGGCAGACGAACCGTTGCCGCCGTGTATGCCTACTAGGTAGACCTATAACGTTACTCACGGAGACAGAGGAGGTGGACGCTTAATATTCCTGTACCGTACAGTAGGAACATATTAGAAGCCAGCCGCGCAGGCATGTTTTCCAACGCTGCTCACTATGCACAAACGGCGTGCGGTGCAGAATGAATTATTCGTGGAATTATAATAGAACTAGGACCTTTAATTCAGGAGCGGATGATCGCGGATCCAGGGGGGGGGGGGGTCAGTTTTTTGTAGCATGATTAGTTTGAACAAATAGTACAAATTTCAATATTTTTTCTTCAAGAAATATACAATTATTTAACAAAATATAGCACCATTTAGCACCTAAGCACCCTTAATTCATGCAAACAATCTCTAAGGGCAAGGGGATACCCCCTCCCCTTAGATAACTCCCCAGGACACAGATGACTAATTGGGGCTCATGTCCCCCCCACTTTTCATAAGCTGTTGACGCCCATGCTAGCAGCAGGGCCCGCCAAATTTCCGGTCACTTCCCCCGTCAAGATGTACAATCCAGAGCCGACCATGGCCCCAATCCCCATCAACGCTCGGCTGCAGATAAACATCGCTGAAGAGGAGTTTCTGCCAAGCCTGCATCAGCAGCTTTAACTCGGCTGACGGAGCGACGAAGATGCTCGCAACAACTATTCTCGGTCATGGTGATTTGAAGAGCAGTTGATCTACTTGAATCATATTCCAAACTTAAATTTTAATTCGTTACGTAAAACGCTGCTTTAGCTGTTTGCGCGATATTAAAGAACACACATGACCGTGCTGTGCTGACGAAATCAACATCGACAATGAAACTAATTGCGGTGACACCATGTGGAATCTCAATTGAGTAGTAATTAGTTCTGAAAAGAACTGGTGGTACAACTGGTGGTACAACATTCTCCTGAGGACGACCAGAGCATACTGATCGAAACGTCGAGTTGTACCACCAGTTCTTTTCAGAACTAATTACTACTCAATTGAGATTCCACATGGTGTCACCGCAATTAGTCTTACTTATCATCCTCACCATGCAAAGCTACAAGTTTTACCTATCGACAATGAAGTTCTGCGTTGTGGTCATCACGTAGGGTTGCATTCACTGCAATATAAAGACCTGGTCGAGAATTTTGCGAATGTAAATAATGGTCCCTGAACCATCATTATATTGAACGCTTTAGATGAATGCATTGTGTACACTTTTCCACACAGTCATTATTATAGGCACACCAGAGGGGACCTTTCTTTTCCAGAAGAACCAATTACTTTATATTAAAAAAAGGTCAATCAGTGTATTCGTTGTAGTTCAACTAAAACCAAAGTAAAACAGTTCATTGTATTGAAATGTTTGAGGAAAAAAGATTCAATTATTTAAGAAGTTCAAATTAATTCAAAAGATTTGTTGAGATTGTGTTTTTTTTAACTCATCGCCTTGTGAAATTTAAACAGCTTAATAATTTAGCAAGTATATGTATGGGAACGTTTAGGGTGTAATAGACCTAAAGTAAACTAATTTCCAGTTCAAATCTAGGAAAGAGTTTCCTAAATTCCAACAAATCTGAATGCATCTCAGTTTTTCCATTAACGACACACAACGGAAAAACTGAAGCTTTCACATATTGGTTGCACCATAGAGAAAGGACCCTTTCCCTATGGTTGCATAATGTATAGAAGCAAAAACCGAAATACTTAATGTTCAGGTGGAATCTCTTCACGAAAACAATATTTATTTGAACAACTTAAAATATGTTAAATCGTACTGTAGTACATGTACATTTATTCGCTGGTCTTTACCGGCACTCGGGGCAAAATCATGAACAATGGACAGATCGTGTCGGCAAGATGACTGCGTCCACCCATGGAGGAAGAAATGGTCCACCGCGTTCTTAAATTACTGCTGGTCCGGATCATATCAGCGGCTGCCGCATTCGACACGAAATTAGCACATGAATAGAACCTATTGATATTCAGTTCCTTTGATAGCTCAATTGTGCCGGCCGTCTCACTCCAGCCCGCACCAGTTGTCAAGCATATCTTTTGTGCAGGGATTAAGACGGAAAGAATGCGGCCACTGCTTCCAAAACGTGGTCTGACTTTATTGAAAGAGGCCAAAATCATGTAATACATATAAACGATATGATCTGTGTTTACAAAATTGTGGCGGAGGTCACATTTTCTGCTAGGTGGTATGCACACATAACAGCGCACTCATCCTGTTTTGGTTTAGACGTGACAGGTCACATCGTCTCATCGCATCATCTATGACGTAACACCTAAACCAAAACAGGATGCGCACACATACCGTTGGGCAGAAATGTGCTGTTTTGTTTAAGGCGTGACATCACAGGTCACAACCTCTATAAATTGTCGAGTTATTTTGCCCTTCAGTAAAACTGTTGTTCAGTTGAGTTAATTCTGGTGGCAAGCTTTGCCCATCTGGGCTTGGCTGTGCCACTGCCCACACCCTCGGCCTGCTGAGTATGTTAAATATCAGCTCGTTACTAGTTGGCTCATTGTTTGAAGGTCCGTAAAGGGAAGGTATAACTAAATAAGTAATTACCAGATTTTATAATTAACGATTTATCATCTAAAAGCTTGCTTGCCTGAGAAATTTTGAGTTCATCTTTAAAAGATAACAATACTTTTGTTGTCAAAGTTGCCATCTGGCAACTTTTGATGGAAGAATTTTTATGAATGATTGGTACTTTTTACTGACTTCACATCAAAATGTAATAATTTTGGTAATTTTGTTATCGTGTTTTAACCAATGTTGTACCTACCGTTAAACATGTATCAATGATGATGATTCTAGCAGATTCTCTAATTTATATTTAAAATTATTCTTTTCTTTCAAGGAGGCGTCCAACCTAAAAAGGATGATTCCATCCTGAAGATGTGGCCTCCGCCCAAGCCACCAGTCGGCTCTCAGCCTTCCCTGTATCCCCCCTCAGCCTTCCATCCCCCAGGCCCTCATCAACTCACTCACGTGCAACAAAAGCCTGCTGATATTACACCACAAGTGGGCGCTACACCGGGTACAACAACAATGCGACGTTAAGTGAGCGAATACGGTATGATAGTTCAGTCAAGGTCGTATGTCAGCCAAGGCGAAACAGGACAATTTTATCCTGGGCAGGGCATCAGACAAGGTGAGCAGATTCAATCCAAGAAAAATTAAATAATGTTATTTAAAGATAAATAGTTGAATTTTAACCCAAACACATGATGTAAAGCAAATGATGGTATCACTATCAGTCTTCCCTGGCAATAATTTTGTCTAAGGTGCTGTCATTATTAAGAAAAGTGAAATTATTGCAAGTAAGTACAACGGAAAGGGTTTCTTATTCAAAATTCCTTGTTAGAATGAATAACAAAATCTGAATGCATTTACACCATTTTATCATTAATGCCAGAATGTAATAAGCTGACTATCATAATAAGCTGATGTATCTCTTGATACTCATAAGACATGAATGCATAATTTACAGACATTTTTACCAAATAAAACATTTTAAATTTGTTGCATTGAACTTTTTATATTTTCAGGTGTGGCTGGAGACGGCATTTTGGGTACTCATCAAAATGTATCTACAAAAGGAGATCATCCACAATATCCACCTCTCCAGACTCAACAAGTAAGCTGTGTGCCCGAGGAATCTCTTACTACTCCCCCGGAGAATGCGGAGACACTTGAGGCAGCAGAGGATGCTGAGGAGAAATCTAGTACGGCAGAGGTTTCATCTGGAGAGTCAGAGGAAGAAGAAGATAGTGATGATGTTGATGAAGATGACACCCAAGGAGATCACCAATCTCCGGGGACAGTTAACAGGCAGTTTCACTCTCCTCCACAAATCCAGCGCTCTGTGGCGTCCCTCTCATCCTCGGGCAGCGCCAGACGATTCTTTCTGTCACCCCTCATGGATGCTGAAACCATCGAGGTGGAGTTTGAAGATGTTGCTCATGGCCCTGCCCTCTTAGAGAGTCTCACGGATGTTAATCTTCCTCTAGGAGACAACCAGGATATGAGTGATGTCGGACGTTGGGGGGGAGAATCTTGTATACCTCTACTTAATGCAGCAGGCACAGCAGGCTAGGATCCGGCGATCACCGTAAACTGGGTTAATGCGTCCCAGGAGAGTGGGGAACCGTATGACATCATCATCACCCACGGCGACACTGATATCTACATTGAGGTGAAGTCGACCATACAAGATAAGAAGCAGGTAATTGAGATATCCTCGAAGGAGGTCGTCTTCGCGCAGCAGAAGCGTCAGTTTTTCCACCTGTACAGGGTGTACAATGCCGCAGCGGTGAGAGTGTGTCGCATGCATGACCTGGCTCACAGAATGGACAAGAAAGAGGTGAAACTCTTCATGTACATCTAAGAATCGGATGATTGATTTAATGGAAAAACCGCTATAAAAGATCAGATACTTTGGGATATCTTACTGAATTTAAAGGCAAGGAATAGAATTACTATTTCAGAAATAACTAAATGGTCAAATATTAATGTTTAACTTACTTAGTGTAAAGCTGATAATTTTATCAATCTTCCATGATAGTAATAATTTAGTCACAGGTGCAATCAGTTTTTAAGAAAAGTGAAATAATTTCCAGTTCAAGCTTACGAAACAGTACTCTGTTTTTATATACATTAATAATAGATCAGATTATCTCCAAAGTGGAATTCCCCATAATTGGTAGTCTTGAAAGAAACATAGTTTTCCATAATTCATTTTCGCGAAAAATAATTGAAACTCTTCCAGCAGGACTTTTACCATGGAAACATATAAAAAGAAAAGAAGTCTATGCACAGATGATAAACATACAGACGATAAACATACAGATCAAAACATGAAAAAAAAATTGCCTTTCCTTTCTTGGAAAAAATTTAATAAAAAAATATGGAATAACACACCAAAAACAGTAATTTTAAAAAACTAGATATATTTAAAACGGAAAATGTAGATTTTTGCTCTCAATTATTTTCTTATTTTATAGTTTTCTGAAAATGATGTATAAGAACACTTGGACCATTAAAGGGACAACATCATCACGATCAGTATGGGCGGCCATTGGGGCAAAAAAGACAACTACAGAAATATATCAATCCCCAGAAATATATCAATTCCCATAAATATATCAATCCCCAGAAATATATCAATCCCAGAAATATATCAAATGCCAGAAATATATCAAACGCCAGAAATATATCAATCCCCAGAAATATATCAATCGTCAGAAATATATCAATCCCCAGAAATATATCAATCGTCAGAAATATATCAATCCCAGAAATATATCAAATGCCAGAAATATATCAAACGCCAGAAATATATCAAGCGCCAGCGCCAGTAGAGGGCGCTGTGTAGTCTTTCGCGCTAATTCTTTTGCACATGTTACGTTATACGTGTGTGCATGCAAAAGTGCAAAAGATCGATCAGATCAGACGAGACTACACACAAAGTACCCATCAGTCGTCAGCAGTCTAGATCTATGAATAGTATGATATATCTTCTGTCGTCGAAGTAATGTCGCAGCAACCCCCTGGCAGATTGGATGAGGCGACAAGCCTCCTCCGAAGGGCAAATCAACTTCTAGAAAGTGTCCTTCAAGTTCAACAACAGCAAGGTGTGCCTGATGCTCCGAGTCCAAGATCTAGGCCTACCGTCAGTAGGCCTAGTAGTAGTACTAATACATGTAGTACTAGTACTAGGCAGGCCCGCCGGAAGGTATTTAAAAGTGGGGGGGCACCAACAATTTCCAACCTTGGGTGTTTGGGTAATCAGTTGTTTTGGTAGGGGGGGGGGGGGGGTGGTTGTTTAAAAATGAAATTTTTGGTGGGCCCATTTTCCCACTATTTTTTTTTCACCTACTGCATCCCCTTTGTTCCATTAATTCCCCCTTTTCCCTCCCAACATAATTTTTTGTTTAAATAAATTAATTTAAAAAATAAAAAAAGTGGGGGGGCCTGCTCCGGCGCCCCTGCTACTAGGCCAAGTACTACTAGGGGCCCTACTACTACTACTACTACTACTAGTACTAGTAGTACTACTACTAGGCCTAGTGCCATGACTGCAGGGTCTTCGCATAACGTTATTAATCGGCACAGAGCCCTTTTTAGGAGGGAAGGCGGTGTTCAGGTATTTCAAATTCACCAAAAATAAGAATTGTCCATGATTTGAAAAAAATAGAAGCAACAAAATTTGCAAAGTAATTGTCCTAACTTTAAACAATAATAATACAACCAATATTAAAACTCGAATCATTTTAATACACCCTTTGCATTAAGCCGGGCCGACAGCGATTAACGATACAAAACACTCTCTAGTATTGGTGGAATTCTCGCGCGCGTAATACATGCACCAATGGTCACGTGAAAATGTCTGCATCATCCCCCGGTTTTCGATCTAATGTCGGCCTAAATATCCAAATTTTAATTAGTTGAAAACATGTTGCCAATTTTGTTGTTGTAGCTCAGGATGGTCTATGGGACAGGACCAAGACTCGCAGCTACAATCTTCTTGCAAGCAAGGACCCTTAATTGCTCTATTTTATGTCTCTGTTTTTGACACTATTTAAGGGCTAGGCTACTTGCCTACTTGTTGTAGTACTAGTACTAGGCCTACACGTATGATGATGTACTCCACGTAATACAAACGAGTTATAAAGCCCGGAGAATGAGCATGACCAGGCCTACCGATCAAACCCAAACAAATCAAAGAATAATGGTTATTATGAGGATGACTAATAATTGCATCGGGGAAAAACATAATTATTATTAAGAATAATGGTCTTACTGTGCTGAACTTGAAAATATGGATGCCTTCGGGGAGCAAGAGCGCCGGTAACCGGTTGCGAAACACTGATCCGATATCCACACAGTGTGCTAGCTGCGAAGCGAAATCTAGGGTCGAGTATACAGTAGAAATCGACTACAGCGCCTCTACTGGCGCTTGCGCTTCATTATTTCTGGGATTGATATATTTCTGGCGCTTGATATATTTCTGGGGGATTGATATATTTCTGGCGTTTGATATATTTCTGGGATTGATATATTTCTGGCGATTGATATATTTGTGGGATTGATATATTTCTGGGATTGATATATTTCTGGGGGTTTGATATATTTATGGGATTGATATATTTCTGGGAATTGATATATTTCTGGCATTTGATATATTTCTGCCATTTGATATATTTTTTGCATTTGATATATTTTTTGCATTTGATATATTTCTGCCGTTTGATATATTTCTGGCGTTTGATGTATTTCTGGCGTTTGATATATTTCTGTAGTTGTCTTTTTTGCCCCAATGGCCGCCCATAGATCAGAGCAGACTTTCGACAGGGCATGGAATCGGTGTCCTAGTTTAAGATGAACAAAGTGACTGAAAATTACTGGTTCATTTATGCAGCGGCAACGGTAATATGACCTTATCATCGATCATGTGGGGTATTATTTTCAGTTACTGAGTTAATCTAAAACTAGCATTCCGATTCCATGCCCTGTTGATTGTGATGATATTGCCCCTTTAAATATTGCACAAGCTTCTAATATTAGATTTTAGAGTGCCATAAATTTATTATTAATTTTTTATTATTAAGCAATTTGCACAATGTAAGTATGATTAGTTTTATATTTTGTTACATGTATTGAAGTGTAATTATTGTAAAGTGTAATCTTTGCCATGTAATAGACCTTATGCATATGACGTCGCAAACGGAAGGTCACCCTCTATTAGAGGCTAGAGAAGGTCACTCATTGGTTCATGTATACGCGCTGTACGTATACGCACGCACAGCACACATACATGAACCAATGAGTGACCTTCTCTAGCCTCTGATAGAGGGCGATATTCAGTTTGTGACATCATATGCATAAGGTCTATAATGAATTAAAATTAAGGTATAGGATTGGTAATACAAAAATAATTTATTTTTTCTTTATAAAACCTGACGATAGCAATGACCTAGAAATAATTTAGTCTGAGGTACTATCATTTTTAAGTTAAATAAAGTTTTAAAAATTCAGTTCACATTTTAAGGTTAGAGAATAAATTTTCTGGTGAACAACACATTGTAATAAACTGAAATTTTCACACAATTTATATTGATAAAAAAAGAGTAAGAATCAGTTTTGTAGAATCAATTTTGCGGCAACATTACCGCTGTTGTAATTCTGTTAAAATATTCTCGGCCTTTAATTTGATTGTAATGGGAGTGATTATGCTCTCAAAGAGCAGTGCTCCACAACTTCATAAATGAAAACAAATAATGACTGGAAATAAGTATTTAAATTAAATTAGAGAGAATTTTAATACTCTGGAAATATTTATGGTATACCTAGATCTTGTTAATGGATGTTAGGAAGCTTGCTTTGTTAAAAGATAGAATTGGTAATTTTAAAAATAACAAAATGATCAAATAATTTTTATGTAAAACCTACTTGGTGAAGCTGAAATCATTTTGTCTGAGGTGCTGTCATTTTAAAGAAAATTGAAAATATTGTCAGTACGTTTATTGGGAAAAAGTACTCTTTCCACAATTCCACATTAAAATAAGTATCCAAAAATATGATAGCATATTCACTATTTAAACCAACCAACTCAACCCGGTGTTAAAAATAAGTTCTTGTCAATGTGGCAGAGTTTAAGTCAAGTATGAGAACATCTGTTAAACTAAATGGGATGTTTTACGGTTTAAAAAGTATTATACAGACAAGGTATTTTCCTCATGTGATCGTTGAGGGGGCAGTGACACTCGATGGTTCCTCACTATGACGTGTGTTTTCGACGCTGTGGTGCATACCAAATATGAAATACACGAAGATGCCTACAAAGAGAAAACACTATCATTTCAGTAAGTCTTGATAGGGACCATTAGAAGATCGTAAACTTGTGTGTAAACGAATGTAACGTAACACGTAATGTGTTCATACGTGTGACGTCACATCCCTAACGTAGGCCTAATACATATGCACGTAAAATAAATGCTTGCGTCGGCAAAAATTCCCACCCCATGATTTTTTTTTTAATGGACCGAATTGAATATCACGGGAAAGTCATTATTATCAACGAAAGATATGATAGTGCTCCACCGCAAGGTTAATTCAGTACATTATTTTACCTGCTGCCATCCACACGACAAACTGAATCCATGCCAATGGTTCAATCTGCACAGCAAGTGTCACATTAATCAGCAAGCTAACGAGTGGCAAGTACGGCATAAGTGGCACCTGAACAAGAAACAACATTAGAAGACGTTTAAGAATAACACCTGTGATTTGATGACGTAGATCATTAAGAACACACTTTCGTACAGATTGTCCTCTATTACAGTGTATATGTGACAATCCCATAGATGTAGGGTTTGTAAAGAAAAAGTTAAGCAAGTTAATCAACCTTCTATTCGCACCTTCACCCAAGGTTTGTTTGAAGGCGAATTAGTTTGAATCTCGCTCGGTAGCCAACACAGCGTGAGGTCACTGCCTGTAATCCAATGCAATACATGTGTGTGTGAGTTGGTTTTGTGTATAAGAGTGTGCAGTGTATATGTAAGGGGGTAGGTATAGAGTCATGTGCATGCTCAGATGAAAATCCTATAGGAAAGAAAGAACAGTGAATCCATCCCAGATCCTGTTATACTGTTAATATAATCTAATCCTCATAAATAATAATAAATCAATCCTTGAAAAGAAAACTAACATAATAAACATTCATTTTATCATGGAGGAATGTTCTCTTCCTTCCTCCATGATTTTACATAGTGTATATTGTTCCAGATAAGTAGTGTTGTAGCGGGGTAAGCTGCACAGATTTGTTTTGGCCGCATTCAAAGGAAACGGTGAATTTGCGGAAAAGGGGGTTCAGAGAAAAAGAAAGATTCCCTAAAGTTTGAAGACTAAAAGCGATTTCTGTTAATTTGTTTCCTGATTTCCTTTTCCTTTTTGATTATTTATATTTTAAAGAAAGTTACAGTTGCTTTAGAACCCATCTATTAAAGCACTGGCTCTTACTTGGCTGTGAACACTCATTTTTATGGGGTACGGTATACTATAGACGCATATTTTGGAAATGCAACACAAACATGTAGGCCGCGTGAAAGAATAAAGTGCAGATCCTTTCTTGTATTTGTAGTCATATGAAACGTATTGAAATAAGTCACAATGAGGGTTGCGCTCCGATGATTGCAAAAAGCATAGCTAGCTTTCAAACTGCAACTGGACGGATGGACGGACGGACTGGACAGACGAATAACTTTGAATATGTCTGTTTTTTAATAGAATATGCAGACTGCAACCCTCATTGTGACTTATTTCAATACGTTTCATATGACTAAAAATACAAGAAAGGATCTGCACGTTTTTCTTTCACGCCTACATGTTTGTGTTGCATTTCCAAAATATGCGTCTATACCCAGATAACATTCATACATTGGGCCAACGTTGGCAACTGGTCGGCAACGTCGGCATTGGCATTATGTCAGGTTTTGACGTTGGCTCAATGTTGGCATTACATCGCCAACATCGGCGTTGGCATTGTGGTGGCTGCTTATGTTGAGCCAATGTTGGCAATTAAACGGCAACATCGGCATTGTCATCATGTTGGTTGCTGCCGTTGGGCCAATGTTGGCTCTAGGTCGGCAATATAACATTGGCATTACGTTGGCGATCTATGTTTATCCAACGTTGGTTTTCACTCGGACACCGACATTGGCATTGTGTTAGTTTCTTACATTTGGCCAATGTTGGCTCTAGGTCGGCAATATAACATTGGCATTACGTTGGCGATCGATGTTGAACCAACGTTGGTTTTCATTTTTTCAGTCGGACACCGACATTGGCATTACGTTGGCGATCGATGTTGAACCAACGTTGGTTTTCAGTCGGGCACCAATATTGGCATTGTGGTAGTTTTTAACATTGGGCCAATGTTCTTATCAGTGACGTCATGTCAGCAAAATCAGCCAATTTGATTGGACGATAAGAAACACGTCACGCAGGTCACATTTTCCAACCGCCATTTTTAACTACGATACGATGTCGTTTGTTTTCGTCTAACTGATCGTTTGAGAATCGTTGCACAGTTAATGGAAGGGGTCTTCATTACTTGGTTTCATTTGAAGGTATGTAAGCTTTCACATTTATTATACATGTATGTTCGTTTTAGTATAGATAATGACTATACAAAACCATGGTTAACGTTAACAACATCAGAAGGTCATGTACTGTAGGCCTACTGGTCGTATGTATGTGTATGCGAGCTTTCACTGTACAACCCATTGTCTGTGACATTCCTGTACAGTGGATGGGGGGGTCATGATATATAACAAGACACACACACACATGCAGGGGATGTTGCATTAATAATATTGATAACCGTAGGCAATTTGGCTACAGTAGTTTCAATACTTACTAAGTAATACTGTGGTGGCTGCACTGGCACATACTGACACTTTTCTCACTAAACTAAAGTAGGCCTGAAACTCATCACCTTTATTGAGATAATGAAACAGTCATATCATGGAGGAAGGAAGAGGTCACATGTAAGGCATTTTTCTGAAGTTGCATCAATCCATCATGCTGATAATAACATATGACTCGGAGGGTTTCTAACTAATATGTGTATTTTGTTAGCATGACCCATTATTCTTCGTCCCTCTTTGAAAACATAATATTGTTTTACATGGTATGTTCATTACAATAAGTAAGCACGGGCTCAGTGACAAACTTTAAGGAGTGACTTTCTGCTTGATTAACCCTACTGTAGATACAATAAAGAAGACTTGTAACTGAAAGCCTGTATTCACTAGGCTTTGTACAGTGTACATGGAATGCCTTTGATGACTGTACACAGTGTAATTGAAAAGTGCGTTGTGTGGTTTGGCTGTGGGGCAGAGTACAGCAAAGTCAGCTTCTACTTTTGACTTGTTACAATATTAATTTGCATTTATAGACACAACAACTGGGTGTTTCAGAATGTTGACAGCCCGATGCGAAGGAACACATCTTGACATTTAAGCTTCAAGAAAGTTGTACAATCTGCGCTTTGGTACAGACAAGGCCCACTGTACAATGTTGAGATTGTGGTAGTGAAATAAATATCCCATGGTTGCTCCCAGAGTTGAGTGTCCAGTGTATGCACAATAATGTTCTTCTGTGAACAATTTTATTTGTATTTTTTAATTTTATATATATATATATATATTTTTTTTTTTTTCTTTTTTCTTCTAATTGATTTTGGTACACTATTTTATTTATTTATTTCGTATTTTATTTTTGTTATTGATTGGTTTTGTTACATTATGCATCTTTATACATGTACATTTAGTTTTTTAACCCGCCTACTTCTGGTACCTTTTTCATACAAGTTGATCCACCATTTGAAACCATTTGCTTATGTGGTTTTGAATGGTGAAATAACTGTACAGTATTGATTCTCCCAAATGGTTTTGAATGGTAGGTCAGCTAATACAAAACCTTGTTTGGATATTTCCAAATGGTAGTACAGCTAATACAAAACCTTGTTTGGATACTTCTAAGTGGTGAATCAATGGACCCTCTATGCATTTGAATGGATTTGAATGGTACCAACACTGTTCAAATGGTATCACCATGTTTGTACAAAACCAATGGGCATTTTGGGAAGTGGAAATTTTGAATGGTTTCAAATGGTCAAACAGTAGGAGGGTTAAGGCAATTTTGGTTTAAAACTTTGATTAAACCGGAACCTCTGAGTCACTGATTAGTGGTTAGGTTTTATACGTACTGTAGGTTTTTCTACAGTTTGCCCGTTCAATGCACAGTAATATAAATCGTCGGCAACATGTACTAGGAGCTTTTTTTATACTGCCATTATTAACCCTTGGTTAATACCTAAGTCACAATTAAAGCGGAGCCCGGGCGGCGTGTGCGATTTCTAGGCATCGACCGGCGTGTAGAGGTCGGCGAAAGATCGCGCGATAGGGCGGTCACAGTCACAATTAAAAGTGCCCCGCACGCTGCCATGACGGGGCCCGGGGGGTCGCCGGCCGGCGATCGGCCGACTTTCCTGGAAATGGGGTCGAATTCTTGGCCCGTTTATCGGCCGGTGTCCGGCAGGCACTCGTCCGATGTTCTGCCTATGTCCCTGCGATACCCGGCAGGGTGCCGGCCAATTCTTACAGGCCGTACGGCGGCCGGACGGCCGCCGGACGGGCATCTGTAGTGTGCCTGTCGAGTGCCCCGCGATCAACGGCCGCGATCCGGCGGCCGTTTGTCAATTTGCGGGTGAGGTATATATAGAGGCGCTCCTCTGACCTTCTTCATTCACTTCGACCTTTCTCTAGGAGCACTCTACGAGACGAAGAAACAAGAAGACGAAGAAGAAAATGCCGTTGATACCCGCCCGATGTGTGCGATGACCTGCCGGACATCGGCCGATTTATTGGCGATCAGTTTGCGATGCGAAACGCCGCACCAGGTTTTAAGTCCGAGTTAAAAGTAACTCGATGCCCGCCCGATGCCCAAAAATGACCCGGCAGCCGCAAGGAGTCCCGTGGGGCCCCGGCCGAAAATGCCTAGAAATCCGTCGCAAACTACTCGCAAACCCATCGCAAGCTAATTGTGACTGGGGTATAACCTAGCACTCAACCCATGGTACTCATAAGAGTCGTATGTATTAAACTGTTGTCCTAACAAGCGCTGTACTAGATCGCATTTTAAGGCTTATTGAAGACCTAGTAGGAAATACCACAACAATAAGGTAGCCTTACGTTTTTTTTTTTTAATGAAACACGAACCGACTTAGTCCAATGCTATATAATAACAGTGGGCATGAGTGCGATTCATTCACACCTTTAGGGGGGGGGGGGGTTGTATTGTGGGATTCCAATGGTCGGTTTATCGAGTTCTTTCTGTTTCCTACTCCTTGTAGAAATGGGTCCCGGGGTCGGATGTGGTTTTTGGGCACTCTCTATTCACCTTGATCTGGGTCTCTTGGTCACTTTGTGAACTTAGTGAATAAGGGTAAATTCCTCATCCTCATTCAGGGAGCCTCTTGTAGGGTGTGAGATTTCCCGGTAGGTCATATTGTTTTTTTTGTTTTTTTGATATTTGTATTGCTAGTACATTACATGTACGGTGTAGGGGGATGAATAGATCACACGTGTACATCACCAAATAATGTACTAATGCTGAACCTTCCCTTTAAACCATGGTAACATTAACCCTCCTACAATCAGTGCAATTTTTGAAACAACCCATTCAGGCCACTCCAAGCCACTCCAAGCCATTAGCTGTTGCCAGTGGCCTCCTATATGGTTACCCTTCTGTCACACCACTGAGATTGCAGGGTAAGGTGGTCTCCCATCGATACATTGCAGGCCATACTAATATGTTCAAACATTTACAGCGGCCTTGGGTGGCCACACAGTTGATTTTGTAAGATTACTTGGAAAGGACAGCAGCCTTGTATGTGCTGAAGGTTAGTGGATCGGAGTGGCCTCCATGTGAAGTAGGGTTGAGAACATATTGCATTACATTGTACATACTGTACAGTATATGCACGTAGGTCAAAGTTTACAGAGCTCTCTTCATTCATACATTACACATTTGTGCATACACATGTGATGACTAGCCCATGAGTCCCCAGTCCCCGGAGTTTGTCAAACTGAAACGAAACCATTGAATTATCAGACACTATAGAATTTCAAGTGTAATGCAAACATTATTTCACCATCTGCTCTGCATGGGTTTTGGGTGAATGACTAGTGCTTGTGTGTATACAGTACACTGAAGAAAAAAAAATATATATATACATGTATATATAATAATAAAAATGGCCTAACAAACCCAACCCATGCTCCATTGTACACTTTGATTGTACTCCTCGAAATGAAGTCTAGCAGCGTGTCGGTTTTAGTGTTGTGTACCCACGTGCATCCCTGAACAACTGTTCAGTGTAATTGAAAGGTCATTCGTCTAAGTCTAACCTCGTTTCCCTTTTTTCGCTCCATTTTTAATGCAATTTTGGCGGCTTCTCTGATAACGGTCGGTTTTGTGAGTTGTGGGAATTTTTTTTTTAGGGAATAATGGCATGTCCAGCAAACTGTAAAGTGAAATCCACCTACATGTACATGTACATGTACATGTACATGTACATGTACATGCAGTGTACCTTGCCTGCTTTGTTTATTACCCTAACATTCCCAAATCCTCCAAAATCCTCTTTGCTAAAGTGAAGGATTTTGAAGGATTGAGGTTACATGCTACATGCTCTTTGCTAAAGTGAAGGATTTTGGAGGATTGAGGTTATTAGGCGTACTTGCCATTCCATGGTACATGTACATGTACATCCATGATTGTTGTAGTGATTGCTAGGTCAGTGCTTGGGGTCTGTGGACACTGTTTATTGCTCCATGCATGCAGGGAGGGTCCCTGGCCACTGGTATCACAGATTAGAAATACATGTGTGCATACATGTCATGTGCTTGCTTTACTACTGAAGGATTTTGGAGGATTCAGGTTATGTGTAAGCAAATGGGCCTGGGGAGTTAGGAAGGATTCAGGTTATGTGTAAGCAAATGGGCCTAGGGAGTTAGGAAGGATTCAGGTTATGTGTAAGCAAATGGGCCAAGGGAGGTAGGAAGGATTCAGGTTAATGAGGTTTAATGAGCTATATGACATCATCACTCATTTACATAAGCTAATTACAGCCCGCTGTGGTTTGGGAAGTAATATTCATTTAATGATCACGCGGTGAACCGGTAACCTCCTCGCGTCGATTAGCCAATCAGCATGCAGTACCGTGAAGATTGTACGCGGCGCACAACTGTGCATTAGAATGCAGTCGATCAACTTCGGTGGTCTGTGAATATTACATAGGTACATACAGTAAAATTATGTAAATTTCATTCAAACTTTGTTTGAATATTCATTAGGGTCGACAACAAATAAAAAACTGTGCAGTTACTTTATGAATGAACTACAGTACATGAGTGAACAGCAAATAGACCGCCCACTGGAGGCCATGTAGGGAGCGTCTTACCGCACCGCGAACACGTATATTGTTAATGTTCGTGCGTGACGCGGTCAGTGTGCTGAAGTGCAAAAGTTGTCGTTTTAAATTCGACGGGTACATAATATGTACAAATTTTCCAAAAGCAGAAATATTGGGTTTCTACAGCAAGCAGACAAACTAAATTTGCATGGGGTACAGTTAATAATTATGCCCAGTATCTGTTTCTTTTGGGAGCATGGGTTTCATAAAATAGAGGGTATATGCATTTGGTCTATACTTGTCTGTGTGCGTAATGCAGTGTGTATTTCAACGCTGGTGTTTGTATGGTATGAGAGATGTCCGTTTACTTATTGTAATGTTTGTATTTCAGATCAACGGTTGATCATATGCTTTGCTATGACATAGTCAACCATCCATATAGTTTACACTACTTGGGGGTAAGGATGGCAAACATCATGTAAGTTTTTCTGTAGTCAAACAATTATTTATGAATTTTTGATGAAGCCATGCCCCCCCCCCCCCCCCACAGAAAAAAGAAAAGAAAACGTACGTTTTTGGTTATTTTGGGAACCGGATACGTAAAATTGAAAATCTTTCGGATACCCGGGTACTCGTAAATAATTTGGAAAAACACAAATACTCCCGAATGTATAAAATAACCAACATGAACACAAATTTCTCTTGTCTAATTAGAATCATAATAAATGTGGACTTACTGTAGTACTTCTCCCGCCTCTATATTAATAACAACTCGCACACACAAAATGTTAACAACAAATTTGAGACTTCCATTTGTCTGGCTTAAATTTTCAGTTAACATTTTTGAACGTTGTTTGGGGATCCTCGCCAATCTCGCCTGCAAAAACTACAGGGCCATTCTCCCAGTATTATAGTGAGACTCGCCTGGAAAGTAGTGATAAAGGTGCGGTCCTCAAAAACTTCCATTGACACCCTAATCCATTGACAAAAGAGAGTTCCTGCGGTTATGACGGCCGTCTGGCTGTGTCAGCTAGTCCTTTGTTAACAAAGTTAATCCCTTAAATTGCCAAGTTTGAACGGTAATTGAACTGTGAAGTACATGTATGTTTCCAGAATAAAAGCCAAGTTTGAACGGTAATTGAACTGTGAAGTACATGTATGTTTCCAGAATGAGTGTAAATTTACACATACACGAAACAGAAATACCCTCACTTAAATACCATATTATGTGTTTTCCAAATACATTTTTCAGTTGTTTAAATAAAATAAATATTACCGTGACGTTTAATGTGATGACGTGACGTTTAATGTGAGGTGTTTCCCCTCCATGGCATTTATGGTAAACGTTAGAATGACGATTTGAACAGACATAATTGTATTAATACCACAGAACCAATGCCGGAGGGGATCAACTAAAATTATGGCTCCCAACCTTTTCCATCTCCTTCATGAGCTAGGGTATCAGACTATTATGTATAAGGCGAGTACATAGCTCTTAGTCTAATACCCCAACCCCACAGACGAAACGCGAATGCACTCGTCAAAATATTTTCACAATATAAAAGAAGGGCTTCCAATCAATAACAGCACGTTGGCTTGACTGGGGATCTCGTTCACACTAATTGTACACAGAATGTACATGTACATGCACTGATTCCATGTGTTGTTGGCATGTGGTGAAGTAGCGTCTGCGTTGTAGCTGGACAAGCGTTCAATGATAAACTCTGAAAAAAGCCAAGGTATTTTTAGAGCCAAAATTACCACACCAGCAAGTGATTACAAGCTCAGAAATAATGTAAAAAAGAGCAATTTTATGTTTATTTATTTACTTTTTTTTACATTTTACTTTCGGGACATTTTTCATCAGAGGAAGAAAAAAGGGGGAAAAAAAACAAAAACAAAAACAAAAAATGTTCGTAATAATCCGTAAAACAATACAATGTAAGTAACTTTAAGAAAAGCTTGTTAAAAAAGTCCTGACCTGGGCCTACGGTCCGTGATCGTGTGAGTCATCAAGTTCTTTTGAACAAATTACATAAATGGTGTTTGTGGTTCACTAGTGTTGGACTGGTTCAAGTCTTATCTTAAGGTCTCACCGGTTCAGTTTTATGGGATCATCATCTGACTGGGCTGCAGTTCATTCTGGTGTGCCACAGGGATCTGTTCTACTTTTCAACATTTTTGCTTTTGATTTGCCATTTTGTGTTCAATCGAATCTTCGTCAATATTCAGATGACACTGTTTTGTATAGAGTCATTAAAACTCATGATGAAGTGGCACTCCAGAATGACCTGCAGCACATAGACACCTGGTGTATTAACTTAAACTGTACGGCTTTAAACCCAAATAAATGTAAGCTAATGACTGTGACCCGTTCTAGAAATCCTGCTAAACCACTGTATAATATTGGTGATTACACTTTGGAAAATGTTGATAACTACAAATAGCTTGGTGTTATTATTTCTAGGGACTTAAGCTGGAAAACCCATATTAACACTGTTGCTTCCAAAGCCACTAGGCTAAATGGATTTATTGGTAGAGTAGTTAAAACTAGGGACCCTAAAATTATTATTTCACTTTATCGCTCGCGGACAAAAAATGTGAAAGATAAAATGGGTGATTTACTGTGAAGTTTTATCTTTCACATATTCCTTAGTTTTCACATATTTGGTAACAGTACACAGGCTTGTTGACTCAAACAAATGCTTCTAGTGAATATTATATGAAATTATAGAAAAAACATATTTCATCAGTGGTGTATTTAGGATTAATTTGTAATGGTAGGGAGGAAGGGAAAGGTGATTTTGGAGGCAGTTTGCAGGCAATTAAATGTTATTTTCCTTGGAGAGCACATTTCTGTGTTCACCAAGCCGTATTTATACACGGTCTATTTTTGTTACAATAATCGAACAGGAAGGTGTAAAAGGCCATGTCACAAAACCTCTGTAGAATGCGAATTAAAAATATGTACATGTATACCTGTCAGAGTTGTGGTAGTCGTACTCATGAAAAGTACATGTACTCAACTGCAACTCTGATATCTCTATACATGTGCGTATTGAAGTTCACACAACATATCAGACTTTATGGTTCCTTGTTGTCAAAGACCATTATGCAGGTTGTTTGTTAAAACCAGACATATTCAAAGTTACAACCAAACATTAGTTGCAGTTTGAAAGCCAACTATGCTTTTGCAAATCATCCCGAGCGTAACCCTCATTTAAATGTGTATGGCAGATCGTGTCGCTATCCATAATAGCCATCTACTGCGGACATCTATTAAAGGTACACACCGCACTAAAAGTGGAAAACGTGGGATTGATAGAATGGTAGATATTCGGCTCCCACAGTGTGTTTTTGGTTAGGGATGAGAAAGGGCTACATTAACTGGGCCAGTTCCAAGTCTCTGTGCAAGCCAGAACTGGGCCAGTTCCATTTGCCGGCACCGCTCCAGTGCCAATTTGCCGGCACTGGGCGAGAAATGGCATCATGATTGGCCCTGTACTGGGCCAGTAATGGAATGTGTACTGGCACCCGTACTGGGCCAATACCGGTACTGTGTTGGTTAGTGATGAGTAAAGGCTAAAACCAGACATATTCAAAGTTACAACCAAACATCAGTTGCAGTTTGAAAGCTAACTATATATACATAACAGCAAAAGAAACGTCACCCCCTAAATTTTGATAAGTCTGAGAACGTGTTTAGCTTATGTGTCCTCAGACGTCATGCATGACGAATTTTGAGGTCAACCAAATTTGCCACATTGTGTTCGTGTTACACTCCATACTCATAATATTCTTCATTAAACAAATTATATTAACTATAAAATGAAAATAATAAATATTTTTCGGGGTGACGTTTCTTTTGCTGTCATGTATATATGCTTTTGCAAATCATCCGAGCGTAACCGTCATTTAATTGTGTTTGGCAGATCGTGTCGCCATCTACTGCGGATATCTATAAAATTTATGCTTTTTGTGAATATACACTGTCTTTATTACGTCACTATGACATCCTAAATTATTTAGTTTGAACTAAGGCCAATAAAAGTTTCCGGTTTTGGTCCCGGCACGCGTCGCCTCAGACCCGCACGTCAACATTTTTAGTTTTCTTGTTTTATTGTTGTTTTTGCTTTTCTGCTGTAAAAAAGATATCCAATTGTAGCCAAAATTGATGGATCGATTGGAATTGTGCTGCGCTGTGTTTTAAACGACTTTTTATAACATAGGGGCATGAATGTTTGCCTGATTTTGAAGCCGACCTATGACGAGAAACTTGATACTTTTTTGTTGGCTGAATGCAGTGTAACACGAACGTACATAATATAATATTTATTATAACTGCAATAATCATTAAGCTTACAGTGTTTCATCACAGCTCTACAGTTAGATAATTGAGTAATTTCTTTTTAAATACATACTTGAATGCATACATCTGAAATATAATATTTTACCATAATTGTTTAATAATGTAAGAAAATCTGTTGCAAAATAAACAATTCATTTAATATTTAATAATACCAGAAGTCTATATATATTGTCTGATATTAATATACCTAAACTTAGCAACCAACGATCCGTATTTAATTTAAATGTTAAAACCATCCGATATTTCCATTAATTGATGACATTCTTCCGTATCGTCATCAGGCAAACTCGGAGTCGAAAGGTTAAGACGTCTGCACTACTCTCTAAAAGTTTTAGACTAAAAGTCACTCCATATGATTGAAACTAGGGACAAATATTTAACAATTTCTCACTAGTTTCAATCGGTTAGAGTGATTTTCAATCTAAAACCATTAGAGATTAGTAAACAGGAAGTTGTGGGTTCGAATCCCGCCCGAGTTGCCTGTGGAAAGCCAGTGCTTCATACATACACCGGCATATAGGGCACAAATCAAATAAATACTTTATTTCCCTTCGCATTAAAAGCTACGATAAAAACTGTTTTACACAAGTCTCTGATGCTAAACAGATACTATTACTAGACAGCCCGCTTAATTAGCTCAGTCGGTAGAGCATCAGACTTTTGTGGAGTGCCATGGCCGAGCGGTTTAGTGCATCGGATTTGTGTTCTGATTTGTGTTCTGAGTCGTCAGAATGTTGGTTCGTGCAAAAACTACAGGACCATTCTCCCAGTAGGCTATCGTGAGACTTGCCCAGAAAGCAGCGATGAAGGTGTGGTCCTCAAAAACTTCCATCGTTAACACCCTAATCCATTGACAAAAGAGTTCCTACGGTTATGACGGCCGTCTGGCTGTGTCAGATAGTCCTTTGTTAACAAAGTTATTCTCTTAAATTGCTAAATTTGAATGGTAATTGAACTGTGAAGTTACTAGTACACGAAACAGAAATACCCTCACTTAAATACCATACTACTATGTTTTCCAAATACATTTTTTCAGTTGTTTAAATAAAATAAATAGTACCGTGACGTTTAATGTGATGAACGAAATTTGTCAAATGCAGTTTTATACTATTTAATAGGAGAAATTAACGTTATCAAACTCTTCACATAGAAATCTGAACGGTGTTCAATGTAGCTATATATCAAGAGGCAACCCGCGTGAATATTTACTGCAGTTTATTTTATACCAGATAGTTAAACATGGTATGGAAGTTTCCCCTGGCATTTATGGTAAAACGTTAGAACAGACAGAATTGTATTAATACCACAGAACCAATGCCGGAGGGGATCAACTAAAATTATGGCTCCCAACCTTTTCCATCTCCTTCATGAGCTAGGGTATCAGACTATTATGTATAAGGCGAGTACAAAGCTTAGTCTAATACCCCAACCCCACAGACGAAACGCGAATGCACTCGTCAAAATATTTTCACAATATAAGGCGAAGTAAAAAAAAAAACATGTTTAGCGTCCCCGCCCGCTTCCTTTTGGGGGGCCGCATGGATTTGTTTTTTATTTTTACCAATTCAAAATGAGATTAAAAAACGTAAATGTCAACCGATCCATCGGAAAATAAAATACTTGCAAGTCAGAACTTCTAATTTATAGATTCTGTCGGTCCAGTCGACCGTGCAATTAATTGTGCAATCTCTCCAGTCCAAGTACGTACATTTTTGCATGGCCCCATAGGCGTGTGTTTCGGATTTTGGCGCCGTGCGTGGCCAAGCCATCCTTGTGTACTACCATGGAGCTATGGTACCACTACTAACGTTAGTCTGGTTTCCCGGACCGGATACGTACATTTTATCGTCGTTGCCAAGTCAGGGAACAGACGGTATGAGCTCATGCAAGAGTGCGCACGCGCACATGCCATTAGACTCGGGGACAAGTCGTTAGACAGTCGTGTTTTGTCTGTAGGCGCCGCTGTATATACCAGCGCGGAACGCTGTTGAAGCTACTAGCGGCAACTAAATTCGGCTAATTATCGACTTGATTTCAAGTCTAACGTTCCATGAATCACCTGATTTCTCACAACCACATGTGTACGTAGACAGCTAGCTGCATGATCGGCTGCCGATGTGTTGTTAGCACTTGTCAAATTAATGTTTGGAATTTTTAAAGAAAGCACAACAGAACACGGGATGGAACCTCAAGTTCAATGCATTTTTATTTTCCAACTTTAAATTTATTCTTGTGAAAGTGAGCTACAGGGTTTTTAATACTGAACAAACTATTTAATAAAACCACTGTAAACATGTTCAATGTCTTGTCCAACATGTTTCTTTCATTATTGTGTGTTTGAACAGTGGAAAAACCAATGGTTGTTCGAAATTTAAAAAAGAATGGCGGCCATCTTGAAAATAAAAATAAATAAATAAAAAGCCCCTCCCGCTTCCTTTCTTTCAGAACCCCGGACGCTAAACATGTTTTTTTTTTACTCGGCCTAAAAGAAGGGCTTCCAATCAATATAACAGCACGTTGGCTTGACTGTGGATCTCGTTCACACTAATTGTACACAGAATGTACATGCACTGATTCCATGTGTTGTTGGCATATGGTGAAGTAGCGTCTGCGTTGTAGCTGGACAAACTCTGAAAAAAGCGAAGGCATTTTTAGAGCCAAAATTACCACACCAGCAAGAGTGATTACAAGCTCAGAAATAATGTAAAAAATGAGCAATTTTATGTTTATTTATTTACTTTTTTTTACATTTTACTTTCGGGATATTTTTCATCAGAGGAAGAAAAAAAGGGGAAAAAAATAAAAAAAATAAAAAAACGTAAGCGATTTTTTCTTTCTTTTAATGTTCATAAGAATCCGTAAAACAATACAATGTAAGTAACTTTAAGAAAAGCTTGTTAAAAAAGTCCTGACCTGGGCCTATGGTCCGTACCAGGGAAAACGTTTGCAGGGCATTGACCTGCCAATTAAGCCATTCCATTGTGTGGACGGATTAACATTTGGCCAGCCGGGCCCAGCCAGGCAAAGTAGTTACATCAAACTAGTGTGGCCGGCTTCTATTGTTAAGGTTTTTCTAAAGGTCTTGTAGGAGGGCAAGAATTTTTGCAGGTGAGAATTTTGATTGTTCCGGGTGGAGTTAGTGGGCGAGATTGGCTAAGGTCCCTTACAGATAATTGGAACTTTAAAAAAAAATGGAACCAGGTAATGACAGTTTCAGTCATCCGGGTATTTGGCTACCTGGAACAGCCTTATCCCTAATTGGCTTCTAAAATACACAAAAACATTTCTTATTCAATTATGTTATAGTCCACAGATTGTCCAGACTGAGTTTGCAGTGAGGTGCAAGCTTGCTTCTTCCTTCTTCCCCATCAGAGGTAAGCGGGTGAAGGGCAAAAAACAACTCTATAGTCATTATAGGATGCCACCAAGTCATTTATTGACGAGTAAGGACATGACTGTTAATAACCTGTTGCCATTTAAAGTGCATGCTGGGAATCTGGTGACAAACCCAGTAGCATGCAAATCATTTGACGTACACAGGCATAATGGTGCATCAAATCTGTACAAGATGTATTGTCATTCAATTGAGAATGCTTAAAATGTTTATTGTTTCTTTTTACATTGAATAAGTGATTGATTCGCCATCATTTTATAGGTCTTATGAATTCTTGGGCATGTACATGTATCATCACCATCTATGCTGAGTTTGTATTGGCAGAAGCTTAATTATGGATAACAATTTAGGAATTTCAATTTCTAGAAAAACTTAAAGGGGACCACACCAACATCGGTATCAGTATATATTGAATATACATGTATCTTATTTAGCAAAAATTGTACATGTCATTGTATACAGCCCATCATATCATAACTAGACATTAAACCTTCACACTTTTAAAATAAATTCCCCCTTTTCACTCCAGATTGGAACCATTGAACCCTTGTCAGACAAATGTGTCACACACAAACAGCCATTTGTGTTACTGCTACGAGGTGTGTCAGAGTCCATATAACTTTGTGATCCAATGGCCAGCAGTTGAAGTTGATCCATTCTTTAAAGGAGTTAATGTATGTTTCAAATTAAATTAACATTAATCTGAGCCGTGAGTCCGGGTTGGATATGACCAACCCTTTCCAGGTGAGAATGACCCGGAAACTGGATCAGATTATTTGACTTGTTTTCCGGGTCAAATAATCTGACCCAACTTTTTGGGTCATTCTGACCCGGAAAGTGTCGGGGCATCTCCAACCCGGAGTATGGGTCAAATCAGACCCAGGAGTTTGAGAGTGTGTTGGCTTACGTGTTGGCTCGATGCTGGTTCAAAGTCAATGATACAAAGGTCCAATGTTGGTCCAATGTTGGAATATGTTGGCTCAATGTTTGCTCGATGTTGGATCAAAGTTAATGATACAAAGGCCCAACATTGGTCCAATGTTGGACTATGTTGGCTCGATGTTGGATCAAAGTTAATGGTACAAAGGCCCAACATTGGTCCAATGTTGGACTATGTTGGCTCGATGCTGGTTCAAAGTCAATGATATACAAAGGCCCAATGTTGGTCCAATGTTGGAATATGTTGGTCCAATGTTGGAATATGTTGGCTCAATGTTGGCTCGATGTTGGATCAAAGTTAATGATACAATGGCCCAACATTTGTCCAATGTTGGTTCGATGTTGGCTCGATTGATATGTTGTCCAACACTGGTCAACATATCAACAGGTTACACAGGTTACAGTTGGTTTACTATTGCCCAGTGTTGGAAATTTGATTGCCAAAATATGTGAACAGTTGTGGTAAATACTGACCAATTCTGGGAGAAATAACCTTACCCAACCGTTGTTGCCCAACGTTTTTACAGTGTATTTAAATAAATAATATCATATCAAATTAATAGCCTAATGCATTATGGTCGAGCGGTTTAGTGCATCGGATTTGTGTTCTGATGGCCGAGTCGTCAGAATTTGGGTTCGAATCCCAGCCGCGACCAGGGTGCTTGTGTCCTTGAGCAAGACACTTTACCATAATTGCTTCTCTCCACCCAGGGGTAAATGGGTACCTGTGAGGGCAGAGTTGGTTGTTGTGTTTGATTAGCCCTATGCGCTGTAATAGCAACAATTGAGCTGAATACTCCCCGGGGAGCTGAGATGGTTTCAGGAATGATTTATGAGCCTGATGAGCTGGGGTAATAATGTAATGCGCCTTGAGCACCAGTTTGGTGGATACGTGCGCCATATAAGTCTACGTTATCGTCGTCGTCGTCGTCGTCGTCGTCGTCGTCGTCGTCGTCGTCGTCGTCGTCGTCGTCGTCGTCGTCGTCGTCGTCGTCGTCGTCGTCGTCGTCGTCGTCGTCGTCGTCGTCGTCGTCGTCGTCGTCGTCGTCGTCGTCGTCGTCGTCGTCGTCGTCGTCGTCGTCGTCGTCGTCGTCGTCGTCGTCGTCGTCGTCGTCGTCGTCGTCGTCGTCGTCGTCGTCGTTATTATTATTATTATTATTATTATTATTATTATTATTATATATTAACATTTCTCTACTAAATCAGTAGAGAAATATAAAAGAAAAACATAAGACCTCAGAACGGACTAAGGCGCTTTTGGCGTTGTTACTTGCGTGCGTGTCAAGCTAAATCAATCTATACATAAAACCTGTAAAAGTTTCAGCTCAATGCAGTCTACGAGAAATACAAATCTGTGAAAAAACCTTGTAAATGTGCCAATTATTTCGTGTTTTTTTAATGAGAGAACTTTAGACAGTACTTTCTCAGGTTGATTGGTACCTAACCATAACCAACTCCTCACATCAAGTTAACTTTTGGATAATAGCTCGTCAATTCTGTAATCAGGTAATTACTAATGTCATACCTTCTCTTGAAACCAAAAACAATAACTTTACCTTAAAGGTGAGGCCTTCGCTGTAACGCGGTAAGACCAGTAGAGGAAAACATGATATCAGTGCTATTCCGCTGCTCAGAACCACTCCAAAAACCACAGTGCTCTCAATCATTCGTAGTTTATCTATGTTATAGGTCACCAACGCCACGGCGATCAACTCAAACATGAGATGGATGGTGAGAGAAGCAAGAACTACGGCTGTTTGGTGTTTCATTGCCCACTGCTTCGAAACTCGGCAACAACGTGAAGTTATTTTCGTCAGTGCACTTTGACCTGAATGCTTTGCGAGTGTTCGTGTTTTCTCCGTCTCACAGTGTGATTCGTCAGACTTTCTGAGAATCTCTGGAAGGTTTGCCAGTTTGACGTCTGATGTTCTCAAAATCTCATTATTGTCACTGTCACTCACTGGAGCTCGGTAACGAAGAAAAATCGTTACCACTGAAACAACAATGAAATCCGCCAACGACCCCAAAGAGACAAAATGAATGATGACCTCAAAGTCAATGAAAATGTTGATAAAAATTGCCAGAGCACTGCCAAATAATGTAGCGATAATAGGTGTCTTGGTTTTCCGGTTATTTCGAGCAAAGATATCTGGGATGAGTCCATCTCTTGCCATGGCGAAGATACTCCTTGATAGACAGAATATGGAATTCAGAATACTGCCAGTCATGCTGCATAATCCTCCAATCCCCACCACATATTTCATCCAGTCCAGACCGATTCCTTCAAAGGCCGACACAAAAGCAGAATTTGGGTTGATGTTTTGATATTCAGACAAGACAGTGATAGCAATCACACCAGCAATATAGTTGATAATCGTGACCACAAAGGCTGAGATGATACCGATGGGAAGACCTGTACTGGGATTCTTGGCCTCCTCGGCACTGAATGCGATGGCTTCAAAACCTCCATACCCAGAGCCGAAGCAGACTGCTGCACCCACAAGAACACCACTGAAACCCATGGGGAAGTAGCCGTGGTTTGTCAGGTATGAGAAGTCGGCGTGTATCATGGCAAAGACAAACACGAGAGCTATGGTCAATATGTTGACTATGACAAAGAAGCCATTCGCTTTTGCAGACATATCGGACTGGTTCCCAGTGCAACAGGTATTGTGGCCAATAAAACAACGACCCCTCCAGTGATGTCAGGATACTGGGTAACAACTGGAATGTTCCATTCAACCCCACCCAAAAGATACTCAATGGTTAAGTTTCTTATCTGATCACCGATGATATTGTCGAAATAAGCACTCCATCCTCGAGACACAAACGCAACAATGAAAACCCGCGAGGCGATAACATTCCAGCCTACCAAAAACGCCATAAATTCTCCAAGACTGATGTACGTGAACGTGTAAGACGCTCCAGTCTGAGGAAATCTCGTTGCGCACTCTGTATATAACAACGCCGTGAGTAAACACGCCACACCGGCAATCAAGAACGACAAGGTAGCACTAGCAGCAGGGCCCGCCAAATTTCCGGTCACTTCCCCCGTCAAGATGTACAATCCAGAGCCGACCATGGCCCCAATCCCCATCAACGCTAGATCGGCTGCAGATAAACATCGCTGAAGAGGAGTTTCTGCCAAGCCTGCATCAGCAGCTTTAACTCGGCTGACGGAGCGACGAAGATGCTCGCAACAACTATTCTCGGTCATGGTGATTTGAAGAGCAGTTGATCTACTTGAATCATATTCCAAACTTAAATTTGAATTCGTTACGTAAAACGCTGCTTTAGCTGTTTGCGCGATATTAAAGAACACACATGACCGTGCTGTGCTGACGAAATCAACATCGACAATGAAACTAATTGCGGTGACACCATGTGGAATCTCAATTGAGTAGTAATTAGTTCTGAAAAGAACTGGTGGTACAACTGGTGGTACAACATTCTCCTGAGGACGACCAGAGCATACTGATCGAAACGTCGAGTTGTACCACCAGTTCTTTTCAGAACTAATTACTACTCAATTGAGATTCCATGGTGTCACCGCAATTAGTCTTACTTATCATCCTCACCATGCAAAGCTACAAGTTTTACCTATCGACAATGAAGTTCTGCGTTGTGGTCATCACGAGGGTTGCATTCACTGCAATATAAAGACCTGGTCGAGAATTTTGCGAATGTAAATAATGGTCCCTGAAGGGTGCACCCCACTAAATAAACTCCCATAGTAAACAGTGCTAAATACAAAATATTCAAAAATCATTAAAAAATACTTAGAAGTCCCACAGTTTTTAAAACCAAAAGAAAAAATATTGATCGATATATAACCTTTTATATTCTTCTCTATTTACTTTCTAAAGTCCAGGTTTCCAGGGAGTTATTCTCATCCCAATGAAAACCACCCTCTACAGTAGTGAAAACGTCCACACTGAAAAGCAGCCATTTTGGAAAAAGGCCTTACGCTTGAAATCAAATTAGGACCACTTTTTCAGGGCCTAGTGTGTCCAAAATACTCACAGTTGGAAGCCAAGGACCCCCGGGTTATGATAGTGGGCCATTTTACACAATCCATCAAATGAATGGGCCTCAAATCTTTGTTTTCAGAAAAATTTGAGGGCATACACTTTATGATAAATAGCTCGGCGCATGAATTCCTCACTATTTAGTGGGGTGCACCCTATAAAGAGATGATTTTTTTCAATTTGACTTGGGAACACACTAAGGACATCCATTATATTGCAGAGGTCATGTTTCTGAAAAAAATTGAAAATATTACTCCACTGCAAAATGTCAGCTTTAAACATATTTGGTTCGTCTATGATGTTTCTGTGCAGTTTGCAATGGATAACCATGCATTGTGTATGCATTATTGTATTTCTTGGGTGCAATGTTTTTCTTTAAAAATTTCTTTAAATAACAATTAGTTTCCTCCTTGAATATTTAAACAATATCTGAGATATTATCTAAAGGCAATTTCAGAAATTTTACAAAATTAACCTTATTAGGGGCGGATCCAGGTTGACAGAAAATGGGGCCTCATACACAATGAATCATACGCTGAGGGGCAAATCACGAGCCTTTCTTCACATGATGTGCTGAGAAGAAAATGTAAAATGTAAATTGTTTCATGGTAAACAGACCACAAGAGAAAAAACATCCCCAACCCTGCATACATCCCCCATGTATATACAGGTCCTTGCAAAGAGAGTTGATAGGTGATGGAGAGGGGCAGGAATGGTACAATCAGTTGTACACAATTTCAAAACCTTCACTATTAATGCATGCATTCCTGAACCAGTACTATTTTAGAAACAACTACTTGTAATAGTTTTGTGAATTTTACTAATGCAACACACATGTAACACTAATTAAAGACAACAAATAACAACCAACTTCCAATGATAATGCACAATTTCAATAGCCGAAAAAGAGCACATGCAGACTATGGTATTAATTTCACAATTCCACATACCTTTTGTTGTAACAGTACTGTATTCATCCAATAAAGACCTGAAATACAAGGATATTGAATGGGAAAATTTAATGTAAAGATTTTCATTTATTATCAGCCTTACTGATACTGTAAACAAAAGCACACGTTTAAATCCCACCATCAAAACAAACCATGGACGACGCCATTTTGAATCTATAGGGTGCACCCACTAAATAAACTCCCATAGTAAACAGTGCTAAATACAAAATATTCAAAAATCATTAAAAATACTTAGAAGTCCCACAGTTTTTAAAACCAAAAGAAAAATATTGATCGATATATAACCTTTATATTCTTCTCTATTTACTTTCTAAAGTCCAGGTTTCAGGAGTTATTCTCATCCCAATGAAAACCACCCTCTACAGTAGTGAAAACGTCCACACTGAAAAGCAGCCATTTTGGAAAAAGGCCTTACGCTTGAAATCAAATTAGGACCACTTTTTCAGGGCCTAGTGTGTCCAAAATACTCACAGTTGGAAGCCAAGGACCCCCGGGTTATGATAGTGGGCCATTTTTACACAATCCATCAAATGAATGGGCCTCAAATCTTTGTTTTTCAGAAAAATTTGAGGGCATACACTTTATGATAAATAGCTCGGCGCATGAATTCCTCACTATTTAGTGGGGTGCACCCTATACCATCATTATATTGAACGCTTTAGATGAATGCATTGTGTACACTTTTCCACACAGTCATTATTATAGGCACACCAGAGGGGACCTTTCTTTTCCAGAAGAACCAATTACTTTATATTAAAAAAAGGTCAATCAGTGTATTCGTTGTAGTTCAACTAAAACCAAAGTAAAACAGTTCATTGTATTGAAATGTTTGAGGAAAAAAGATTCAATTATTTAAGAAGTTCAAATTAATTCAAAAGATTTGTTGAGATTGTATTTTTAACTCATCGACTTGTGGAATTTAAACAGCTTAATAATTTAGCAAGTATATGCATGGGAACGTTTAGGGTGTAATAGACCTTAAGTAAACTAATTTCCAGTTCAAATCTAGGAAAGAGTTTCCTAAATTCCAACAAATCTGAATGCATCTAAATTTTTCCGTTAACGACACACAACGAAAAAATTGGAACTTTCACATGTTGGTTGCACCATAGAGAAAGGACCCTTTCCCTATGGTTGCATAATGTATAGAAGCAAAAAAAACGAAATACTTAATGTTCAGGTGGAATCTCTTCACGAAAACAATATTTATTTGAACAACTTAAAATATGTTAAATCGTACTGTAGTACATGTACATTTATTCGCTGGTCTTTACCGGCACTCGGGGCAAAATCATGAACAATGGACAGATCGTGTCGGCAAGATGACTGCGTCCACCCATGGAGGAAGAAATGGTCCACCACGTTCTTAAATTACTGCTGGTCCGGATCAGCGGCTGCCGTGTTCGACACGAAATTAGCACATGAATAGAACCTATTGATATTCAATTCCATTGATAGCTCAATTGTGCCGGCCGTCTCACTCCAGCCCGCACCAGTTGTCAAGCAAATCTTTTGTTCAGGGATTAAGACGGAATGAACGCGGCCACTGCTTCCAAAACGTGGTCTGACTTTATGGAAAAGAGGCCAAAATCATGTAATACATATAAACGATATGATCTGTGTTTACAAAATTGTGGCGGAGGTCACATTTTCTGCCAGATGGTATGCGCACATAACAGCGCACTCATCCTGTTTTGGTTTAGACGTGACAGGTCACGTCGTCTCATCGCATCACCTATGACGTAACACCTAAACCAAAACAGGATGCGCACACATACCGTTGGGCAGAAATGTGCTGTTTTGGTTAAGGCGTGACATCACGGGTCACAACCTCTATAAATTGTCGAGTTATTTTGCCCTTCAGTAAAACTGTTGTTCAGTTGAGTTAATTCTGGTGACAAGCTTTGCCCATCCGGGCTTGGCTGTGCCACTGCCCACACCCTCGGCCTGCTGAGTATGTTAAATATCAGCTCGTTACTAGTTGGCTCATTGTTTGAAGGTCCGTAAAGGGAAGGTATAACTAAATAAGTAATTACCAGATTTTATAATTAACGATTTATCATCTAAAAGCTTGCTTGGTGAAAAGTCGGTACACATATCAATCATCCTGAGAAATTTTGAGTTCATCTTTAAAAGATAACAATAATTTTGTTGTCAAAGTTGCCATCTGGCAACTTTTGATGGAAGAATTTGTATGAATGATTGGTACTTTTTACTGACTTCACATCAAAATGTAATAATTTGGGTAATTTTGTTATCGTGTTTTAACCAATGTTGTACCTACCGTTAAACATGTATCAATAATTATGATTCTAGCAGATTCTCTAATTTATATTTAAAATTATTCTTTTCCTTCAAGGAGGCGTCCAACCTAAAAAGGATGATTCCATCCTGAAGATGTGGCCTCCGCCCAAGCCACCAGTCGGCTCTCAGCCTTCCCTGTATACCCCCTCAGCCTTCCATCCCCCAGGCCCTCATCAACTCACTCACGTGCAACAAAAGCCTGCTGATATTACACCACAAGTGGGCGCTACACCGGGTACAACAACAATGCGACGTTAAGTGAGCGAATACGGTATGATAGTTCAGTCAAGGTCGTATGTCAGCCAAGGCGAAACAGGACAATTTTATCCTGGGCAGGGCATCAGACAAGGTGAGCAGATTCAATCCAAGAAAAATTAAATAATGTTATTTAAAGATAAATAGTTGAATTTTAACCCAAACACATGATGTAAAGCAAATGATGGTATCACTATCAGTCTTCCCTGGCAATAATTTTGTCTAAGGTGCTGTCATTATTAAGAAAAGTGAAATTATTGCAAGTAAGTACAACGGAAAGGGTTTCATATTCAAAATTCCTTGTTAGAATGAATAACAAAATCTGAATGCATTTACACCATTTTATCATTAATGCCAGAATGTAATAAGCTGACTATCATAATAAGCTGATGTATCTCTTGATCCTCATAAGACATGAATGCATAATTTTATACATTTTACCAAATAAAACATTTTAAATTTGTTGCATTGAACTTTTTATATTTTCAGGTGTGGCTGGAGACGGCATTTTGGGTACTCATCAAAATGTATCTACAAAAGGAGATCATCCACAATATCCACCTCTCCAGACTCAACAAGTAAGCTGTGTGCCCGAGGAATCTCTTACTACTCCCCCGGAGAATGCGGAGACACTTGAGGCAGCAGAGGATGCTGAGGAGAAATCTAGTACGGCAGAGGTTTCATCTGGAGAGTCAGAGGAAGAAGAAGATAGTGATGATGTTGATGAAGATGACACCCAAGGAGATCACCAATCTCCGGGGACAGTTAACAGGCAGTTTCACTCTCCTCCACAAATCCAGCGCTCTGTGGCGTCCCTCTCATCCTCGGGCAGCGCCAGACGATTCTTTCTGTCACCCCTCATGGATGCTGAAACCATCGAGGTGGAGTTTGAAGATGTTGCTCATGGCCCTGCCCTCTTAGAGAGTCTCACGGATGTTAATCTTCCTCTAGGAGACAACCAGGATATGAGTGATGTCGGACGTTGGGGGGGAGAATCTTGTATACCTCTACTTAATGCAGCAGGCACAGCAGGCTAGGATCCGGCGATCACCGTAAACTGGGTTAACGCGTCCCAGGAGAGTGGGGAACCGTATGACATCATCATCACCCACGGCGACACTGATATCTACATTGAGGTGAAGTCGACCATACAAGATAAGAAGCAGGTAATTGAGATATCCTCGAAGGAGGTCGTCTTCGCGCAGCAGAAGCGTAAGTTTTTCCACCTGTACAGGGTGTACAATGCCGCAGCGGTGAGAGTGTGTCGCATGCATGACCTGGCTCACAGAATGGACAAGAAAGAGGTGAAACTCTTCATGTACATCTAAGAATCGGATGATTGATTTAATGGAAAAACCGCTATAAAAGATCAGATACTTTGGGATATCTTACTGAATTTAAAGGCAAGGAATAGAATTACTATTTCAGAAATAACTAAATGGTCAAAATATTAATGTTTAACTTACTTAGTGTAAAGCTGATAATTGTATCAATCTTCCATGATAGCAATAATTTAGTCACAGGTGCAATCAGTTTTTAAGAAAAGTGAAATAATTTCCAGTTCAAGCTTACGAAACAGTACTCTGTTTTTATATACATTAATAATAGATCAGATTATCTCCAAAGTGGAATTCCCCATAATTGGTAGTCTTGAAAGAAACAGAGTTTTCCATAATTAATTTTTGCGAAAAATAATTGAAACTCTTCCAGCAGGACTTTTACCATGGAAACATATAAAAAGAACAGAAGTTTATGCACAGATGATAAACATACAGACGATAAACATACAGATCAAAACATGAAAAAAAATTGCCCTTTCCTTTCTTGGAAAAAATTTAAATAAAAATATGGAATAACACACCAAAAACAGTAATTTTAAAAAAAAACTAGATATATTTAAACGGAAAATGTAGATTTTTGCTCTCAATTATTTTCTTATTTTATAGTTTTCTGAAAATGATGTATAAGAACACTTGGACCATTAAAAGGGGATAATATCGTCACGATCAGAGCAGACCTTCGACAGGGCATGGAATCGGTGTCCTAGTTTTAAGTTGAACACAGTGACTGAAAAATTACTGGTTCATTTATGCAGCTCAGCAACTGCAATAGACCTCATTGTGTGGGGGTATTATTTTCAGTTATTGAGCTAATCTAAAACTAGCATTCCGATTCCATGCCCTGTTGATTGTGATGATATTGCCCCTTTAAATATTCCACAAGCTTCTAATATTAGATTTTAGAGTGCCATAAATTTATTATTAATTTTTTATTATTAAGCAATTTACACAATGTAAGTATGATTAGTTTTATATTTTGTTACAGGTATTGAAGTGTAATTATTGTAAAGTAGTGTAATCTTTGCCATGTAATAGACCTTATGCATATGACGTCGCAAACGGAAGGTCACCCTCTATCGAGGCTAGAGAAGGTCACTCATTGGTTCATGTATATGCGCTGTACGTATACGCACGCACAGCACACATACATGAACCAATGAGTGACCTTCTCTAGCCTCTGATAGAGGGCGATATTCAGTTTGTGACATCATATGCATAAGGTCTATAATGAATTAAAATTAAGGTATAGGATTGGTAATACAAAAATAATTTATTTTTTCTTTATAAAACCTGACGATAGCAATGACCTAGAAATAATTTAGTCTGAGGTACTATCATTTTTAAGTTAAATAAAGTTTTAAAAATTCAGTTCACATTTTAAGGTTAGAGAATAAATTTTCTGGTGAACAACACATTGTAATAAACTGAAATTTTCACACAATTTATATTGATAAAAAAAGAATAAGAATCAGTTTTGTAGAATCAATTTTGCGGCAACATTACGCTGTTGTAATTCTGTTAAAATATTCTCGGCCTTTAATTTGATTGTAATGGAGGATTATGCTCTCAAAGAGCAGTGCTCCACAACTTCATAAATGAAAACAAATAATGACTGGAAATAAGTATTTAAATTAAATTAGAGAGAATTTTAATACTCTGAAATATTTATGGTATACCTAGATCTTGTTAATGGATGTTAGGGAAGCTTGCTTTGTTAAAAGATGAATTGGTAATTTTAAAATAACAAAATGATCAAAATATTTTATGTAAAACCTACTTGGTGAAGCTGAAATCATGTTTGTCTGAGGTAGTGTCATTTTAAAGAAAATTGAAAATATTGTCAGTACGTTTATTGGGAAAAGTACTCTTTCCACAATTCCACATTAAAATAAGTATCCAAAAATATGATAGCATATTCACTATTTAAACCAACCAACTCAACCCGGTGTTAAAATAAGTTCTTGTCAATGTGGCAGAGTTTAAGTCAAGTATGAGAACATCTGTTAAACTAAATGGGATGTTTTACGGAAAGGTATACAGACAAGGTATTTTCCTATTTCTCATGTGATCGTTGAGGGCAGTGACACTCGATGGTTCCTCACTATGACGTGTGTTTTCGACGCTGTGGTGCATACCAAATATGAAATACGAAGATGCCTACAGAGAAAACACTATCATTTCAGTGAATCTTGATAGGGACCATTAGAAGATCGTAAACTTGTGGGTAAAACAGATATAACGTAACACGTAATGTGTTCATACGTGTGACGTCACATCCCTAACGTAGGCCTAATACATATGCACATAAAATAAATGCTTGCGTCGGCAAAAATTCCCACCCCATGATTTGTTGTTATTTTAATGGACCGAATTGAATATCAAGGGAAAGTCATTATTATCTAGGAAAGGTATGATAGTGCTCCACCGCAAGGTTAATTCAGTACATTATTTTACCTGCTGCCATCCACACGACAAACTGAATCCATGTCAATGGTTCAATCTGCACAGCAAGTGTCACATTAATCAGCAAGCTAACGAGGCAAGTACGGCATAAGTGGCACCTGAACAAGGAACAACATTAGAAGACGTTTAAGAATAATGTAATATCTGTCATAGCCCCAATTGACCATATTGGGTACTGCTCATTATATATGCACAAGTTTAAGAGGTCATGTACATTACAGAAGCAAGAACACTTCAGTAATATCTTGAGTGGTCTCATTCTTTATTTGTAGCCCCAAATATTAAACTGGCGACGAGGATGAGATCGAACCCACGCGTGCCTCTCAGTTATTAGAGCTCGCTAGATCACCGAACTGTCGAAAGGGCTGGTGATGTCGAAAACCAAAGTGAAACCCCACGAAACGGTTCACAAATCTCAAAGAAACCAACTCATCATGCTCAAAAAAAGGGAAAGCTCCAAGACAGATGAGCACCCCAAACCACAGAACAATACAAGGCCAAGAGGCCGCAAACGGAGGACATTATCCGCATGACCGAGAATGCCCTGCTAAAGGCAAAGAGTGTAGTTCAAGTGGTAAGCTCAACTACTTTCTTCTGTCTGTCGATCCAGCAAACGCCAACAGCGATCACAACACAAATCCCAGACAGTAAGAAATGTGGACGAGGGCGACTCTTCATCTTCATCAGAGGATGAATACATCTCGCAGTCGATACATCCACGCACAAGCCTCAAACCACAATTCGGATCGAAGGCATTGATACATCAGTTGTCGTCGACCGGATGCCCCTGTAACATCATCGACAAACCCACATTCAGCCGCATCACTCTCTACAAGTCGCTGAAACTGGAGAAAAACTGACATACGTCTTTACCCATACGGTACAGATAAGGCACTGCCCATAAGCGGTAAATTCAGCGCGCGCTCATTGAACAGGAAACCGGTTTGGAACAGCTGACGTGTTTGTTGTTGACACCAAAGCTGGATGTCTCCTTGGCCTCAGAACAGCTCAGGACTTGGGACCTCACCGTCAACGACCCAGTCAACAACATCACCGATCACAACAGCAAAGACTTCACCAAACATATCCGGCTTTGTTTGCCCAACGCATTGTAACGAAACTCAAAGGAGCTCAGGTGACTATCGACGAGTCTGTGCCCCTGTTGCCCAACGCTATCGCAGTAAAGCACCTTCCATCTGGCAAACAAAAGAAGCACAACTTAAAGACCTTGAAGATCAAGACATCATCGAGGATGCTGTCGGTCTCACCATGGGTGTCCCCTGTCATCGCAGTCCCTAAACTGCAAAAAACCTGATAACATCCGCCTGTGCATCGACATGAGGGCTGCAAACAAAGCTATAAAGGAGAAGGACACCCATCACCAACAATGGATGAACTCAGAGCTAAGCTCAATGGCTCACGAGTCTTCCAAATTGGATCTTCGGTCTGATATCATCAGCTTGAACTTGCACCAGAAAGTCGATACATTACGACCTTCGCAACATGTCGGACTCAAGAGATACAAACGACTCATCTTCGGTATCTCTTCAGCCAGTGAAGTGTTCCAAAACACAGTCCGACAAACCATTGAAGGCATACCCGGTGTGCCAATGTCTCGGATGATATTCTGATTCATGCCTCACCATGGAAGAGCACAACAAGAGGCTACATCCTTCTTGAGTGCTTACAGGAAAAGGGGCTCACAGTCAACAAAGAGAAGTGCCAATTCGCACAATCCCGCGTTTACTTCTTTGGGCTTGTCTTCAGTGAACATGCGCGTCTCCCCAGATCCACGAAAGTCGACGCTATCAAAAACGTTAGTGCCCCCTGAGAGCCCAGCAGAAGTCCGCAGCCCATTGGTATGGCAAGCTCACGCTTCATACCAAACATCTCAACCATCACCGATCTCCTTCGCACACTTACCGAGAAAGACGCAAAGTTCGAATGGAACTCGACGCACGACGTAGCGCTCAACAACTAAAAGACTCACTCACGCGAAGCTGTCGGCATACTTGATCCAGCCAAAGACACGGGAAGTATGGGTTGATGCGAGTCCAGTTGGCCTTGGTGCAATGCTAACACAAACGGACAAACAAGGACTAAGCAAAGTAGTCAGCAGTCAGCCGCTATGCCAGTCGCGCTCTGACACCACCGAACAGCGCTACAGTCAAATTGAGAGAGAAGCCTTCAGGAATAACTTGGGAATACAACGCTTCCATATATACCTCTGTCAAGCGTTTACAGTCGTCACAGACCACAAGCCGCTCATCCCCATATTCAGCAAACCTCAGGCAAACCCATCTCCTCGCATACAGAACTGGCTACTCAAACTACACAGTCATATGACATGTCTGTTGTTCACTGTGCTGGAAAGAACAACCGGAAGACTACATGTCCAGACATCCTTGCCCGAACTGTGAACTTGACAGTCTCTCTCAAGAAGCCGACGAGTTTGTCAACTTCATTGCCCACCACTCAACTCCAAAGCCTCACGCTTGACGAGATCCGTCGAAACTGACAAAGACCTCGCTCTCAAACAGTTATCCGCGTATCGCGATGGACGGTGGTTCAAGCTCAAAGAGAACTACAACGCCTTATGGGCATTCGCGACAGCATCACAGTCACAGAGTGGTGTAGTCCTGCGCAACAACGCATCGTATAGTCCCTGCTATAGTCTACAACAGCGCGTTCTCAACTCACACAGCGGTCATCAAGGGAATATCAAAACCGTCGCTACTACGCGAAAAGGTGTGGTTCCCAAACATCGACCAGAAAGCAGAAGAACATCAAGCACAGTCTCGCCTGCCAAGCTTCCACAGTGTAGAACACAAACGCGAACCCTTGACAATGACTGACCTGCGTTCCTGCGTAAAACTGGGCAAAACGTCAGTGTTGATTTTTGTGGCCCATTCGCTTCTTGGAGACTACTTGCTAGTGTGTATGGATGATTACTCCAGATTCCCATGTGTGGAAATCGCTCCACTCAACCTCAGCTCGCGCTACGATTCCTAGTCATGGACAAGATCTTTGCCGCACACGGTATTCAGAAATCAGAAAACTGACAATGGCCCTCCATTCAACAAAACGCTGAATTCAAAACATTCTCTGAATATCTTGGTTTTCATCACAGAAAAATCAATTTCCCACTGGCCAGAAGTCACCCAACGGTCCAAGCAGAAAACTTCATGAAAACCTTGAAGAAAGCTGTCCGTTGTGCAGAAGCTGAAGGAAAACCATGGAAACAAGAACCTGGTCATTTTACATGCGTATGCCGTTCCACCCCACACTGCAGTGCCGGAACCCCCCACCAGCAATGGCACGGTATGGACGCAACATCAACACTCTGATCCCGCAAATATGAACAACACCAACAATGATGCACCTCTGTGCTAAACTCCAATGAGCGCGATCATCTCAAGGAAAAGCAAAATGAAGCAGCACGCTGATCAACGTCGATACGGCTGCATCGTCACAACATCATAGTTGGTGATGCGGTTCTCTGTCAAGAATGTTGGCACTCTCCGCAAAAGACCCCTCCATACCACCCGCACCCATACACGGTTATTGGATACAAAGGTGCGATGATCACTGCAGCAACGCGACCATCGTAATACGTCGTCACCCGCAATGTTGCTCCACTGCAAGAAATTCTTTGGGGAGGAGAAACATGATCCAGCAGAACAGCCATCTCCAGCCCAACAGCAAACTCAACACAGACCCAAACGCGAAAGACGTGCCTCAACGCGATTCAAAGACTTTGTCTGATTCTTTGAACAAAGAGTCAGAAA